>JACCIC010000163.1:687500-722500 GCA_018907035.1 Sycobia sp. Sy_11 | reverse complement strand
AAATAATTTTCCAAATTGTGCGATTTTACCGGGAATGTACTGTCACTTTCAACCGCCTTGCCGTCGGGGATGTAGAACCCGGTTCTCCCTCTAAATTTTACTCTATATTTTGACTCCTGAAAAGAGTCGATTCGTACAAAAACAAAATTCCACGTCCGACAAAGTTTCGGCATTCCATTTATTTTTTTGTTTATTTGCATAGACAAAAAACAAAAGATCGCGCACGTATAACAAAAAATACGACTATTTTAAAATTTTTTTAAAGTACACAGTTCTCGCGTTCAATATGAATTTATGCCATAAATTACTTGTATTTTCGTAGTTATATAAACAAATGGGCTCGAAAATATTCTCGGAAAACATTTGGCACAACCACACGTTCGTCAAATTTTACTATGTCCATTAGTCTTCGTGTATATTCATATATATATATATAGAAAAATATAGAGACGCGAGCAGACGCATATTAGTTTGAACAGGTTTGAACGCATTTTTGTGTAACGCATCTTTCCAAACATTCCCCCGACCGTGGAATTATACGGATATAATAATCACAATAATAACGTCAACCATAAAACCTCACTCGTCCGGTCCCTGACCACTTAATGGGCGCCCCCATCGGTTGCGCATGCGCGCGCGCGCCATCCAGCTCCCTATTAGAATAATATTGCCCGATACGCGCCGAACAAAAACAATAAAAAAAAAAAAAAAACAAAACAAAACACACACACACACACCGGCTACTACCCCGACGCGCGTCTGTGTATATACGCGCGTAACGTACGCGCGTGCGCACCGCACGATATTATACGGTATAATATCGCGCGCGGCTGACTAATCGCCGCTTTTGGCTTTTCGACTCGGGCTGCAGGGTGTGAGGGAGGGAATTGGGGGGGAGGGTGGAGGCGCAAAGAAGCCGCAGCCGCGGATATCTCCTCTACCCCTCTCCTGCTCCTCCTCCTCCTCCTCCTCCTCCTCCGCCTGCCCCGGGTGCCTCGTGTATAATGTAACGCGCGGCAGCCCGCGCTACCACCCTCCGCGCGCGCGGAGGCGTCGAGCGTGAGAAAGATCCCTGTCCGCGCACTGTATACCGAGGAATGGCGAGACGAGGAAGACTATATGCCAATATATATATATATATATATATATATATATATATACATACATACATACATACATACATACATACATGGTACTTTTTGTAACCACGTGTCGCGTGCGCACACCAAGATCTCCGCCAAGAGCTTCGAGACCGCCCCGCGTTCTCTCCGCTCCTCTCCATACGCACATATACGTAGCAGCATAATGTAGACGAGTACTCGTCTGTCCTCCTCGAGCCTCCTGTCCTTTCCTCCTGGGCTGCTGTTGAGGGGCGGCGTCGCCGATTTCAAAATTAAAAAAAAAAGAAGAAAAAGAACAAAAACAAAAAAACACGGGATAATTTGAGGCATTGCCCTTCTCACAGAACCGTGCGATGGATCTAAATCTAATGCGTACAGCACAGTGAAAATTCATGCGTTAGACATTTATAACAGAAAGGAGATAGTTAAACGTTGAAAATTCATAAATGTTGCCTTTTAATAAAATTTGTTTAATTATTAATTTATCTATATATACACAGACATACGTAAATTTACTCATCGGTCATACATCACGTTATATATTCATAGTATATATATTATAGTATCGCTTAAGCTTTTGTGGTGACAACTTTCCTCATATAGATATACAAGTTTTCAATCGTCCCACAGGTAAACACGATTGTTCCTGTATAAATAAAAGAAACTATATTCGTAACAATTTTACGAGTTAAGTTTTATACAAAGATCTCTCGTGAATGAACGGTAAGACATAATTTGAATGGTTGCGCCAGCTCGCATCGTTCTCAGATTCGGAGCACCATATACTTTATATTAACATTGAATGTAAAATATTAAAAAAAAAAAAAAAAACAAAAAAAAAATCACATCTGATTCCTGAATTTATCAAAATCCGTACAATCGTCCGACGCTATCTTGATTGTATCTTCATTATCATCGAATCTTATTGCTCGATGCTCGATTTAACGACGTCAGAGTACGATCGATCACTTCGCAGGCAGAATTTCGTATTGCCAAAAACAAAAAAAAAAAAAAATCTTGTTCCCGTGGTGGAAAAATTTTTCCTCGCAGTGCTGTAACCGATACGATTTTTTCCCCCGGCGGCCTGTCGTCTAGCGCAGCTTCGAGCGCGATCGTTCTTTATGGAAAAAATCTTTGCGTCTTGCCATAAGACTTGACGCCGACTGCCCGAGTTCGCGCTACAGTTCCCGAGCTCTTCGAGGTAGCTTTGGGCAAGAACTCTCTCTCTCTCTCTCTCTCTCTCTCTCTCTCTCTCTCTCTCTCTCTTATAAAAATCCCGCCCCAGTGAAAAAACTCGACACCGAGCGTTCGACTTCGTTCGATCGTTTCGTGGCTTTTCGACGTGTCTTCGCGGAAAAAAAAGTCTTGAGGACGAACGGTAGCGGTTCGAAACGTCGGACGACTGAGGTAAATTTAAATTTAAGGCGGTGGGGTCAGTCAGGTCGTCCTTTACTAATGTAGAATATATAGCTTATTTTTATTATTCTTAATTCTTAATCTAATTTTATTTTATTTTTAGCAGTAATTTAATATAATAATAATAATAATATAATATAATTATCGTATTTCGAGACTCTAAGACCGATAAGAATATTTCTTAATTTAATGTCTTATAAAAATCTTGCTCCATCGACAAAACCTTGACATTGACTGCTCAACTGCATTCGCTCGTTTCCGGAGCTTTTCGACGTACCTTCACGTAAAAACTGTCACATAAAAATCTCGTTCCTTAGAGAAAGCTCGAACCGACTGTTCAATTTGAACCGTTGGTTTCCGCAGCTTTTCGAAGTAGCTTTAAGCAAATATTTTTATATCGAGCATCGTAGCGATTATTTCCATCGTTTGTCTGTTAAAAACAAAAAAATAAATAAATAAAAAATAGATTCTCGATCTATAGCTGGAGGCTTGGATTGCCAGTCTTCGAAAATGGAAACTACGATGATCTTGACCTTGGTCTTGACCATATCGCCACCATATGCAGCATAGTAACGTATATTATTAATACATAATGTGCACTGTACACGCTCGCCAGACATTTCCCATACCCTTGAACGTGCGCTGATGCATTGCGATGCTTCTCCCTCCCTCTCTCTCTCTCTCTCTCTCTCTCTCTCTCTCTCTCTCTCCCATGACCAAATATAGACGCGTAACAGCCGAGAGCGCCTCCGCGAATTGCGATTGCGAGCGCTGGCCCGTATTCGAGCGTTTTCGACGGGGTGGCGGGGAAGCTGGGGGGAGGGAGGCTATACCCCTTTTTGCGCTCTAACCCATATAGGAGACTGCGCTGACGTGCCTGCTCTCGTGCCTGCTCTGTCTCTCGCTCGGCCCGGCTGATCGACGAAATTCCTCTCGAGGTAACATGCTGTATATATGTGTCTGTGTATATATATATATAGGGGGGGGGGCGAGTCCACACAGAGAATTTTGTATTTTGCAAGAGCGAAAGAGATAGAGAGAGTGAGAAGAAAGAAAGAGGGGAGAACAGGGAGAGAGATAGAGCGCTACCACTTTGTTCGCGGTATTCTCCTTTGGTGTGGTATCGGTATGTACGTATATGCGTATATATATATATATATATATATATATATATATATATATGCACTTTCTTCCGACGATTCCGCGTGCGCGGCGCGGCCGCCGACGCCGACGCGATCCTGGTGGCAACAGCCCGGGCATTAACTTGACCCCCAGAAATTGTATTCGTCGATTATTATTCATCGTTTCCAGATAATTGCAGGACACTCCACAGCTGCCCATCCCCCCCGCTCATTCTCTCTCTCTCTCTCTCTCTCTCTTTCTTTCTCTCGGCTCTCCGGCGAAAGTCTCTAAATAGTGTATTTATATATATATATATATATATATATATATATATATATATATATATATATATATATACTCACTGCAGGGAAAAGATTGGCCGATGCGCATTCCCTCAAAGTGGCCGGGGCGACCGATGCTGCGACCATTGAGAACCAAAGACGGGGGGACACTCCAGCCGGTCCTTTTGCCTTTTATTCCCAGCTTCCGAGCCTTTTCGAATCTTATAATGCACATATAGTATTTCCTTGAAAGTCGTGTCGCCGAATAATATATATATATATATATATATATATATATATATATATATATATATATATATGGTAGTAGTTCGCTCGTAAAATTCGGAAGTCGAAATATAATCCATGCCACCGGATCGTATTTGAAAAAGAAAAAAAAATTTCTATTATTCCATTGGTCTCTATTTTTCGAGCTGAAGATCCGCTTGACCATGCAGACGTATAATACACATGCATCATTTGCATTTTTGTCTCAACAATTATACCAACAATATATATCGATATAATCTCTATACTATACAAATACCATTTCCTATATACGATCATTATAAATCCGTCATATATGTATAGTTGTCTCATTGTACATCAAAAATGATTTATGCGAGTTTTGATGCGCATCGTTTAGAAGGATATATATATATCTATATAGATATATATATATATATATATATATATATATATATATATATATATATATATATATATATATAATATGAGCATCAGCCGTCCGTACCAATGTAAAAATCTTAATTGTTTCTCTTTCAACACGCCGCGAACCGCTAAAAGGGAAACGGTCGTTTAAATATATATATATAATACGAAGAGGTATTCAATATGTATGCCTGATTTATTGCATAATTCCTTTTTTTTTATCAGGTGCAAACTAGATGATAAATATATATCATTAAGTCAATTATAATTTTTTTTTTTGCGTGGTATGGTGAAGCTGCAGATGTATGGTAATTCCGACAATATTATAACTTAATTAATCAAAGACAGTGTAATTGAACTTTACATCTTCAAAATCAACCCTTTCTTTGTTTTATTTCATGCCATAATTTGTTTTTTTTTCTTCTTATTTTGTTAATTGTATACTCCTGAAGCCCAGTACTTGTAGGTATGTAATATATATATATATATATATATATATATATATATATATATATATATATATATATATATAAGATAATATGGAAATAAGTCTAAGATATCCACCGCGAAATTAAAGTTTTAATCACGTAATTATAACATTGAAAACATTCAGGCGGTCTCTCTCTCCTTATATATATATATATATATATATATATATATATATATATATATATATGCATTACGCGCCATTTAATTGTTTCCGCCCGTATCCATCCAGACGGCTTTATGGCTTCCTCGTAAAAGGAAACATTTGAATTTTATGAAGTTTATAGGCATTATATACCTATATATACCTTATACCAATATATATATATATATATATATATATATATATATATATATAGACAGAGAGATACTATAAATTAATTTCATAAAATCATTTAATCAACTTGACAAATCTAGCACCTCCTTATACCGAACTAATATCGCGCTTCGCGCTCAACCCACCCGAAGAAAACGAATAATACTATTATATTTTTATAGTTTACTATTATATACGTAGTTTGCCTACGATCTGATAGAGTACGTAGAGCATATATCTATACATGTACCGCCGTATATACACTTATGTCGAAATCGAAATGAACACTGTCGCAAGTATCGTATGTAACTGGACGTCCTGTATAGTAAATATTTCCACAGTTATAAGAAAAAATAAAAAAAAAAAAATATTAAGTTATAGATATAGTATATCTATTTTTCACTGCAGAGTGTACTAAGCAATTCATTTAAAAAAGGATATATCAATAAGATTCTTTGATGCACCTCACATTAGCCGCGTTGTCAAAAGTTTTCTGGAGTTTCATTGATGATAAATATCTCCTTTAATCGTACACGTATATATCTCTAGTATTAATAGAATCGGCTCCTCGTGAATGGAGAACATATATATACATATAGGACACCTTTGAGAACAAGTCGATACTTTATACATATTTTTTGCGATCCCTGCTAATTTCTCCTAACCTGTCTTTAGACTTAATTAGCATTTTTTCCGGTCAGTAGGTATATAAAAGGTAACATGTGATATTTTGAATATTTTCGATATATATATATATATATATGTTTGGCAAAAGATCTTCTAAGAGCTTGCACAGTTATTCCTTTCCTCTTTTTTTATGTAATTAAATAGGAATCGCCAAAAAGCATGATACAATCAAAGTATACATACACACGCACGCACGCGCGCGCGCCGTGCACACACACACACACGCACACAAATTCTAGACGTAGTGTTACTATTAATTTTTAATTGGCTACTTTCTCTTTGACTTAAGAATGATATGCTCTATTCGGTGATTGGTCTAATTTTGCCGACGGTGCGAATTTATTTAATTGGGTGCAAATTCTCTATAGAGCGTCATTATTCCATCAGTCAATTTCTTTCCCATTCGATTTTTCAGTGTCGATCATGATTCTTTGACTTTTGGCATTTTGCCCATTATAAGTGAATTACAATTTGAGAAAAAAAAAGCATATATTTATATATAAGTATTGATGAAATTGCGAGAGAGAGAGAGAGAGAGAGAGAGAGAGAGAGAGAGAGAGAGAGAGTGTGTGAGAAAAAATTTGGTAAAAGTAGATAATGAATAAAGGCCTGTAATATAATTGCTGTACTAATTTCCATCCACTTCGCAGAGTCAATTATTTTTCATCGAAATTTTATTTAAGATATTAAAAACAGCAGGCATATCATGTTTGAAAATGTTTGTTAAACGCGGAAACCAAATCGATAAGAAATGGATGTAATTATCTAATTGTTGCATCTATATATAGTGTTCTGTTGATGCGGCTTTCTTGATATATTTCTTCTGATTGGGATGAAGTCCTATATATATATATATATATATATATATATATATATATAGTCCGTATATATTCTCTGATACGATGAGGTATAAGAACACAATTTAGATTTGAACCAATGTGTGTGTGTGTGTATATATATATATATATATATATATATATATATATATATATATATATATAACGCACGTGTGATACGCTATGCGGTTTTTACTCCGTGTGAACCAGGAATTTTTCCTATCCGATATATGTATATAATTAAATTTAATCAATTCAAGATAATTAACATAGGCCTAAAAAATTTTGACTCTCGGTCGGATAACGCGCACAAACGCACTCGCGCGTATACCTTTGATTTGGGCGGCTATTCGCGCGGTTCGAGCATTTTTTTTTTTTTTTTTTTGTCGGCGTTTAAATCGAATCTGTTATAGACCGTCTTCTCAATTTGCATAAATTATATACGCGTATATAATGTATATTTTGGCGAAAAGCGAAGGTGACGTTTTTGAAAAGAGAATTTATAAAATCGTTTATCCATAGATATATAGATGCATAATTATTATTATTATTATTATCATAATCAATGTTATCGACGCAGAGTAGTCGTCGAGCTTGCATATGTTTGGCGAATTATAATATTTTAGTGATTTAGACTCAGTCACTATGTCACGAGGTTATACCTGGTTATAACTATATTCGAGTACTAGTTTCGTATAAATTTCGTACAAAAAAAAAAAAAAAAAAGAAACCTTTTACACATTACAGACGCTACATACTATACAGCCGATAATACATACTATAGAGAGTTCGGTTTCTTCCCCCCCCCCTCCCCGCCCCGCGTTCTTAAATTATTTTCGCAAAGCACGGGCCCTCATTATTACGCCCGAGCTGCTTTTGGCTCCGAGCTTCTTGCACAACCGCGCGGCGCGTTAAAATTGTGCTCGATAAAGACGATTCTGCGCCGTCTCGGAAGAAGCGCGGGGCTGTATTTTACACGCCTCGTCGTATGGTCGCCTTGGAGAGAGCTCGATATCGTATGCGTACAGCTCTTGCAACAAGATCATAGAATTCAGTTCGTGATTGTGGAAAGAAATCCCACCCCCCCCCCGTCGTCGTCACCATTCATTGTTCAACTGCCATCAAAGCGAAATTTCGTAATTTTGTAAAAAAAACGAACGATACGATTATAAATTTAATCGATTACTAAATAAAAATTTTTTTAATAAAATTATTACATTGTTTAACCGTAGCTTAGCTACTTTTTGCAGCAGCTAAAGAACAAAATATGCCACCGTCTTTTTAGCAGCAGGCCAATTTTCACTTATTCAAATTTGTAGAGAGTATAACTGGGGAGGGGGGAGGAGTATATATATATATGAAATTGAAATAGCCGATTAAATAGACGAGAATTATTCGGGTCGGCTTGAACGGCTCGTCACGCCATAGTCGCGCGCGCACGCGCACACATATGCGTACGGCATTGCCAAATCGAACCGAAATAGAACCTTTCGTTCGCTTGCGTCCTGCGGGCACATTCTCGCATACACGCACGGCAGGCCGCGCGTACAATTCGCGTCATCGTATTTATAATGGCCAAAGCCATCGCCGAACGGTCAAATCGCGCGATTACAATAGAGAAATTCCCTCGCTCGCGAAAACTACGCGACCTCGATTCTATTTTTCATATTTCACTTCTTTTTTCGCTCTTCGCAATCGTGGAAGTATCCGCAATGAGCGGCCGAGATAAAAACTACACACTCCGGCTAATTTATATCTCACGCCCCCCGAGCGTTATTATATATACATACAAGTTGATCGAGAGTGAGAGAGAGAGAGAGAGAGAGAGAGAGAGAGAGAGAGAGAGAGAGTGATAGCCGACTTTTTAGCGTAGCCGTCCGGGCGCACGCGCGTGCTCTCCCCTCTACCTCCCCACCCACCCGCCCTCTCATATAAACCTCTCGGTCCGTGAACGCGAATTCCATTCCAGCGATCGGTTTAATCGGTAGCTTCGCACTGCCTTTTTGCCCCGCTCGCCATACATGTGTGCGTATACACATATATATATATTAGAAGCATATTATACAGTCGAGCGAGTCGAAGCTTATCGTACATGCTTAGCCTCTGTATCTCACGCTCTGTATCTCCTTCTCCTCCCCTCCCCAACCCCTCTGTCGCCTCGACGCCACGCGCTCGGGGTCCTCCTTTTACGCCCGGCGACGACGACCACGACGGCGACGCGGGCGGTGTCTGTAGATATATAAATATAGATATATAGATTTACAATATATATGTATATACACATAGGACAGCCGCGGACCCGATGTTGCTAGCCAAGAGCGGGATTCTGATGCGAGTCGCTCTCCTGCTTTTTTCTTCTTCTTATCTCTCTCTCTCTCTCTCTCTCTCTCTCTCTCTCTCTCTCTCTCTCTCTCTCTCTTCACTCTCTCTCCCTCTGTCTTTCTCTGTCGCACTCGCAGGTTGCGCGAATTAACGCGCGGATGTATGGACCGCGCTCACGCGCGCGCTATGCGATGACGCTGATGCTGATGCGGATGATGCCGATGTGTGTGTGTGTGTGTGTGTGTGTGTGTGTGTGTGCATAGCTAAGAGAGCTTCGCTATCGTTCTCTATGTGCGTATATGTGAACTTGATATGGAGATAATACCAAAGGCAAGTATACAAGTATAGAATGTGTATATATAAATATATATATATATATATATATATATATATATATATATATATATAATCAGATAATAGGCGGAGATCGCGCGGTATGTTAATATATGAATATGTGTGAAAAATTTCGAGTATTTTAGCCTAAACGAGTCCGTGATGCAATCGGATTATACAGATATAGGTGCGAGTGTACTGAGAATAATTTGGGACGGCGCGTGAATTACATATCGCTCGCAGCTTCCCGGCCTCTGTAGCAGGCGCGACCGCGCGGGACGGTCGTACCCAATTGTTCCACTCGGTTTTTTTCTGCAATTTTCCATTTTTTCCGAGAAAATGTCGTAAAAATTCAAATGTCAATCCGAAATTACATAAATGTAAGTCTATAACAATTTCTTGAATATCTAAACATAATACATGATATACGTAGGATAAATGTAACTATAAATATAAATTTTAGAAATGGACCTTGTTATTGAACGAGATGAAATTGCTTCGAAAAAAAATTGGGTTCCAATAATCAGTGCACATTTATTTATATACCGATTGTACTGACGACACAATTGCGGATTAAAAATGTTAAAAATGACTGACTGAAATTTCATGAAATTGCACTGAAGCTTTTCTCGTTGTTGTCTCATCAAAATTAATTTCATGGAGTCTTTGAAGATTCAAAATGCACTGAAATTCAATAATCTATGCTTGAATTTTATGGCTGATTGATTAAAAAAAAAATACATTAACACTGCACTGAATTGTAATAGGACTCGATGGTATTTTATAAAGACACGCCCAAGCCTCTATCATTTATTCTCTGTTGATATTTCTGATAACTAATTTTAAATTTTTATCGAGTTCGTAATTTTTATTTAACACACACGCGCGCGCGCGCGCGTAATACCTCTATACATTTCATACATGTTAAAAGCATCAATGATAGCATATACATTCGCGTTTGGTGTTATATTTATGAAATCTTATTCGGTCTTTTACGTACTATAGCCGAGATAATTTTACCACTTGCGAGAGTGGCGCGAGCGAGGGCGAGAGTCACCAGACGTGCAATCCGTGTACTCTCCATAAGCATCTGCCATAAGCCAGCATTTAATCGCGTAAATCCTTGCCGAGCACATTTGCCCGTACATAAGACTCAAAATTCACGTGAATTTTAAAGTAAAATTTAGAGAAAAAAAATAACTCTCTCTCTTATGTATTATCTGAATATATGGAATAAAATCATGTGTTAACTACGGTAAACGTTGAAACAAGTACGAGATAACAGAGATTATAGTATATTATTACTGTACTATATCGCGATGCATTTCGCGACATAGGTGCATCGCAACCTTTTGTGTACACGCACACGACCTTTTTCGCTCCAGTCGATCAAAATCTAAATCGATCAGCTCGACGCCGATCCTCGAACGACCTGAAAAGTTCGCAACAAATAACGAAGTTAGCAATAAACCTGCTATTATCCTGTCACGAACGATTCTTTCTCGTATCCAAATCTTTTGCATCTTCCATTATTCCAAATATAAACTTAATTCAGGCTCCCTCGTAAATAAATAATTCTCAGTTTTAACAAATGCGGTACGCCGCTTCCACAGTCAGTTCAAGACCTCTCCAGGCTTGGTTTGAAACTCTACAACGACAAAAAATAAGAATTATTGTAAACATTGGACAACAGAATTTGCAACATATTTCGCCGAGAATATTTAACGATTGTTTAAAATAATGAAGTTGGAAAATTCTTTTAAGTGCACATGTACAAAATACGTTCGTAATCTCGTCATGTATAAATTAAATGTGTATAAATTCTTTCTTATCTCTGGCGTACTGCCGAATATCATCTATGCGCACATCGCGCTTTTGTGCGCGCGCGTGTGCGTGTGCGCGTGTGTGCATGTGTAAAATAATGGGAGAAGAATAAATTTGCCACGATCTCATCGCTGATGCCTTTTATCCAATAACGTATATAACACTGGTGTACTGGCCAATGGCGCGATTCTCTCATTGTGCAACAAACAAAAAAAAATTCTTCCAAAGCACGGTGCCACGAATATAAGAAAAATCTACAGCTGTATCTTGAAAATATAGATCAAATATAATGACATTATATATTAAATCTGTTCGGACGTCTGAAGCTTCTCTGGGAAAAGCTATTTTTCTTATGGTCTATTATTAAAGCGCCGAGATGGCATTTAAATTTAAATCGGCACAATACACGTGGCTTATCGCCGTACTCGTAATCGATCCGATCGGTCAAGTCCGATATAAATTACACACACACACACACACACCCGCATACAATATATATATATATATATATATTGTGTGTGTGTGTGTGTGTGTGTGTGTGTGTGTGTGTGTGTGTGTGTGTGTGTGTGTGTGTGTGTGTGTATATTTACGGTGCAAGAGAGGTACATATAGTGTATAACTTCTCTCTCTCTCCCTCTCTCAGAATTGCGGCGATTGGTTAGATATTTTTACGTTATATACGTTAATTAATTGGCTACATATTTTTACAAGATAATGTCATTTTCTATCTCCCTCGCAATGTAAGAAATTTTCCATTACTCTGGTAAGTACGAAACTGTATTCGATTTTTATAAAATACATATAAAATATTGTATTTTTATAAAAATTTTTATAAAATACATTAGAAATTCAATTTTTCCATTTAGCATGCTACTGCTCCAGGTCTGTGTGCTGTAAGGTCAAGATAGACCATCTCGTATTCTAACTGTTCTCGGCTTTTTACTTTCTTTTCAATTCACCGGGAGAATTCGATATTAATATTTTCGAGTATTTTTCGGTATTTCACGATATTTATATTTTCTGGTATTTCAAGGAGAGATTCGGCCGATTAAAAACAAATCCAGCTATTCGCTTGAAAAAGTACTATTTAGTGCAGTAAAACTATATGTATTTATGTTCCTAGGAGCACCTGCGGACTAACGTACAAAAAACCGAATCTCGCGAAGAATCCCCTTCCGTAAAAATTGAAGTTTCTGTAGGATTTTAACCGAGCGCTATAATAAACGATTTTGGTTGGACGCATTCAATATAGCAGTATTGCGGCGACAGCTCGCTGTACAATATCGAGAGCATTCGCGCGAACCTCGGTGAACGTCGATTTCTTGCCCGCCCACGCTTCAGAAAAGCTTCCGTTCTCCATTGTATATATATATATATATATATATATATATAAAGAATGTAACCTCGACAAAGCCCTTTTTGCGCCGAGGCGCACTTGACACATCCTCCGCTGCGGCTCTATATATATAATAGGGACTCGCGCGCACGTCTGCGGCGGGCGTCGCGCAATAACGCGTTTTTCCCCCTCCGGAGACCCTTGGGCGCGCGTCCACCCAGCGAATTCGCCGCAATCGACGCTCCGCTCGGCCTCGCCTCTCGTTCGCTCTCATCCTCCCTCGCTGGGGCGAGGCGGGGGGGGGGGCAGGGAGGGAACAGCGACCACGACCGTCTCGCCACGGTATATGTATATATATATATATATATATATATACAGTAACAGCGCACGAGCGCAAAATCTTCGGCGCGCGCTCGGTCGGTCGGTCGGTCGGTCGCGCATCAGGATTCCCCGTCATCGCGCCGGAAAATCGGCAAGGCCTTGGCGGTATCGCAACGCCCACGACGTGGAACCGAGCGAGCGATACACCGGGGCCGCAAAAGAAATCCGAGGCGGAGGACGCGCGGCCGCACATCCTTCTACTATAGATATATATATATATATATATATATATATATATATATATATATATATATATATATTACAGGGTGTCTTAGTTTAATTTACACATTGGAAAACTTTTTGGTTCGAAAAGAAAAGAGACTCAAGGGAGGATAATATTTCACTTCGCAAGGAGAGTATACACACCCACCGGATAACTAAATCTTACTGTAGGATGAAAAATACATTAACTTTACGTAAAAATTAAGTACTGTATCATTATTGTAGGCCATTGGTTATGCGTTTCTTTAATTTTATATTACGTGGCGCGAGTTCGTTTAAAATTTTTTAATTTTCACTGCTATTTCACTCATTATAGAGATTTTCAATGTCTAGAATCACTTCTGTTGGATAAAAATTACATTTGTTTTTCTTGAATATGTTTATAAAAATATTTTTTTAAATTTTGTCACCAGTTGGATCAACAATTTTCAGCATAACTCTTATTCTCTCAGTTGCTCTTGATGAAAAGCCTCTAAAAATTTAGATTACGTCTATAATGTTCGAGCATCAGAGCGTTTATATTTGAAATTAAGTTGTGTTCCGTTGTATAAAATACACTTGTAATAGAATAAAAATAAAAATGATGTAAAAATATCTAGATTTAATTAAATAGTTAATAATAACTATTAATATAATACAGTGTAAATTTTCATAGTTTAAATTCGGGGGAATGACTATCTATTAAGTTTATTTTCTTGAACGATTTAAAAACTGTGTTTAGAAAAAATTGAGTTAAGTCAAATAACTATTTACTTAAATCAAGTAACACATTTCTTAATGTAATTTTTTCTGTTTAAATGTATTTAAATAAACCATTTTAATTTCTACTTTATTGAAATATACATTTATTTCTTTTGAACGTGCATTTTTATTAGCGCTAAACCTTATTCTGCGTCACAAATAATTTGTTATAAATCGATAGTTTAATATTTATCGTGACTGAATCTTTAATGCACTTTAATGTACTACAAAATAAATAAATATTCATTATATATACGTATATCGTATTATTGGATGAAATCATTTATTTAATAAAAAAAAGTCTGATTAAATTTACCAAGGGCAGTAGCGACCACACCGGCGCCGCGTCGCGTGTTCATTCGCCGCGGCTACCTCAGTGCATAAGTATACAGCGAACCACGTGCACAATGTAGGTATACTACAGTGAATCTGCTGTTATATCACTGATAAAATTGCATAAATTCCTCTGTACTAGTTATGGTGGTAGGATATCAGTGGCGGATCCAGTATCGTAAGATGCGAAAATAATTTAATGGAACCGAGGTCATGACTGGATCGTTTATCGTTTTTTCTCTTAGGTTATAAAATGAAAAGTTATAATCTTTCAAGCTTGTGCAAATGAAATTTTATTTTACAGTTTTTATTCAAAAAACAAAATAACGTACGGCAATGGTATCGATCGTTTTCAAAACTACACTATTTCATACATATAAATGATTATGTAATATATAAGCTAACCACTGACTTTGTAATAAATATGTACTCTATATCTTGTCCTGAAAAAATAGAAAATATTATTCTGCGACTATCTTTGATTTTAGATCATAAAAATCTCAGTTTTTATTACCCGTGCAGAAATATACTCGGTGTATCCCTAGTTCGGGCTAGATCCTAGTCAGTATTACTGATGATTTGCTCATGTAGGTAATACTTGCTAGATCCGAATTCGATTTCCCTTCGATCATCTAATAATCGCCTTATATTATATCACTTCAAAAACCATTGTAAGTCTTTACGAACGCAAATAATGTATATCGGCTTACTCTTTTCTTTCTTTTTTCTCGTTATTCTACAATGCTTTTGTACTAAATATTTTTGCTCGTGCACATTCAGATAAACAATTAACTCTGAAATATGGTTTTAATCGATTATTACATCTGTCAACGCCATTACGCAATAATTCTCAATGTACAATTTCAGACTATTTGAACCGAAATGTAAATTAATGAAAAGATTGTGAGGAAAAGTATGGCCAAAGACAATCTTTCTATTTTAGGTAATAAAAAAAATAACGATGATATTAATATTAACAATAGTTGGATTGATAGGGGCTTAAATCTGTTACTGAGCCTTCTCTTGAAATAAAGATGGAAATGCAGTAGATGGTTATAAGAAAAACAGATGGATCCTAAACCACGAGACTTAATGAAGGCACTATCTTTTTACTTATTTTGTACATAATTTGCAAGAAAAATTAGTGGAAATCTAGTTAATAAAAAGTATTTGGATATGTATTACTGTTTCACTTTTTTTCATGTAAATCAAAGATTCTCAAATATTCTGTTTTTGTTTTAAATTTGAATGAAACGCTTAGGACAAAACATTACATTAAATAAATTAGTGATACAATCGTTAACACCTTTTGCCTGAATTTTAAGCAAAGACGGTATCCCAGCAAGTCATATGAATTATGATGATCACAAATTTGTTGTTATAGGAAAAAAATTATTCTTGAAAACTGAAGAGAATCCTGAGTTAAATATATTTGATAAAGTTGTCAGCTACAGACTACAGCGAATAAAATCAAATAATTTACGATTATCACGTGTCACCTATTTTTTGATAGCATAATCTTTCATGGGTGTCAAAAGATTTTGTTTCGGGGGCATCGTAATGATGGATCGATCAATTTCAATAACATTGCCAGGGAATCTAATTTTGGAGAATTGTTAGTATAATTCACTGCTCGAAGTGGAGATGTGCAAATGAATTACTTGTATCAAGGAAGAAATTGCATCCGTTATGAATCGAGTACAGGTATAGCAACGTTCGGCAATGTTCTTCACGATGCAACAACAGACACGTCAAACATTTCGCCAAATTACACTGATTGTATGATATGTACAAGGAAAACAAATTCACGAAGATTTTGTCAAATTCATATAAACTGGATAAAAAATAAATGTTTTAAGTAACTCTGACGATCTTCTCAGATTATTTGTCAGTTTATATGTGTCTCTCGATGACCATCGCGTCCAAACGAATTTCACAACTTACAGTCATAATCTTTATTATTTTCACGACTAATAGGTATACCATGACTGCTTATCGTTACGGTACACCCTTAAATGAACATTCGTTTTTCACCGGTGAAGTGTATATAGAAATCGTTATATTGTGAAAAGTCGCCATCGAAACTTCTGCCGTGTTTACGTGGCCTTAGAACGGTCAGTTCTTGTAAGTACGGGCATTGTCTTAAAGGCGATATACAGACAGGATGAGGGGGGGAGAAAGAAAAACCGACATCGCGATGCGTCTCTCGTATACGATGCGCGAACTCTCGGCAAATCGGTTCGTTTGAACGCTTTAACGAAGTTAATGGCTGTAATGCGCTTATATTAAATCCACTGCGTTTGCCAACCAATTCCGTTCCGCGTCGCGCTCTTATATATATATATATATATATATATATATATATATATATATATATATAGGTATATATAATACCTTGCCCCTTCAACTGTGCCGCAGTTCGCGTGTGCGCTCGCGCCTAGCCTTGTGCATTTAGTTTTTTTTTTGCCTGCTCTGATTGATATATATATATATATATATATATATATATATATATATATATATATATACACACATATATACATAAATACATAGCTAAACATAGGAAGACTTCATAGAAGTCACATATTATTCACTTGAGAGCGAAATAAGTTTCGCGATCTCTACTAATATATAACGGAGACGCGCGCGGGCGCACTGAGTCACGTTTAATTATATTTGATGATATCAACATCTGAGTATATAACAAGAGGTCGATGAAGAAGCCTTTGGGGCACGGCGTCGGCTCTTTTCACCTATTGCACGGGCCCGAGACGCGGCGTATGGAATTGTCGTCAAGCCACGTATGCATTATGTATACATGTATATTACGTTAAAACACAGGGAGAATCGCGCATAATTCTTCTATACGATATGCTTTAACGAATTTGTCGAAAAATTTCTGCGATATAGGATTATGAAACCTTTAACATATTATACGCCTATGTTTTGCGATTGATAGCTCGCCATCAATTGACGATAATTTTTAGATAAATTTTTTCGTATAATATATATAACGTATTACTGAGTTAATTTCTTGGATGATAGAAAATTAAGTAAAGAAATTGAATGAATGAGCTTAGATACTATTTCTTTTTTTTTATTGGATTTTAAAAAAGTTAGCAATAATTTCCAATAGTTGGCAAATCTATATGTACATATACACACTGTGTCATAAAACTAATAATAATGTTCCTGAGTAATATTACAGGGCCTAAGTACATAATGAACAATGATTCATGTACCTAAAAGTTTCATGATTCTATTGAAGGAAGTGGCGGATAAACCCGACATTCGCCAAAATCTCATTTGAAGGACAACTTTCGTTTCATTCCTTATTAAATTGGTAATCCTTATTTTTGAAGCCAACCTAGAAAATCGCAGAAAATTTTCCGTTTGCGTGTAACGTACGTATAGCACACGTGGGCCCAGTTTGTCTTTTGATGCAACAAGGCCAATGTTCGATTTTTTTCATTCTCAACCATCGAGCAACTAATTTTTCTCGCTATTAGCCTAATCGGTTAATGTTATATATTACACATTATAGTATTTACATCGAGAAATATCGTATATAAAAATTTTTACTAAAATTTCTTTTGTAAATATACATATCGTTTCGCCGATTCCAGCTGCACACATTATAGACAGCTATCTATATACGTATAGCTGTTCGCGAGAGTTTTCGAATCACGAGCGGTAGTTTTTTTTTTCATCGCATCGAAAATAACGTTTAAAAGCCATCTTGCCAAAATAGAACCGGACGTCTCTGTTATACAGAGGTCAATTTTATCCACTTACGATACCACGTGTATATATGTGTATACTATACATACATACATATATATATATATATATATATATATATATATATATATATATATGTATATATCTATATACATACACGCATATTGTATAGGCTCAGACGAAGAAACGTCGGTATGTCGATTTAAAAAATTTGATAGAATATGCCAATAAATGCAATTCTATATATATGTAGATAATTCGTAAATTATGAGGAGGTAGCGTATATTCAATTATTTTCTAATTACATTTACTTTTAAAAACCTTTTTCATCAAAAATTTTGCAAGATCCAAAGAAAGAATGACGGTACAGCCGAAAATCATTTATTATCATAAAATCGCGGCTCGATTCAGATGACATCGTGCAAGAGTGAACTATATATATATATATATATATAGCCATAAATCTCCAGGGTTTAGGACTCGGATAAATCCTTGACATTGAATATATATATATATATATATATATAGATAGATATGTATGCATGTGTGTGTGTATGTATGTGTATATATGTATATATATATATATATATATATATATATATATATATATATATATATATTATAAGAACCCGTCAGTATTCTCCAATTGGCAATACTTCATACATAATACCACTGCTCCGAGTACCGCTCTATATACTGGACATTTAATTTCGCTTTCTCTCCCGTCCACTCCCCCATACATTTGCCTCGGCTCTTGCCCGCTCTGTATATCCGAGGAATGCGACGGATTCCATTCTCAAACAGCGCCCCGCGCGCACATCGTCGACGCGCGTATACGGCGCGTCTACCACGGCTCATTATATTTATACCATGCCGTGTGCGATCTCCTCGGATGCGGGATAAGGTGGGGCGATTAGAGGGTCGGGGAGGGGGGGATTTTTTTTTCTTCTCCTTTTTTTCACTCGCAACAGATCGCGGGGACTCGCAGAGTGCAGATCTTATCCGGTCCCACTCGTTGTCCCCAATATTCTGGAGTCTCCGATCTCGTTTACGTAACAGACCGCCATATATATATATATATATATATATATATATATATATATATATATATATATATATGCGTGTACATTATGTGCTCTTACGGATACGAAATTGGCGATAGTAGATAGTAGCTTGTAGAGTCGTAATCTATATTATTACTTTCTATTAATAAAAATACATATAATTATATATTTTTATCTAAATGATATCCAGTTGAAAAATATATAGTTAAAAAAGTTCAATTTCAAACAAATTCTATAGACATACTGCATTAATGCGCAATATATATATATATATATATATATATATATATATATATATATATAAAATATGTATGATGCTCGATATAATGGGTTGGATCTCGCACGAGTTACTCAATCGACCTCTCCCGATCGGCTGACGGCTTATGTTATTATATAGGCCCGAATTCCGTTGCGTGAGCGTCGTTTTTGCCCCGAGCGTGTGCTCTAAATTTAGCCAATAAAATGCTCAAAGAGAAAAAACGTAAAATTATAAGAAAAAGAGAAAAGCGTAAAGAAGGAAGAGCAGAGTGCGCCCAGAGAAAGAGAGAGAGAGAGAGAGAGAGAGAGAGGGAGGGAGGGAAAGAGAGAGTGAGTGAAAGATAGATGAATAAGCGCACATGTATGTGCGTGCGGTACAATGTATTTTAATATGCCGGCAGAAAAATTTAACTTCTCCCGCTCTCTCTCTCTCTCTCTCTCTCTCTCTCTTTCTCTCTCGTTCTTTCTTGGTTTTTAACAGCTATTATCGGTCGCTATGCACGCGAGATATCGTCCTCCTCGCTCTTTCTTTTTTCCTCTGTCTCTCTCCTCCTCCTCCTCTTTATATATACGTTTAGTATATATTATATGCTCTGACATAACGATTATCAAGCGAGCTGCTTTTTCCGCGTCTGCAACAAATCTCCCTGAGCTCTCTCTCTCTCTCTCTCTCTCTCTCTCTCTCTCTCTCTCTATATATATATATATATATATATATATATATATATATATATATATATATATATATATATATATATATATAGATACACACATATATACGAATAGGAATTTAAGTACTCAACCTCGAACAACTAATCATAAAATATAATAATGTGTGCCAAGTATGAGTGGAGCACTATTCACCCCGCCCTCTCCTTATCAGTCTATCTCTCTATATACCTGCACGTGGATCTGAAAAAATTTTCTTTCGTGCGCGAAGAATATATATATATATATATAAGTATGTAACACTCATGCGTTTGACGAATTCCTACGTATTCATACATACGCGCGCGAGGACGACTCTCGCGACGACTCGTGAGATGCTCGGGCGGCCGCTATCTGTAACATGGCTTAGCAATCGGCGATGCCGCTGGCGCTGGTCTAACATAGCGCGCGCGCGCGCGCGTGTGTGTGTTTATGGGTGCGAGTGTTTCGGAATTTGGATGCGGGCCGCATTAGGGGGCGCGATGAACAACGAACGCTCCCGAGGTTATCCGAATCTTTATATATGTGTCATCGTGCCATTATATTACATTCATGTATCCCATACATGCGTAACAGTGCCGTACGTATCAAAATTCGCCAAGCGCCACGTGCTCCGCCGATGCTCCCACATGTCGTCGTCGACGTTTTCGGCGTTCTCTGCTCGACGGACGGAAGCTCGTTATTATACTTTTTGTTCTTCCACATCTCTCTCTCTCTCTCTCTCTCTCTCCCTGCCTCTGTCCGGCTCTCGTTTTGTCTCTCTCTCTCTCTCTCTCTGTCTGGCTCTCTTTTCGTCTCTCTCTCTCTCTCTCTCTCTCTCTCTCTCTCCTCTCTCTCCTCTCTCTCTCTCTCTCTCTCTCTCTCTTTACGTATGTAACGACGTCGAGCCTATTTCAGAACAATCTAATAGTCCAGAATTTGCATTCAATAAATGTATACCTGAATAAATGCAGGTCAATTGAATCAAATAACTACATTTTGCATAAGTTTGTTGGATTAAAAAAAAAAAACAAATAAAAAATTTATTCCATTATTATATTTTTGAAAATATAAATAATTTATGATGTTTTTGAACATCGAAATAGCGTATTGTAAATTAATCAAATACTTATGTCTCACAAATTTTGGTTGAATAATTTATATGTTGTTGTGTATGTTGTATACGTGTGTATGTGAGTTCACATTTTATGCTTCACTTTCAACCATCAGGCCTTACATATAAAAACGAACGATCAGAATTCATTGGAATTTAAATTTTTATCCAGGGAATTTATATCATTTCATATGTATACACACACACACACACACACACACACACACACGCGCACACAGTAATTTTATGCATATAATACATGGGCGAATAATTTAGCAAACCATACGCGCTTGTATTCGTCCTATAAACAATAACAAAATATTGTTTCTATAATATATATATATATATATATATATATATATATATATATATATATATATATATATAGGAGATAATACAATTATTATCGATATCAATACATCTGTAATCGCCGATATGCCTAGCGTATATTACATACATTAGTCAATCTTGCGGAATTGGAAATTAAAGCGTCGCGCGCGCGCGCATGTGTGTGTGCGCGCGTGCATGTAGATCTATTTTTTCTGCGCCCGCAATCATTAAATCAAAAGCCATCATCGACCAATCGAATTTTAAAGATGATCCAATGCCTGTATAATTGGCTTGTCAAAATAGCTTCACATATGTCTCTCTCTCTCCCCCTCGCTCCCTCACTCTCTCTCTCTCTCTCTCTCTCTCTCTGTGCATGTGCGCGCGCCCGTGCGTGTGCGTGTATCACTGGGGAAGGCTCGATTTATAAAACTAACTCGTGAAATTCCGTTCAACGAATTTAATTTTTTTTTTATCGCAATTCCTAAGGTCATACCGTCGATGATTCGTCGTTGATTCGTTTTTATTTTCATTAACAATTAATATTTATATATAAATAATCGCCTCGAGGCTCGAGAATTCTTACAGATTATTAATATATACGGATATTATAACAGTATATCCAATAACAATAATTTCATTTTTATTACGACCATCGCTTCACCCTTAAGAAATGAGCTATTTTAATATTGAACACGCGGCCGCAATTTTTATCATATACAATTGCGAAATTACGCCAAAGTGAAGAAATGCACGTGAAAGAAAAAAAATTTTTCGTAAAAAAGGAATGGAAAAAATTATTACGCTTTGACAAATAGCGGCTAACGGTTTGGTGAACTGAAAAATCTTAAATTAAAAATAAACGGCTTACTGTAAAATTTGGGGAGGAACGAGCGTCCGCGCATGCATATATACATGCGCGAATCTTCGCGTTTATTATATATGCTCGCATATAGAAACAACCCAATAAAGATGCGTTAATGCGTTTAATTAAGATGAAAAAGAAACGACCGACTGCGATTATATCAAGGTATTTTTCTTTTTTTTTTTTCTTAAACGAACTCACGTGTGTGTGTATATATATATACATTTTAAGTGTGTGTATATATAATACTTTGTTTTAATTTACTCGTGCGCGCATCGCGTATGTCTACTATACGAAAATGCTTGATCGTAAAAAAATATATACAGTCGGATAATCAATTGGATGATGTTGGCAAGTATATGTATGTATATAAATATATATTGTATTAAAAAATTCTTCGAGTCAAATTGTTTTCATTTTGACATATATATATATATATATATATATATATATATATATATATATATATATATATATAGGTACCCTTTTTTCTCGCGAATTATGCTAATTCGAGAAGTGGAAAAATTGAACGGATGTTTCGCCGTATTACATATTATACACCAAACTCATATATATGCATAGATAATGTACGGCGAATGTAAATAGATCGCAACGAATTTTCATATATTACGAGAATCTAGCTTTTGCGGCAGACACGCGGATAAACATAAGCAAATCGCGTGGGATTTAATTTTTAAAAAGAACCGACTCCGCTCGTCGTCCTTTTTTTCTTCTCTTCCATTTCATAGAATTATCGATAAACAATTGCGCTCCGAACATAACGGAAACATATGGCGAGAGAGAGAGAGAGAGAGAGAGAGAAAGAGTGATAGGTCCCCTGAAACAGTTTTGTAGGTTGGAGACAATTTTTCCAAGGACCCGCGCATATATATATATATATATATATATATATATATATATAATAAATGTGATGTTTTCGCGTACAGTCGACCGGGGCCGGGGGTGTGGGCAGCTCTCGGAAAACAAATGCCCAATGACGAAGGGGGCTCAATATGTCACTCTATCGCAGCGGGCGGCCGCCGTTTGACGTGTCTCTCTCTCTCTCCCTCTTACTCACTGTCCTCTCAACTGGAAGAAGATGCTACCCCGTCGGCATCCTCACAACCTCTGCTGATGTTGCCGGCGATCCTCTTACCTCTCCCCCCCTCCCAAACCAGCCGCCGCTCCTCCCTACTTCCGCGCTAATCCCCCCCACCCCCCGCCCATTTCTTTCGGCTCTATTAGCCGGCCGAAAAGAAGCGGCCGGCGGCGAGCTGTCGGCGGCACGGCGAAATCATCCCACCGTAGACGCCTGTACTTATGTATATACGCATATATATATATATGTATAGCACGCGGTACGGCTACTACGGCGACGGCGGCGACAGACCTCTGCTAGTGTATGCGCGTTTCTCCATATATATTATACATACCTATGTTCAAAAACAGCCCCCACCACTTCTGGGCCCCGTGCGCCCTTCTCTCGCTCGCTCGCTGCCCCTCTCTCTCTCTCTCTCTCTCTCTCTCTCTCCCTCTCTCGCGCCGCCGTGGCGGCCACTGCGGCGGCGGCGGCGGCGGCGGCGGCGAGGCGCACCGGCAGGCCCGCCGCACCGGCTCCGGCTCCGGCGCGGCCGATGCCACTGGCTCTCGCGTGCTGCTTCTGCTTCTGCTGGCTTCAGACTCAGAGCGCCCGCCCGGCATTGTACAACTAAAGCGGGGCCTACCACCAAAGTAACCGAAAGCACGAGCCGGCATTCTGACCTGGTAAGCCGCCAGTGTCGGGTCGACGTACGGTGCGCGTGGTGTTTTTTTTTTTTTTTGAAAATTCAAAAGAAAGAAAAAAAAAAAGTAAACCCAACGTTGCGCTTTCTACATTGCTCCTTAATTATTAATATTATTATTATTACATTGTTTTAAGTGTAATAGTCGAAACACGATCGCGGGCCGAGTTGTGGCATTTGGGGCATCGTCGGACATTATTATTAATTAATTAACTTATTTATTTATTTATTTATCAAGACTTTCGTCGGATTTATACGGAGAAGCAAGTCGAGTCGAAAATCGAACTGTAAACCCGGACGTGGCTGTGTGTAATATATTTCTGATCTAAATCGATAGGTTCGTGTGTCTCTCTCATTTATTTTTAACGCCTCGTGACTTCGCGTGTGAGTGTGCGACACTTTGAATATTTTAATAAATATACGCGTATATCCACTATATATACGCAAGGTTGAAGGTTCCAAGTTCCAGTTTATTGTAACAATACGTACATAACACGGAGGATTTAATACTGTGTCTCTGCGTGCAAAGGTAGTCAATATAGCTTTATTTATTTCACCGAGCCTATATAACTACTACACAATTGCACGATTAATGTATATCCATATAAAAGTTGTACACTTTAAACGTGTATAACCTTCTGTCTTTTATATAAACGAAGAAACGAAGAAGCCGTGTGCGCGCATCGACGACGAGAAGAAGCAAAGATAACTCGTCGCAATATATATATATAGAAAGAGAGAGAGAGAGAGAGAGAGAGAGAGAGATACGTAGCCGAATTAGAACGAGAGCGAGATAGAGCGAAAAAGTGTTGTGTCACCAGAGTGTAATTGATAAATATTATATTACCCACCAGCCGCAGCTGGGAACCAACGTCAGTCGTCAAAAATCTTCGCACCTTATATATACGAATCACGGAGTGTGCCGCGAGTGTGTGCACATACACATACATACATACATGGTATTAGCCCGAAGAGCGGGGATTTTACCATAATCTTTGTGCATATATATATATATACATATATACGCACGATAATAGAAGAAGAAAAGACTGGGCAAGAGTGTATAGATTACCAAATCGTAACTTTTCCAACATCGCCCAATTTTACGGGCCACGTGGACTGTAACGCCGGAGTGGAGACCGAAAACGAGAGAGAGAGCGAGCGACAGTACAAGACCTTGCTATATACACCGAAAGAGATCCGAGTGAGACGGATAGAGAAGCGCGAGGAGAGGTGAGGAAATTACATTACGTCGTTTTCGAAGACCGGCCGCAGACGCGCGCACGTGTTCCGGACAAAGCCGCCGTGCCGACAGGCAAAGAAGAAGCCCACCACCCGCCGCCCCTTCCCGTCGTCCTCTCGCGGCGTTGAGCAGGAGTCGAAGGAGGTGGGAGGAGGAGGAGGAGGAGGAGGAGGAGGATGGATCTGCTCTGCTGCGAGACCTCGGCGCCGGACGAGTGCACCGCGTACGCGGACCCGGCCCTCCTCGGCGACGACCGGATGCTGCAGAATCTGCTCAGGAGCGAGGAGAGGTACGCGCCCTCCTCGTCGTACTTCGGCTGCGTGCAGAGGGAGATATCGCCCAACATGAGGAAGGTCGTCGCCGAGTGGATGCTCGAGGTGAGTGGCGTTCCTTCCACTTTTTTTTTTTTATCGTCCTCCCCCTTTTCCCCCATCGTCTTCGCGCTTTTCCAATCCCTCTGTCCCTCGTGCACCCATGCTCCGCGCGTGCGTAAGTTCGTAAAAATCATCTTTTATCTCTCTTTTAGCTCTCTCTCTCTCTGGGATTGGCCTTGCTTATTTTGTGCCTGGACGATTTCTCTGTCTCTCGCTCTCTCACTCACTCACTCACTCACTCCCTTTGTTTCTGTCGAGGCACGCTCGCTCGCTATTATAATATCACTGAAAGATGAACTATTAGAATTATTTATACTAGTATAACATATATATACCTAGCCTTTTTGTTTTCTCTATTTTAATTTTACTCATAATTCACGCATATAATTCCCGCGCGTGTGTATATATTCGATGATAACCCCGCATATATATATATATATATAAAAGAATACCCACCGCGGAGAATTCGTCGTCGTGCCGGTTGCGCAAGGATTTTTATACATCATCGGAGGGGGAGAGGGTCGAGCAACCTCTCCTCTCGGAATTCCTTTCGTGTGTCATGCCCTCACAAATCTCAGTAATAAGTACCAGTTGGGAAATTGCGAAAGTAAAGGGGGGAAAAATGAGAGAGAAAAAATCACACCGGTCGGTATGGGACGCCGCATCGCGCATGTATTTTACATACATACATACATACATACATACATACATACGTGCAAAGATACATGCACGCATGAAAAACCGGCGCTGTTTCGATCAATCAAAAAGGAAACAAAAAAACTCAAGCGATTTTTGCGCTCGGCCGTTTCACGAGCGGAGTTACTCTGCCTCTGCCTGGTCGCTGTGCGCCGTTCTTATCGGCTGCCTCCACTCTCTCTCTCTCTCTCTCTCTCTCCTCTCTCTCTCTCTCTCTCTCTCTGTCTTTCAAACTCTCACTCCTGCCACCGGCATAACTCCGAAGATAAGACGAAACTCAACCCGTGAGGGGGAAGGGATAGGTTATTATATATATATATATATATATATATATATATATATATATATATATATATATAATGCGATGCTTTGTTAATGACACGCACAATTATAATAAAGTGGCATTTTTCGCATCCAAGAAATCACGTGTGCGCGTATTAAACATACTGGGTACGAAATCGACTGTCTTCTTCTAGCCGTCTCCTCTCGCTCTCCGTCTCTCTCTTTTTCGCTCGGGCCGCGAGCCCTTCTTGGGAACCACGTGTGCATCATCGGCGCAGCCGGCGCGCACGCGAGCCCGGCGTGGTCTCCCTACACACACACACAGTGTGCACTCTGGTCGCGACCACCTTGTAATAACCCACCACGGTCGCACGGACATACGCATACATAATATATATAAATATGAGTATTAGATATTTTTTGTTCTTTCGTCGAAGGGCTCCTCTTTTCAATGAGTTCGACTCCGATCTTTTCTTATCTGAGACCTTGATATATTCTACTTGCATGTATATATAGGTGTCTTACACCGCTCACGGCCCCCCTCTCCCCTCCCTCGCCTTTCACATTCACCCACCATACGCGACTCTGCACATTGCGTCGCGTATGTATGTGCGTGTGTATATATATATATATATATATGATTGAGGCACCTTTAAATTATTATTCCTTTTAATCGTGCGCGCTCGGCAATTCTTTTTCTCCGGATATGTAAATGTGTATGTGCGCGCGCGCGCGCGTGTGTGTATGTACATACACGCATACGCGCGCGATGTACAATATTAACCGAAAGCCAATTGACGCCCTACCTAAATCCCCCTCGCCAGTCCCCGCTCCGTTGAATGCCATTTAAATTTCTACGCTTTTGTTTATGCGCACATGAATATGGGTGTATATATATATATATATATAATCAAGTTCGAGCCCGGCTTTTAAACTTTAAAACTCGCCGTCCGAACGCGTTTTAATTATATTATTATATAGCACATTTTTCTCGTATAATAACCTTTTCTCACTCTCTCTCTCTCTCTCTCTCTCTCTCTCTCTTCACTCTCTCTCTCTCTCTCTCTCTCTCTCTCTGTCTCTCTGTCTCTCTCTCTCTCTCTTTCTCAGTCTCGCTCCCGATGTGTATATAGACGGCTTGTTATTAATCAGCAAATATTCTTATATTCGGATTCGCGCTAGTATATATATATATATATATATATATATATATATATATATCAGCGCGGTCGCATTGACCCCTGGACGGTCGATTGCACGAACGTTTACGTTTTCGGCACATAACACACGTACACGTGTGTGTGTCCCATAGTATTGTGCGGCATAAGCGTAAAAATGCCGCTGGCCTAGGCACTTTTGTTTTGCCCCCTATATTGTAAGCATTAAATATATATCTATATATACGGATGGCGCTTGCCGATGATATTTTCGCCCAATGTTGTAACCGCGGGCAGGTGAACGTATTGTGTCCTCACATGTCTCTCTCTCTCTCTCTCTCTCTCTCTCTCTCTCTCTCTCTCTCTCTCTCTCTCTCTCTCTCTCTCTCTCTCTGTGTGTGTGTGTGTGTGTGTTCGCGCGCGTGCGAGCAAAAGGATGATTACGAAGTTGTGTGACACGGGAGAGAGGCTATTGAACTCTCTACCGGGTTTTATACAAGGGACACCTACGGCAGAGACGGACGACGAGCGCTCGCGCTGTGTTCTTGTACCAGAGGGACTTTCGGGGGGCTACGCGTGAAATCGCGCCCGGCATCGGGCGATACTTCGTACAAAAGTCCGCGGGCGTCCACGGATGGAGAAGTTTCTTTTTCTCGACCACGAGGCTCGCCGGCCGCCACGCCTGTTCGTATCCACGACCAGCTGTTGCCGTCGCTACTGCTGCTGACCACCCGATGTGGACGCGACCGCGGTCTTGGATTCTCGTCCGTACGTCTTTTAACGTATTGCTATACGTTACGATATAATGTAACATCGACTGGGGTCGAACGATGACGTTTTTCGCCTATATATATATATGTGTGTGTGTGTGTGTGTGTATTTATTTATTTGCGTCATTTGACAAATCTGGTCGACCCCCTCCCCCGTCGTGTACCCCGTCCCGGCACCGGACGCGGGTGTTCGAGACCCTCTTTCTTTGTTTTAAAAGCCGGAAAAGTGGATTAGGGGAATATCGCGAGATAGAGAGAGAGAGAGAGAGAGAGAGAGAGACCTTGTCTTTTGCCTCGCCGCGCCGGCATATATATATATATATTCCGGCGATGTGCGCGAGCTCGCATGCGGGCCTTCTGCTCTTCCTCCTCCTTATACGCTTATACGCCGGACCGGACGTTTCTTTTATCGTGTATTAGGTATATGTGTGCGTGTATGCGCGCGCGCGCGCGCGTCCGTGTGTGCTAACACGTGCGCCTCGTCTGCGCGCATGGTTCGCATCTTCTTCCATTCCTATATACTAGCTGCGGATGGCTTTCGCGATCGTTTTGCTTTTGCGTCATTGGGACTAAATGAGTGAGAGAGAGAGATAGACCGAGGGAGGGGGGGAGTCTCAGTCACACATCTGCATTATTTTTTTTTTGTTAAATTTTTCCTGTTAAAAGCCTACACCTAATTGTGCCTGCATGACAAATCGACGCGACTCGCTTCCCAAAATTTAAATAAATTCGAAGAGAGATAGTGAGAGAGAGAGAGAGAGAGAGAGAGAGAGAGAGAGAGAGAGAGAGAGAGAAGGACGAGCAGACGATTTTCATGTCTTGCGTTTGTAGGCACGTATGCGCATGCGCGCATGCATACATGTATTCGGATGCCGGCGCGGTTCGTTGTATGAACCACACGGATATTACATGCACTGCCGAACTCTCTCTCTCTCTCTCTCTCTCTCTCTCTCTCTCTCTCTGACCAGTTCTGACTGTCCGCATATAGGATCGTTTATCCTCTTTCTTACGTTCGATAAGTCCATCTACTCCCCCCCCCCCCCGTGCTCGCTCACGTTCGCACAGGCACACACGCACGAGCTTTTTATCGCCTTCAAACCTTCCGTGCCTCGTTTTGCTCGCGCGCGCGCGCGCGCTTGTCTGTACGTGTGTGCATGTTTCTCTTGCACTCTCTAACTCAACCTTTTTTTTTTTCTTGGTCCCACTGTACACCGCAGTTTCTTTCCATGCCATTTCGCTTTTTTTCCCCCTGGCTGGCATACGCACGCGCCGCCCGCGCACACATAACGCGTGTATTTAGCGCGTTCTCATTGACCAGAAAGAAGTTCCCCCGGGCAAGCTGGGAATTCAATTGAACGCGCCGAAACCGATTATATTTTATGTCGGCAGAGGAACGAGTTGGTCGATTTAAAAATTTAAATGTATTAATGGTTGCGTTAAATATATATGTAAAACTCATCGCCCTCTCTCTCTCTCTCTCTCTTTCTCAGGCTCACACAGAAATACACGTGCACGGACACAGACACATGTGCGTAGACAATAGCATATTAATTAGATCTACTGTTATCTCTGTTATACAGACATTCAAAAATTCCCCTTCCTCTCGAAACATTTTAGTCCGGCTGGCTGTATTTAAAACTGAATTCGAATAAATTTTTTTTCAACGACTATGCATTATTATAGTTTCTAATTTGCAATTGCAATTCGTTTCACTTTCTCTGTCATTCTCTCTCTCTCTCTCTCTCTCTCTCTCTCTCTCTCTCATATATATAATATATATATATATACATATATACATATGTATAGGGATAAAAGAAATGAGTTAAAACGCATTCTTTTAGCACCGGACCCAAAAACCCAGGTAAACTATTCGCAAGTTTTACGCAATCCGTATTTTAGTGTGTCCGCGCGTTTGTGTGTGTCGATGCGTTAGATTGAAAGAGAAACAGGAATACGTTCAAAGCAATAATATGCCGTGCGCGCAATGTCAGAAACATCAGCGGGGGCATTATTATAAAGCCGGTGTGTTTGTAAGAGTGACCTTGGCGTGCTTTGAAAGAGATAAAGTCATGCGTGCGCGCCGGTCTTACAAGGATAGGAATAGTATAAATATGGTGTATGTATAGAGCAATGTGCGAATGAGAGAGCGAGAAGGAAGAGAGATATACGCCTCTGTGTATACATTGTATCACACAAGTAAATGCCTCTTGACGAAAGAACACGAGCTTCCTCTTATACTCACTCCTACTATCTGTATACCTCTCGGTTGTCTTCTGATTCCCCTCTCCCGATCCATCTCTCCTCCGTGGGGGTTCTTATCTTGAATGCATCGTGAAAATCGGGAATTTTATTTTTTTTTTATTTATTTATTTTTTTTTTTTGACGAAAAAGCGCGTGTGCATGTGTGTGTGTGTGTGTGTGTGTGTGGACCTTGGGAGAGCGAGGTATGTGTGCACGCTGCACCGTGAACATGGCATTTAAATTTTAAAACGCCGTATATATGTGTGTCCATGCCCAAGTCTCGCGCGCGCGCATCCATACAAGATGCGTTGAATTTAAAAGGCACCTTCCACGGGAGAGGCGATATTATATTATATATATATATATAAGAGAGAGAGAGAGAGAGAGAGAGAGAGAGAGAGAGGGGAGAGAGAGAGAGCGAGTGAGCGAGAGAGAATACGAGAAGAGCGCGTCAGTCGTGGGTTTCTCGTTTATTTCTTTTTTCCTATATGCATATACGTGTGCATCTATATATAGGACAAACAGCCCACGTGAGAGAGAGAGAGAGAGAGGAGAGCACCATTCTTCGGGGAGCATCGGGACGACATCGCTTCACTGCCGTTGTATAATGTATATAATTTTTATTATTATACAACTTCTGTTATACGCGCGTTGAACAATTGGTGTAATTTTATAACTACGTATCGCAGAAACAATATTCAAATCTCTCACGGCGATCTCTCTCTCTCTCTCTCTCTCTCTCTCTCTCTCTCTCTCTCTCTCTTTCTGTCTCGTCCAGCCACCGCGCGCGCGCGTGCGCAATATACTCCGCAATGCGGGTGAGTCAGAGGTCCCGCGGAGCGGTAACCACCAAGTTCACGGCTCAATTATAGATAAATCTGCGTGGGGCAGCGCAGCTGTTACATACGGTACACGCGCGCACACTAATGTATAATTTCTCTATGTAATACATAGGGCTCTCTCTCTCTCTCTCTCTCTCTCTCTCTCTTTCTCTCTTCCCTCTGTCCCGCCGCTCGCTTACGCTTTTGCGTCTAAGAATATTGTCCGGAAGATGGAGGGGGGAGAGGCCTTGAATTTTAGAGAGAAAGAGAGAGAGAGAGAGAGAGAGAGAGAGAGAGAGAGATGAGAGTGAGAAATCCGCTAAGCTTAGGCAGTGGGGAGACGAGGAGTCGGCCCCCCGCCCTCCCCCGCAGCGCGCAGCAACTTCCTCGCCCTCGCGCGAAACAATGCTTATGCGCACCGAATAGCGTCCCGCAGCGGGACCGAGATCCGCGCATTTCGTCCCGCGTGTGGGATGGATGGGACGTATATATATATATATATAGATATAGAGATACAGAGAAAAAGAGGAAGCAAGCGCCTTCCTTCCTTCCTTTCTTCCGTCCTTCCTTTCGTCCTTACTTCCTATCGAGCACCGCGCGCGAGCCTCGTTTAATTCTCCTCTCTCCTTTCCTCCCTCTTTTACGTATATACGTACGCGGGCACTTCCTGTGCGCCGCCTCTATCTTTCTCTCTCTCTCTCTCTCTGTCTCTCTCTCCCTCTCTCCCTCTCCCTCTCGTTCTACCCGCGTCGATCGTCGGCCATATGCTCGCGGGCTCTTGTGCGCGGCCCCTGTTCCCCGCTCCCCTCCCCTTCTTATTTCGCCATACGTCTGCATTTACGTCTGTATTTGTATATATATATATTTAGACGTAGTTCCTCATTATTTCGTTTTTTTTTCTTCCCCCCTCTGTTTTCGGGGTGCATTCGCCGACTACGATTACGAACGACGACGATGACGCGCAGGTATGCGAGGAACAAAAGTGCCAGGAGGAGGTGTTTCCGCTCTCGATGAACTACGTCGACAGGTTCCTCAGCATCTGCCCGATCAGGAAGTCCCAGCTACAGCTACTCGGGACCGCCTGTCTACTCCTCGCCTCGAAGCTGAGGGAGTCGAGGTCCCTCACGGCCGAGAAGCTCGTCTTCTTCACCGACAACTCCATCACACTCGACGATCTCTGGGTGAGTTTGTTGTTTCTTATATATATATGTGTGTATATATAGATATAGATATGTATAAATATCTACACATCTACCTGTATATGCATTGTTTAGATGAGCGGGCCGCGCGCCTCTATTGTACATACCTTATTCGACGAAAAGGAATGGGGTTGTAGAGCAGCGTATTATATTCATATACATAATCTATATCGGACCTAAGAGCTATCTCCATCATCCGCTACGGAGGGGGAGGTGAACATACGCCCCTCCCCCTCCTCTCGCTAGAGGGACTCGATTAATTGGTGGAGAATATTTCCAATTTTCGCGGTGAGCGAAAGCAGAGCGAGGCTTCTCTCTCCGTCTCGTGTTCGGCTCCTGTTATAATCTTTGCATAGCGCGAGCGGGGGTCGGGCAGAGGGAGTTCAACGAGAATTCAGGTAGACGACTCGAGGGGCAGCTTAATGATTTCGCCTCTTTTTTCGTCTCCCTTTTCTCGCCTACTTTCCCGGATTAGCAGCAGTGTAGATTAGAGACAAGAAAGTAGGAATGAAAAATCTAAATGCCCCACCGTCCCAACGTGCATACGGAACTCGATCGGTTAACAATAATTATGTAGAGAAATAATTGTTATTGTAGACGTATGAAACAGTGCGATCGCGGTTAATTTGTCCGCTATTAATATCGCATAGTTTTCATATATGCATGCGTGGGTAACGTCTATGCAGATTCCCCACGAGCCCCCCACCCCCCTTACTCTGACTAACAGTCCGAGCAGAACGCGGTACGTTTTGACGAGTAAAGTTTGAGGGCATATTTAAAAATAGAATTTGGTTTATTACATACATTGAAATGATACCCGACCCCATTACATTCGAGCGAATCCGCGTTAAACATGTTTCCCCTTCCCCGTTCAATTACCAACGAATGTACTCGAAAATAGCGAACAGAATTTTTTCTTCCTCGAGTCATCGATAATAATTTCCCCTCCTCACCCCCCATCCTCCCATTCCTCTTTCGTCAATGAGACGAGACATTGAGACGGAGCGAGCGGGAGAGAAAGAGAGCAGCGTGGTAGTGGGTGCGAGCGAATGAAGCAGGCGAAGAAGAAAAAAAAAGAGAACGCTCGCCTCGACGAGCCATCCCAAAAGGAATCTCTCATCGACGCCTCCGCGCCCTGTCGCCCATAAATACGCCGCGAGGGGGCACCTTAAGCGGCCGCCGGCGAAGAGATTTTTGCTTTTAAACAATTCTGGCCGGAGAGAGAGAGAGAGAGAGAGAGAGAGTGTGTCGGTTAATCTTTTCGTTAGAAATTGAGGGGGGAGGGAGTCGAATAAAAATAGGCGAGACACTGTATATGAGAGGGAAAAAATCGTATTTAAAAAAGAGTCGCGTAGTCCTCATCCTCTCTATTCGGTCATTCTGTTATCTACGGTGATTCGTTTTGCATATGTACATATAATACTGCATTTTCACCTTTTTTTTCTTCTTCTCTTTTCCATCGTCCTCTGAAAATTAACATGTACGGGGCGCGCAAGAGCCAGCAGTCGCGAGTTAGTCGATCGCGCTCGGCCTTTTTATCTGTAACAGTTTGCTCGGGCCCGACCAACACGCGTATTATGTATGTAATACAAATACACGCGGCCATTATCGCGTTTCCGTTTTCATATATATATATATATATATATATATATATATATATATATATATATATATATATATATATATTGTGTAGGAAAGGAAAGTGCGTGACGGGCGAATATGTATGTGTATATGTATATATCTATAGCGGACGAGGCCTGTATAATATAGGCGACGTGGGAACGCGACGCGCGCGCCGATCGTCGAATTGTCCGATATTAGGCGTATATTATCCGTGTTCCTCCATACGTACGCGAGTATAACTGTGCCTTCGCAAAATGTAACGGGGCCGCGCGAAGCCCGCGTTCTTTTTTTTTTTTTCTCTTTTGTTTTTTCTTCTCTATTTCGGAGAATG
>JACCIC010000163.1:385000-682500 GCA_018907035.1 Sycobia sp. Sy_11 | reverse complement strand
GCTATTATGTAGTGCGATCAGAGAGCTGGCTTCATACGCAGAGCCGGGCTGCGACGGTCGAGCGGCCCGCCAAGGACGAATACATAGGGAGGACGTGTGCCGTCCTTGTGCTGCAGCAGCCTCCGTCGTCCTCTCTATGCTACTTCGCACATGTATGCTGAGAGTTGCGTATTTTTATTTGCGAACTTTTAGTCTTACCAAGATTTTTTTTTTTTTTTTTTTTTTTTATTTCAAAATTATGGGACGAACAACAGTTACAAACTCGTATTTGTCGGGAAGTCGGGGAGAAAGAAAGTGGATTTTTTTTTTTTACTTGTCCTTGCTCTACGTGCTGAATTCGAAAAATGATTGTTTTTAGCGGCTATGGTATCTGTAAACCAGCGCGTACGCAGGCGACCGACATGGAAAAGACCAATTCTTACAACACCTTGCGCATTATTACACCCCTCCTCCCAAACCCACCCAAGTTCGTCTACGATAATTTATGTTGCTTTTAAATTATAGACACACCCCTTCACCCCCCCCACACACAGACACACACATATTAATAATAATAATAATTTAAAATGGCCCTCGAAGACCGGAATTGCGAGCGCTCGCAAGTGTTTACTATTAACGATTACGTTTGCTTAAACGCCGTATAATTACGAAACGCGCGCGCGCGCAATGCGGGAATTCCGAGAGTCGAACGACGCGAATCCATGGACGTATAGATGCGCGCGCGTGTATGGAGCATGTGTGAGGAGGTGGTACGCGAAAATAATGGCGTTCCTCCCCCCTTACGCCGGCTTTGAATTATACCGCGGCGACTGCTGGCCGCCCGTGAAGCGCTCGCGATTCGTCGCCCCATATTGATTTTTGGCCATAAATTTACCGGGCAACGAGCGACATGCATATATATATATCTATTATATATATATAATCCACGGATCCCTGTGGGTGGAATGGCCGACAAACGTGAAAGAGAGTGGCCGTCACGTGTCTAATAAGAGCCCGCATTACCTGTAATAAAGTTAACGAGTTTGCTTTTAAGTTACATGTGCCGAAGAGAGAGAGAGAGAGAGAGAGAGAGAGAGCATAGGACACAGCCTGCGCATTAACAAGCGCAAGTGTCGGCGCACGCGGCGCACGCGACTGCGCACATGTATGTATATTTCATACGTATTATATGCGTATATGTTAAAAGCCGCGCGCAATCGTCCGACACGGGCGGGGTAAAAAAACAAAAAAAAAAAAAAAAAAAAAACAAAAACGACCGAAAGAGAAAAAAAAAGAAACGCCGATGCAGTCGGTGCGGATCGACGGAAAGATATCGAGGGGGGAGGGCGAGAGGCCCGTTCGAGGAGGGTGTGCAGAGACCACCTGTTCCCGCAGCAATTAGACGGCGGGGGTGACCCCGCAGCGCCGCCGATCGGGGCCCTCTCTCTCTCCTCTCTGCCTCCTCCGACTTTTCGCCGGGACGGGCCGTCGCTCCAATTTGCCATACATATACTTACCGCGTGTGTGCGAGAGGAGAGAATGACGGAAGGACGACGGGGGGACGGGGACGAACGGCGCGCGCAGCGGTGCTTTCCACCTGCTCGCTCGCTCTTTTGCGTGCCTATATATATATATATATATACACGCGCACCTTTTTCCGCGGACGCGCGCGCGCGCCGACGCGATGGCCTTTCCTGCCTGTCCCGCCTGGACAGCGTAATAACAATAATATATAACAATAACAACAACACGGCCCAACACGCAGCAGCAGCAGCAGCAGCAGCCTGGTGGTGTGCCCCTATGTGCGGGGGGAGAGACAGGCGAGGAGTGAGAGGGAAAGATTGAGATCGAGATCCGGGCGGTATTTACGCGGTCGCGGCAACAGATGTTTCAACCTGTTGCGCGGGCCGCCCCTGACGATTGACTCCCTCCCCTCCCCCCATCCCACTCTGACCCCCTCTTGGGCTTTTTAGCTTCTTCTTCGACCGCGCCTTCTGCACCTTGCAAATATATATATATATATATATATATATATATATACAGATATATAGGGAGCATCTGTTGCTTTCACGTATGCGCCGCTGGCACCCGTATGACTTCCGAAAGATTTTATATATATATATATATATATATATATATATATACATATATACATATACATGCTCGATGCACAGGGGGGTCCTGGACTATAAATCTTGAAAGTCGCGAGAAATCCGGCTCGACACGTTCTTGGGGCACGAGTTGCCACTCCGTTCCAATTATTATACACATATAAATGCTCTAAAAGACTATGTCCTACTTCAGGGACGAAAGGGGATAGGGGGAGAGATTTGAGGAAAATCGCCAGAAAAATTTGTTGTTATTCCGCTGTCCCCGGGCCCTTGTCTGGACGCGCTTTCTCCGAACACCGGCGGGGGTCGGGAAGGGATTTCACTCGTGGATCATACGCTTCGACCGGAGATTTTTTCGAATTTTCCAAAATTCTTCCGGAAACAGATGACGCGCAGTTATACAGAGGGGTGCCAGCGGTCGCATATTTCTTCCTCGCCTTCTTTTTGAAATATACGGCTTTTATTGTTGTGACGTTGCGTATGTGTTTGTGTACATATAATATGAATTCCGCTCCACCCCCTCTCTCTCTCTCTCTTTCACTATGTCTAGCTCTTCCTCTTCGTTGCGTTCTTTGTACATAAGTCTTCTTTTAGTTGCATGAGAGATAATAAATTATAGCTTCACCGATGTGTGTTTGAAAAAAATAAATCATATCAATTTTGACTGTGTATAAAGCATAAATTGGATTCAACATAATTTCTACTTTATTAGTAATTCCAATAATAATTCCAAAAAAAATAATATTTTTCTGATCGTGCTTTCTGATGAATTCGCGAGAGAGGCATGGCGAACACGTGACCGGACTTCGCAAAAACAAAAAACACTCTGTCGGTATTAACGATCAATATGTTTAGTACTATTTTCAATATATACATATAATACAGAGAAGCCAGTTCAAAACATGGAGAAAAGGTGTGTGTATATATAATACACGGTCCCGCGATCGGCAACCTTTGGCGCACGCACCGCTGAGCCGAGTTCCCTGAATTACCCGCGTGCTCGCGTGGAGATAAAGAGAGAGAGAGCCGAAGAATCCCCGGCAACAGCTTCCAAAATCAAAGGGGCCAATTGTATATGGGTTGGAGCGTCTATTCGTATATTAAAGCGCGCGGGGGCGACTGCGATATGTGTATAAACACACACACACATACAGGAGCGCTCCAAATAATACGCTGGCAGAAGAGGGCCTCGCTTTAGAAAAAGTCTTCCGCCCTATATACTACTTCGACTGTGTAGAGGTGTGTCATACATATATATATGTACATACATATATATATATATATATATATATATATATATATATATATATACTACACGTATGCCTATGCTCATTCTCATAGCTCTTCTCTCTCTCTCTCCTCTCTCTCTCTCCTCTCTCTCTCTCTCATCTCTCTCTCTCTCTCTCTCTCTCTATCTTTCTATCTTTCTGTTCCTCTATTTGGCAGTGCCTGTTACACATCCTATAGACTACCATACATACATAAAATCAGACCGCCGTGTAGGTGGTCGCACGCGTTCTTCGTAATATATCTATGTGTAAGTATATATATATATATATATATATATATATATATATATATATACACACACACATAGCCCGGCAGTTTCGCCCATTAAGACAAATATGCCCCGGGTGAAGTCGTCGACGTCGTCGCTCCGAAAGCGCGGCGGGGCGGTGTCGGCGAGGAGGGGGGGAGGAGGAGGCGGCGAAGGAGGAAGAAGGCCGGTGACCCGCGCCGAGGCCGCGCTCTCCTAACGAGCGATATGCGGTGTGTATTATGCGCGTGTGCCGCGTCCGCCTGTTCGCGCGCGCGCACGGCTCTCCGACTTTCTAACGTCGTCCGCGGAAGGCCCCCGAATATTTCGGCCATTATTCCGGATGTCTATCTGTGTCGGGTGCGGTTTCTGCGTAAGTTCCGCGCGCACGTGCTCCCCGGCCGCCGTCGTCGCTGCTTCTCCCTTCTTCGTTCGTAGGAGGGAGGCGGACGGAGAGAGAGAGAGGGAGAGAGCCTTTATTTTCTTGCTCGCGTGGAAATTTGGCGAAACGGTATTGTGCCGGACGTCCCAATTTCTTCACGTTCCGCGCTTTAATATCCTTTCCAGTGGTACGGGTACTTCACGTCGACGCTTTTTTATACTATTTCCTATATCTGATTTTTTCCTTTTTCAATTCTAATATATATATATATATATATATATATATATATATATATATATATATATATATTCGTATATACACGAATTTCTCTCGATTAACGCTGTGAAATTCTGTAATGGGGATTATGAAGAAAAAAAAATGTTTTTTAGTTATGTCCCTCCTTAGTAACACGGTATATTTTTTTTCTAGTATACCGCGTATCAGCTTTTGCATGTGTATGCATATATATATATATATATATATATATATATATATACACACACACACGATTACCGTTCTTATTCTCTTTTGTTTCCTACATTTTTCTTCTTTTCTTATAAATTATGCATGGGTGTAGCGATAAGGGCACCTGTCGCGCAAAGAACACCCGCCCAGAGAGTGAGAGAGTGAGAGAGCGCGAGAGCTCTGCTCCCCTTCGCCGCATTCGTAATTCGAAAATCAATCATCTTTATCGCCACGGAAAACGTGTAACAATTGTGTATGTACACAGGGCTACCCCCTTCCCCCGCTCTCCGTACAGTGGCGTTATGCTGCTGCTGCTGCTGCTATTCGTTTCCATTGCGAGTTGCGAGCCTTCGTCGCGAGGGGCCAGATCAATTTTTATTATGATAATTATACGTTCGTTCACCGTTTCTATTATAATCAACGGGCGTGAAAGCGCGCGCGCGCGTGTATATACGCGAATGCTGCGTTCAATTTGTCGAGAACGAGACATGGACGTCGCTTGGCTATATTGAGGTGTGTATGTGCAGGTAGACGCTTATCGCGCGTCTACGCATGAGGGCCCGCACGAATAGTTCTCTCTCTCTCTCTCTCTCTCTCTATATATATATATATATATATATATATATATATATATATATATATATTTGTAAAAATCGACGTTGATATTTGCATTCGCAGCGTTTCTCTTTCCATACGTACCATTTTCTTTAATATATATTAGAGAGAGAGAGAGAGAGAGAGAGAGAGGAGAGAGAGAATTGGTCAGCCAGAGCAGTTTTCAAAATCATGCAAGCGCAGTGTATTATTATTCACCAAGATAGTTGTCGATCCTTACATTATATCGAATGAGCCACTACAGCTTACACAGTTCTGACAAAAGGAAAACCCGCTTACGGAAATGGTATTGTGTGTAATGTGTATAGGAGCATATGAAAATTCTATATTATACATACATATATATATATATATATATATATATATATATATATATATACTTATGCGTAAAATATAGCTTACCGTGGTCCTCTCAATGAACGGGGTAAGTCACCGGCGAGCGAGCCGATCCATAAGTAGTCGGTATGATGGAAAAATCGTCCCCTTAAAGCCGGTTACCGAGAAGCTAAGGGGGCAAGAGAGGCAGAAGGGAGAGTTGGAACCGGGTCCAGCAAAATAATGCAAATGAAAACCGAGTTTGAAGGGTTGCTCCTGCAGAACGGCTGCGGTGATGCAGGAGACTGGGTTAACGCAATACTACGCGAACAGAGAAAGAGACGGTGGAATGGGAGGGGGTTGCGAATCTGGGGATTCGACCCTGCTTGCGTGGGGACGCCGCAACCGGCTAATGGAAGCAAAGAAATTGTCGTCGACCAATGGATGAGTCGAAGTCGGAGTGGAACTGGAGAGAAAGAGAGAGAGAGACGGGCTTCTTGTACGACCTGTCCTTGAGGAACATCTGCTCCGTTTACCTCTCCGCCGTGTCTCTCTTTCTCAAATGGTCGCGCGCGCGCGCGCGCGCCGTCAGGGTGAAAGCGACATACTAAAGCGACATACCTAGTCTTCATCTGTCCCTCGTTCCACGTTAGGTCGCCGGCGCACATGCTCGTATATAATACCATGCGGCGGGGGGGGGGGGCGATTTTCGCGCACAGGAGCTGCTGCCACCACCACCACCACCACCTCTCCTTACGATCGCGCGTCGCGATCGTGTGCCCCCCGCCCGACCCGCTGCGTGCCGTATATTCGAGCCGAAATGTATTATCTGCGACGCGTATACGCACATAGGTGAGCACAGTGAGCACATGGCGATCCCGAGGAAGCGTGCCGCGTCCGCGCGCCTTGTTCTCTCCCCGGGGGAGTTACGGGCAGAGATTCGGAGGTCGCGCGAATGCCTCCATTCTCTCTCTCTCTCTCTCTCTCTCTCTCTCTCTCTGTCTCTCTCTGTCTCTCTCTCTCTCTCTCTCTCTCTCTGTCTCTCTATTTCTCTCCTTCTCGCCCTGGGCTCCCCCTCGGCGGTGGCGGCGCATCAAGCTTATAATGTGCCAGGCGGGGCTTTTTCGCCCGACCGGAAGGAAGAGCCGAAGGACCCTCGGCGCTGGAGAGAAGGAGGATGAGGATGAAGGACACGTGTGTTTCTATATATACGTATCGGGTTCTCCGTGTATATATATATACACATTCTTGCTCATCCGCGTGTACGTAATGCATTCGAGAAGGGGGGGGGGGTGCGTATTCACTCGATGTGCCTGCGCGTGATAGATACCGTCGACCTCGCCCTCTCGTCTCTCATCCTCCTCCTTGCGCGGATCATCGAGCCGCATCGCGCGAATCTCCGCGCATATAGCAGTAGCCGAACGGGAGTCAATCGGTGTGTATTATGAGAGGAAGAGGGAGAGAGAGGGGGAGAGAGAGAGAGCAAGAGAGAGGCGCCGAGCGCACAGCCGAGCGAACTTGACGCGCAGCGAATTCGTATGACCGCGGCGGCATTACAGAGGAGGAGGAAAGAAGACAGAGGGAGGTTCGCCTCTAGTGTGTGTGTGTGTGTGTGTGGCGTACACCTTGGGAACTCGCGCCCCATGGGAACTGTTCCTGGGCTTGTTTCTGCCTGCAATATAGACGTGTATACGTGGGCACACGGCCTGTACGGTTAAAAAAAATCGGAGCTTTTTCTTTTTTTATATCTTTCACCTCTTGATTTTTCGAGCCGAATGTAAACAACCCCGTGGGCGCCGACGCACAAGCACGCACGCAAAGCACGGATATCTCCACTTCTCTCCTATACACGCTTCTCCCAATTTTTTTTGTTCCCCCCCCCCCGCCCTGCGCTTCGGCGAGCGGGAATCGAGAGCGGGGGGTGGGCGTTGTTTGGCCCCTTAATATATAAATACCCGGTTCTCTATCCTCTCTCTATCCGCGCCCCCCCCTCCCACCTACCTGCCCGCCTCTCACGGTATATACCCTTCGGCGAGAGAATTGGATAGAGAATTTCGGTCTCTTCCCCCCCCCCCCGCCCCCCATTACCATCCAGTTCTCGCACATCTCCAGCCGGTCGCGTCCCAGACCAAATCGGATATCGCTTCTTGGAAGTTAGACCGGCTATGCGGCGAGATACGGTATACACGCGACTTCTCGTCCTGGGGGGAGAGAAAGGCAACCGAGAGGGTGGGAGGGAGACAGGGAGGGAGGGGAGGTCCTGTGCCGTCCCATTGTTGTCCGGCTCGCTCCCCGCATTTCGCCATCGCGCCACGCCGCCACCACGTGCTTACGCACCTTTTCTACCCGTGGCAACGCGTCGCTCTTATATATATATATATATACTCGAAAAGTCCTTGCGTACAATATTATGAATTTCATGTCTCTCTTTCTCTCTCTCTCTCTCTCACTCTCTGTCTCACCGCGCCGAGGTTAAACAGTTAATAATGTTTGCGGTGGCTGCTCCTCGGCGCAGCTTCTCCTCCCCTTTGCGCGGATTCGAGCTTTCGCGTAGAATTTTGCAATCATCGATTTCAAGAGAGCTTTTGAATACCGTGGCTCACAGTTTATTTATTTTACCTGTGTGTGCGTGCGTGCGTGCGTGATTATATACAAAAATTATATTACAAAAAAAACTAGTTTTTTTTTATTACTACATTTTTTTTCTTCATATTATACTGTATACAAAAGCTTCGCGAAATAATTGATTAAAAAATTATATCACAGATATATTACAAATATACGCTGGACGATCTCTTTTTTTATCGTACGCTCCCTTGAGCTATCCACCCCCCCCCCCGCTCGCTGCACGGCGCATCCTTCGTCACAGCGCGATGCGCATAATTTCGGTTAAACTGGCCGCGACGCCGCCCCGGAGAATATAATGGGGCGAGGGATGGGGAAGCGAGAGAGAGAGAGAGACCTACTTTCGGCCCATTTATCGCGAAAATCGCCGATACTACACACACGCCTATATATATATATATATATATATATACGCATATGAGCACGCGGCATTACGCACGCGTCTCCTATACGCTCGCGTAACTCGGTTTAATTCGCCTCTCCTCCCCCCCCCACCACCCATCGCCGTCCTGTAATAAAGAGCAGAGGCCGATGCACGCGCGCGCAAGGACTTCCTCTCACTCTCTCTCGGCTCTGTTTTTTCATTCCGTTTTCCTTTCTATCTTTTATCATTATCATTATCAATATTATTATTATTATTATTATTATTATTATTATTATTATTATTATTCCTATTTAGCGAAAAATGAGAGTCCCTCCCCTCAACAACCTCAGTGCGTGCATCCGCGTCATCGTTGGTTGCGCGTCATAGACATGCGACCTCCTTCTCCTCCTCCCCCGTCCCTTCCTCGTCGTATTAGTGCATCGACTTTATAGTACGCGTATATAAAAAGGGAATTCGGAGTAATAGTTTACTTTTAACGAGCTCGATTTACGGATAAAGTACTGTGATAAGACGCTCCGATGCTCCCCCACGGCTCTCTCTCTCTCTCTCTCTCTCTCTCTCTCTGTGCGCTACGCCTCCCGCCCCCTACGGGTACGCGTACACATGCAATTAATTTCCGTCGCGTGTCTTTATACAGTTTATAAAAAAAAGCGCGGTAGTTGCGACGACTGTCTGCTGCTCCTTGCGTGCCTCTGTGCCAAGAGGGCAAGGTGGGTGGGGGGGGGGGACTACGATGGACGACATAGATATGAAATTTTTCCTTTATCCCCGCGAAAGGGATGGATGAGATAGGCGGGAGGTAAAGTTAAGACGCAACTTTTCTACCTTTTTTTTTGTATTCTAATTCACAACATAGAAAATATAGAAAATTGACGCTTATTGCATGGCGAGAAGTGATTTTTCTTCTCGTATCCAATACGATTCGATCTTGTTAACGAGAATTTATGGTATTACAAAGGCTTATCGGCATTTTATTCAAGGGCGATTTTTATATGTTTCGGTGTGTGTGTGTCTGTGTCTGTATTCGTTAGTCATTGAAAAAATTCGTTCGGATAAATTGGAAACGGGCGGGTGCTGCTTCGTGTGCCCCCCCCCCTGCCCTCGCGAAAGCCGTCCGCCACGGCACACCCCGGGAATTTCTTTTGCTTACGTTCGCACAGACAGCCCACGCGGGGCAAGAAAGGAAAAAAAAAGAGAGAGAGAGAGGTGACTCGGTTTTAATTTCGCCTCCTCTCGTCTATCCGAGCCACACCGCGAAGGCCACTGACGTGTTATATAGCACAGTTTTTCTTTCTTCCTTCCTCTCCCCTTGCGCTCTCTCTCTCTCTCTCTCTCTCTCTCTCTCTCTCTCTCTCTCTCTCTCCCTCTGTCTGTCGTTCCCTCCCGCCCGAGTGAATAAGAGCGAGACGGGTGGGAGGGGGTTCGGAATTGTAGTAGCAGCAGCAGTAGTATAGTAAGCATAGTAGTAAGCGTAGTACTATCATATACTACATACCCGATCGCTATATATAAAAGCAGCGGCAGTGTAGTGTAAAATGACGGCAACTCCGTAAGAGAGAAAGAGATAATGGAGTGTAGGATGAGGAGACTTTTATATATATATATATTATAAAAAAAGAGCGACCACGCCAGCGCGCGCGGCGTAGAGAACCGATTCAAGGTGATTCGACTTCTCGGCCCATGACGGAAAAAGAGTGAGAGGGAAAGAGAGAAAGAGAGAGAAGGAGATAGAAGAGGCTCTCCGAGGATATAGCCCAGTTGTGGTCTCTCTCTCGCTCGAAACTTATAATGAAAACACTCCATTCCTGAGTTATTCAAGCGTTTCCACGCGCTTTTTGCGCACCGCCGATCTTTTATATATATATATATATATGAAGTCTGCTGCGAAAGTGCCCCAAACACGCGGTTATATGTATATATAATATTCCTTCTGTCTCGTACTTTTTCGGACTCTACTTTCGTTTCTCTCTCTCTCTCTCTCTCTCTCTCATTTCTTCGCTCCTTGTCCTACCTACCTCGTTTTATATCCACACTTGGACGCACACATGCGCACTCCCGGCGGGGCGAAATTAAAAGAACTCTCCTCGTTCCGCGGAGTAATACGGGTCTCTTAAAATCATTACCGGATGATTAACAAGTGCACGCGAAATTACAAGTCGGGTAGGTAGAGCGAGAGAGAGAGAGAGAGAGAGAGAGATAATTCAATGCAGATAAGCTTCGAAGATATATATATATATATATATATATATATATATATATATATAGCGTTCGTGCGCGTTCGCGCTCCGGCGAACGTTAATATAATATATACCGACTCCGTAAAGCCGAAGTAAAAGAGGCGTGCGCTATAAAATAAAAAATTAACGCTTATTCTGTACACACACACTCTTGAATCGTTTGAGAAAAAAAATAGACGACAAAGAATATCCCAATCTAGCTGCCGAGTGTGTAATTCTGTGCGTGCGCGTGTTTCAGTATAGATCGTTAATCGATAATAAAAGAGGGGCTTAGAGAGAAATAGACAAATATTATAAATAAATGTAATATATATATATATATATATATATATATATATATATATATATATCGAAATGAATTTTGATATATTTGTTCAAGTACAATATTAATAAGTACAATAAAAATGACAATACAACGAGTTTTAGATATAGTACTCAGAATAAGGATACAGACGAAAAAGGAAATTAAAATAAATTTATCAAACGTATAATAAAACCAAATTAAAAATCGAAGCTGAAATTAACGATAATAAACCAGAAATATCGAGGGTGGGAGAGGGAACCAGCAGCGGAATTGCAAAAATTAATAAATACGGGGACAACAGGTGGCGCGCACGCGAGAACGGGCGCGCGCGATCTCCCCTATAAACGAGTACTATCCGACGTATCTCGTATATATGCATATTATATATATATATATATATATATATATATATATATATATATATATATATATATATATAAAGGAACTCGTTTATCCACGCAGCGGCTGCTCGGCGCTTCTGCTTCTGCGCTGCCGACTCCGTTCAGGGCAAACGCGATATAGAGATAGCTATATAATATATATATATATAGAAAGAGCCGTGGCCACAGCCGGCGTTTCGTTCTCCTTTCGCCCGGCGTCGCGGGTGCGCGAATCAAGTCGTTCCAGTGCGTATGCGTATGTATGTATGTATGTATGTAGGTATGTACGTACGTATGTATGCATACCAGACGTCGGTGACAGAGGAAGAGCCGGAGAGAGAGAGAGAGAGAGAGAGAGAGAGAGAGAAGATAGCGCGAAGAAGGGGGGGTGGAGGAGCGTGCGTGACGGGAAAACCGGCAGCGGCATATCTGCGGTTGTGCGCTTACTACTATATACTACTACACTACCCATTACTACTTATACTCCCGTCTGCTCGGGCAACGTGGTGTAGTGATACAGCACGTTTTCCCTTTCTTTTCTACCTCTCTACTTCTCTACCCCTCCCCCTGCCTTCCCCGCACACTATATCTCTCGTTCTCGCTCTATCTTCCTCTTTACAATAGTAGATATATATATATATATATATATATATATATATATATATATATATATATATATGTTTTTTTTGCGCTAACTTCCCAAGGTGCGTTGGCTTGCGCGAGCTTCATTCAGCGAGCCGGCGATAGTACGAAGCGATGTAGTATACGGGGGCACTCTTCCGAAACGTGGGAGTACGCACGCGCGCGGACGGACGGACGGACGGACGGACACGCGCACATTTTGGAGGACTCGAATACGTGTACGTACGTTTTTGGCAGCTTACGTTATACGTCCTTTCTCTCGCAATTTTTTTTTCTTCTTCATCCTTTTTTTCCATTCCACGTCTTCCTTCTCTCCGGCCGACGTGTGGAGAGAGAGAGAGAGAGAGAGAGAGAGAGAGAGAGAGAGAGAAAGAGAGAGGAGGCCCCTCGCGATAATGGAATTGCGGAGGCGCCGCGCCGCCGCGCCTATGTATTATTTTAGAATAGTACCGATCGCGAAACGGCGATGATTCAGGGGCGATCGCGTTCGGCGTGTATTCTTAAAAAAAGAAAAAAAAGAAGCAAAGTATCGCGCGGTTCTTCTCTTCGACTATTAGCCCATTGCCTAAGGCAAGACCGAGACAAATGTATTTGTTAATGCGTGTATATAAAATATTCCTGTAGTACTTATACTGAAACTTCCTTTTGTATCCTTTTTACTCTGTCGTGCATTCTTCTTTCTTTCAGTTGCTCGGATATTATAAAATAAGCAGTCACCTTTTAATTCCCATCTCCCCTCTCTCTCTCTCTCTCTCTCTCTCGCTCTCTGTTTCGTACTTTGCACGTTTCTCACGGCGCGGGAATCCAACCAGTTTTGTAAATTTTTATTCCACCGAGCAGTACGAATTTTTTATGTTGTCACACACACACAAGCGCGCGCGCGCGCACACTTATGACCGGGTGCAAATGCGCACGCACATCTAATCTAGGGGGCACCAACCCTCCTGCATCTTTCGGGACTGAATAACACGAGCGAAAATGTCGGTAAGGGCGCGCGCTCGCGAATCTATGGGAGGAACTTAGAGCGAAGAGAACAGAGGAGAACCCCCTTTTGTGCCTCTCTTTCTCTCTCTCTCCTTGCCTCCGCAATAGCTTTCTTTTTACACCGCTCGGGGAGAGAGGGAGAGATTTGTAGACGAATTGACTGTGATGAGGGGTTGAGGGGTAAGAGAAAAAGAACAAGAGAATCGATATAATAGATAGTCGCTCTCTTCTTAGTGTCGACTCCGAGCAGCAGCAGCACCCCTCGTCCATCACCTCGCTCGCGCGCGCGCGCGTGTGTGTGTGTGTGTGTGTGTATCTGCTCCCTCGCGGGTTTCCGCCTCGCCCCGCGGATTTCTATGCGAATCCATTTGTATGCTGCGCACCTCGCGAAGGGTCGCGAAAATCCCGCTCGGGCCCATTGCAGATGGTGCCCGTCATCAGAGCTATATAGGTGTGCGCGCGCGCGCGCGCGTGTGTGTTTAACAACAATGCGCGCTCCAGGCACGCGGACTACAGGGCGCGAGCGCTGCGCATAGAAAATAATATATCGAAATGCACAACCCCCCCTCCCTCCGCCCTATCCGACCTCTCGACCCTCCTTTGTTGCAGTCGATCGCTGAAAATTGCTGCGCTCCAAGAGCAGTCGGGTAGGGAAGAAAAAAAGTCGATCTTGAGCGCAGGATGGCAGGGGGTACGGGTGATTTTTTTTTTATCTATACAAATAATATATATATATATATTCGTTTACATGTGTGTATCTATATGTATCTTATCTATATTATTTATTCGAAGATAACCCGCGTCTTTTCTTTTATCTCGCTAACGCGTTCGCAATTTTTTTTCTCTTTACATTGTTACAGAGGTGGGAACAGCTGGTCGTCTCGAAGCTCAAGTGGGACCTGTCCGCGGTGACGCCCGGCGACTTTCTCCTTTACATACTGGCGAGGCTGCCGGTCGACCCGCACTGCTGGGACTCGAGGATGGTCCTGAGGCACGCGCAGACCTTCATCGCTCTCAGCGCACGAGGTGAGTGTTTCGCGGCCCATTGCAGAAAGTGCCGCCGCGTACGCGCGCTCCTCGATTAAATCACGTGGGGGGGGGGGGGACGATGAATCCGGTGGTTCGAAATCGGGGTGGGGTGGGGGGGATACTAAATACATAGATATTATAGAGACGGGCGTGATATGTACCTAGATCCTTGGTCTCGGGGATAACGCGTCGTGAGCACGAAAATTATTTTTGTGCGTTCGCGCACTAAAATCGACCTTCTCCCCCATTCCTTGTTTTACACGTCCTATGTAAATCTCAGCACATTTTCTACCACCACCCCCCGCCATCTCTGACACATTTATATAAACGAGAATGCGCGCGCAGCACGTGGCTTGATATTCCGCGATTCGATTCTCTATTACTCCTCAAGCGTCACATATATATATACACATACATGGGTTTACGTACATAATCCGGACGACGTTAAAAGCGGTGCGCACGGCTCCGAAAATTTATGCAGAAATTATGCGGTTCTCTGCATACTTATACACACATATGCTCGAGGAAGATAATCGCGTCTCGGCCAATACGTTCCGCACTCGGTGAGCGTGTATAGAACCAGATACGACCGGCGCGCGAGCGTCTCGATTCCGGCGAATCCTCCCAGTTCTACCTTATATACACATTTATATATATATATATATATATATATATATATATATATACACACTCGCATACACACATGCGCAATACTCGGCCGAGGGAGAGTTGATTTCTTCATTGTGCGCGAACTCACCACGCACACACTTGCATTTACGCGGACGGGGGGGGGGGAGCTCTCCCCGTCGTCGCTTCGTCGGCGCATCGCGCGCGTTCCCTCGAGTCTACAACGTGGCTCACGACTCTTGCGATTTTTACGTCGAAAGCCGACGAGAGGAGTTCGGCCCCTCCTCTCCCGGCCATTCGCCGGTTTTCTAAAAATCACCGCGAAAAATATATATATATATATGCATAGTACGCGTTCCATTCCTCTCATTACGCGGATCGCTTTCGAAGCAGTCCGAATGCCCCTGGATCGACGGAATATTGTAATTTCCCTTCTCGTTTTCTTCCTTTTGATTTTAGAGATGAATTCAAAAAGAAAAAAAAAAGAAAAAATTACACACTTTTATGATAACGAAACAAATTTCGCTATATTATATGCGATATTTCATACGGAATGCTCTAGAGTACGTGAGCCAAATTAAGACTGTATATAACACGGGAAAGAAACTCGTGGATACCGCCCATAATCGCCCCCCAAGATCTTACACGCTTCGATCGCTTAATGCTACTGGCGTTATAAATACCTAAACCTCCTCTCCCCCGACACCCTCGCAACTTATCGCACGTCCCTCTGCCATTTCCACAATTCTCTCTCTCTCTCTCTCTCTCTCTCTCTCTCTCTCTCTCTCTTCCCCTCTCTTCCCCTCTCTTCCCCTCTCCCTCTACCTCTACCTCTACCTCCCTCTACCCGACGTGGAAAACGAATTATTTTCTTCTCTTTAGCTTCGTCTGTCGCGTTGGAGATAAGTTCGCGGCGAGGCGGAAAAATCGGGCTTCGTGCATCGCTCTCAGCGCTGGCGCGCGGCAAAACAGGCGCGCGAGCGGGGGAGGAGGATGAGCCGCGGAACCGGGAACCGACACGTGTCTCGTTCGGCGAATATATAGAGCGAAGGAGAGGAAGAGGGACGAGGGACGATAAGGCCCGCGCGCCAGTGGCTCCGTGCGTGCGTGCGTGCGTGCGTACGTGCGTGCGAGGGCCTTTAAATCCTTTCTCCAAAAAATCTGCCGTTATCTCTCCGCGGTCTCGTGGGCCACACGGTGACGTGCATTATGTATGTATGTGTGTGCGCGTGTATATATATATCGCACACGAATACGTTCGCTTGTTCCAACATCGGCCTGTGCATCCATCGGATATGTGTGTGTGCATATATATAAGAATAGTGCAACTCATCTATATATATATATATATATATATATATATATATATATATACATATAGAACTTATATACCCATATTCGTTATCCGCTTATTCATTAAAAAAATCAGCATGAAATCGCGCGCGGCTGGTATGGGTGCCTCGGTGCTTGGTTCGACGAACCCGCGCGCGAATGTTTTTTGAGAGGGCAGGGGTGATACCGCCGTGTCGTTCCCCCTGCGTCGACTCTTTTTATTTTTTCGTAAAAGAATTCAGTTAAAATACGCGCGCGCGCACACACACACACACATATATATATAGGTTTTATAGGCGAATAAAGCAAAATTTTATTTATCGTTTTTCTGGGGGGGGGAGTATTTAAATATATAACCTATATAATAAAATGTATTAAAAGAAGACTGCGTAAGTCGGACAAGAGAAAGGCCATCCCTTTCTCACGGCTTCCGTGTATTGACCCCTCCCTTCCTCCTTCCCGTCTCTTTGAAATTCAAAATATATATATATATATATATATATATATATATATATATACATGCCACGCATACGTTACACACGAATCCACGTCATGTGTACCTACCACGGTATCCGGTGTGATTCGCGCAATCAAAAGACAAATTGGGAATGGGTGGGGCCATTGGGCGGGGAGGGACGGGAAGGGTCGATGAAATAAAAAAAAGAAGCATTATACATATAGATATACATATCTATATATATATATATATATATATTAATTTTTTTCCTCTCTTGTCTGTTTTAACAGAGTACCAGTTCTCCATGTACATGCCGAGCATGATCGCGGCGGCGAGCGTGGCGGCCGCCCTACACGGCCTCGACTGGACCGGCAAGAGCGGCTACAGCCTGGCGTGGCTCCTCGACGAGCTCACGCGCATCACCGCCATCGAACAGGTTCGTACTTTTACACACACACACACACACACACATATATATATATATATATATATATATATATATATATATGCATAAACGAGGAGTAGTATAATTCTCCTCCTCACCCCACCCCCTTCTCCCCAACGCTTTCTCGTTATCATTGGTCGCACATATGTGTGTATATTTATATATGTGCATATATCTGCGCGTACGCATCGGCTACCGATAATCTCGCCGAACTTGTTCGGCCGCGTCGACGTGTCCTCGCGCCATGCGGCGCGGCGGCGGCCGCAGCAGCAGCATACCGCGCCTCGTCGTCGACCGTCCTCGGACGATCATCTGGTTATTACTGTTAGCGCGTACGCACACACATATATTATATATATATATATATATATTTCGGACTGGGTGTACTCATTCCTCCCTAACCCCCCTTCTCGCCCTCCCCCAACCCTCTCTCGCTCATATTCCGATTTTGGATTTTAAACGCATTATTGGGTCGATGATGCGCTCGTATGCGGACGAGAGAGAAAGATCGGGAGGGGGTGGGGGTGGGTGAATGAACGTGCTCGAGAACCCGTAAGACTTTTAAAGAAACTTTTAAATTTTAAATGCTCGGAACGAGTTATTTCGCTTTTTTTTCTCGATGTGCTGGGCCCTCCCCCCTCCCCACGTTATATGTTCGATTATACGAGCGAGTTTGTCGAAATTTCAATTCCTTCGATTTCACTCGAATCGTTCGCTACAGTCTTACGTTTACTATCGCGCATATATGAAAAAATCTTTTTGGATTCGTTCGAAAGAGCTATATATATATTTATATATATACACGTATTATAGAATCGCCATGCGACAAGGAAACGGAGAGTTCCGCGCGCCCATTCGTCATTATCCGTGTATGAAACCGTAGGCAAGCGGAAAAACGAACGAGACGATACACGCGCGCGTGCACAGAAGGGAGAAATTTTCTAGTAAATTACGATAAGTAAATTTCTTAAATTACGATAAGTATTGACGAAGTAATCGGTAAAATTTTATCACCGACTGCACAAAAAACAATCTTAAACGATACTTCTTGGAAATTTTAATAAACGACCTATTGATAAATTTACCATTGGCAATGGTGTATATATATATATATATATATATATATATATATAACACAATGGATCATCGAAAGTATTGGTTATATTGAAGATATTTTTTTCAACAGTCCGCGATCAGTTATCACCGGGCACTGCTGTATTGTAATTTTTGCCTCGATTAAAATTACACGTAGTCTGAAACTTACGTACACGCCGCGTCACATTCGAACGCAAAAACGTGTTATATATATATATATATATATATATATATATATATATATATATATATATATATATATATAACATAAATGTGAGAGCAAGTTACGAGTAAGTTAAAAAGGGCGAGAGAGAGAGAGAGAGAGAGAGAGAGAGAGAGAGAGTTACAAAAAAAGTATGTCGAGACAGGTGCCGAGCACATGCCCTGGCGAAGGCAAAAAAAAAAGTGCGACGGCCCCTTCCGTAGAAAGCGCCGCCGCCACCGTCGCCAACTCGGTTTTGTAGTTTGGAAATTATTTTATAACTTTGCACACGTCCCGTCGTCGTCTTTGTCACTCTTCTCCTCCCGTGCGCCCGCTCGCCCGCTCGTCGCCGCTGCTATCGGCGTTCCTATACACGTATTGCTCTACCGAGGGAACTTTCGACTTGTACTATATACATGTACATATATACGCGCGCATCGCATTATTATAATAGGGGGGGAGGGGCGCGATACGGTTCGCTCGCGCTTTAATGTACATTGTCTTACGCGCCATTGGGAATCGCGCGGCGAGAATTTCCCGGCCACCTGATTATAAGGCACGGGGGCGTTTTTAAAAGGGCCAAAGATCCCATCGAGCGCTAAATTGACCTATTCTTCATTTTAAATCAACCAATAACAGTCGACTATAAGTAGAATTTTTAATTTTTAATTTACTCTTGATTTTGTTGCCCCCACCCCCACCCTGGACAATCCATACAAAAAAAAATATATATATATACATATATGAGAGAGTGAAAAAAACCACCTAACCATTACCCTCTTTCTTTCGCTCGCGTTACAGGACTATCTGCAGAGCTGCCTGGAGCAGATCGAGAACATGGTGAACGCCGGTAGCGTGGCCGTCGCGCAGGGCGGCCAGGGGGGCTACCAGAGCAGCGGCATGTCGCCGCTGGGGGGCCATCATCATCATCATCATCAGCTGGGGGACCAGGACACGCTGCCCCAGGACAAGATAACGGAGTACGAGAAGGCGGGCACGCCGACCGACGTGAGGGACGTACACTTCTGAGCGGCGGCGACGGGACCGCGACGGAGCACGCGACCGAGACCGAGGCCGGGGCCGGGGCCGAGCCCGAGCCCGAGCCCGAGCCGTCGAACGGGGAACAGCGCGACGTGTCCCCGATCGACGGCGAGGGGGCGGAGGAGGAGGAGGAAGAGGAGAAGATGGACCAGACGAACGGCGTCGGTGAAGAGGAGGAGGAGGAGGAGGAGGAGGAGGGGGAGGAGGAGAACGTGGGCAAAGTCGTCGACGTGAGCCCGGCGGACGTGGAGCTACGCGACGGGGAGCCTTTTGGGCACGGGGAAGAAGAATACGCACTTACGCCTCCTGATTGAAACAGAAGAAATAAAAACAAAAAAAACAAAATAAAAATGGAAAACGGGGATCTGTAATAGAGCGCGTCCAAGACAGACAGAGAGAGAGAGAGAGAGAGAGAGAGAGAGAGAACTGATGAGGAGAAAGAGAAAGAGATAACTTGCCGAACGTCGTGGCAAGAAAGAGAGAGAGAGAGAGCGAGAGAGAGCATTTCGTCGTTCCTTATTCTTCGTCTTCTGTTTCTTTTATACACATATATACATTGAGCGCACACGTACAGGCACACGTATATACATATATATATGCGTGTAAATTTTGTTAAACAAATGGCGTTTCGAACATTTTTCCTTTTATAGAGCAATAACTGCTTTTTGTTTTTTTTTTCTGTGTTTCTTACTTCTTTTTTTTTTAGTTTTTCCACCCCTCGTGGTTGTTTTAATAACACGCATTTTGATCCATATTTTTTTTTGTATCACGCGAATACTTTGTATAAAGTTGATTATTTTTCCGTAGTTAACGAGCGCGCGTTCTTTTCATTTTATAAACGTTTGCTTAAAGTTTTATTTCTTTTTGATTATCGTATTTTTTCTTTTGGTTGCTTTGTATTTGATTTACTTAGTAATTTTATATCTATTTCTTCTTTTGTTTTTTAATCTTGAAAGTCATTTTGACTTTTATTTATTCTTTTTTTAATTTTTTTTTTATAGTTCAGTTTTCGAAGTAATTTACGCGAGTTACGGCGAAAAAATGAACAGCGTCCAAAGTATTCGAAAGGATATTTAGAAGTCTCAATTGTTTCCCAATTAATCGCTTAATTTTTATTAATTTTTTTTTTATATCTTATGGCAATCTAGTTGTGTTGTACTAGATGCCGTTTAACAAGCAACGATCAGTTATTGTTAATATAAAACACGACGATAGCAAAGGCTGGCTACGAGTCTTTTATCGTCTTCAACTGCGACGGTAGCTATGGTGAAAAATTAATAATCACGGCTCATTTTTTATAAATGCAGATTTATATTGTATACTTAACTCCCATTAAAACTTCAGACTTTTCTCGCCTGAGAATATCAATCTGTAATGTTTTTTCCTTCTTTTTTACTTCTTTTTGAGTTTATTCATCCGATAATGCGACGAGCATTGCGGATGATAATAATAATAATAATAATAAGAAGAAGAAGATGAAGAACAGGGAATATTGAAAGAAATATGGAAAAACGGTATTAACTGTGTGCGCAGCGGAGAAAAAAAGATAATGTTGTTAGGAGGCGTGCTGGGGGAAGGCAATGCAATACGCTTTACACATTATATTATATAAGGGTACACTTAATTCTTTTTTTTTTTGTAATTGTCGTAAATAAACAAAAAAAAAAAACATAAATAAATGAAAAAAGCTGTTAGCGACGACGATGTAACCGCTATTATTTTGTAATAAGAGATAAAATGAAGCAAGCACAAGATTGCGCATAAAAAAATGAAAAAATGCATATAGTCAGATCGAGTCATTTAGCATTTGTATATATTACGTTATTACTATTATCCCTACTGTAAGTAATATTATTTTTATTATTAGAATTTAATATTATTCCACGTTACTTCGAATATAGAAACGAATATTTAAGAATATTATTATGGCGTAAACGAGCGAGACCTCGTGTTTCTTTTGATATCGCGCGATTTTTTTTTTTTTTTACCGAAACGCGTCTATGGCGCGTGTGAATTTTTTCCAATTAAGCAAAGACTAAAAGAAATATTTGTAAAGAAAGAAAAAAAAACTAAACAGATTGCGAATTAAGTGAAGCATCAAGCGCACAATTCTTCTCGGTTCCTATGGCGAATAAGAGCGAATGCGTTAAAAGAATGTTATTAATATAAATGTATAGATTGTGTGCATGTTTAAATAGACAAAGATTTACAATGTTATGAAGATAAAAAGAAATGATGATTTAATTTAATGAAAACGATCAAGTTCAGTCATAGCAATAACTCGCGAATGTGTTTGAGACTGATATAATGCGCATTCGTTTTTTTACATGAAAAACTTCTTTCAGTTCATTTCGATTTTCTCAGTAGAACGTATAGAAAATGCATTTTGTGAAAATGTCCTTTTGTTTTTGTTTTAAATCGCATTATTAATTTGGTTTTATACACTTTCGCAGTTTTAAAAAAAAATCACGAGCAAAAAAGATTTGAAATTATTTTACCGTTCAAAGTAAATATAGAGCGTTACACATTTTTCGTATATAATTAAAAAATGTGTTAACTTTTTTTATAACCTATATTTTGAAAAGTAGCATGAAAAGTGAAAGTGATCGAGTGTTTTTAAATTCAACATTGTACATATAACACTATAGAACTCGTAAGTTCTTGTTTAGTTGTAAGTTTACGAAGTAAGTTGTAGATAGTGAAACTGGAAGAAAATGGAAAAAAAGTCGACGTTGTATATTTGGTTGTTTTTTTTTTCTCTTTTTTTTTTAAGAATGTCGAATGAAGCATGCGATGAAGAAAAAGCGAATGAATGCGAGAGATACGCTGTTTAGAGAACTGGTTAGTACTTAAAGAGAAGCGAGTGCAAAAATGTATAGGAATATATAAGGGAAGCTTAATATTAAACGAAATACGGAGAGACAACGAATATATATATATATATATATATATATATATATATATATATATATATATATAGATAGATAGATAGATAGATAGAAACAATGTCAAATTTCTCGTGCGATTCTTTCAATTTTTTTTGTTCCAAAGATTTTAACAACTTAAGCTCGATGACCGAGATTCATTTCGCTGGGGATCCACGACTTTACAGTTCGTTTTCTGTAAGACATAAATAATCTGATACCGTTCATCCGTTTTTATAATTTTTTTTTTTTCAATTACTTATAATAAAGATTCTTTTAGTGCAATTTGCAAAGCAATTGTCAATTATTATTCTGATCCAAATTATAAATAGACATTCAATGGATCCTAAGCCAAGCATTTATATTATTTTTCTTTAAAAAAAAGTCTCTCCGTCGCGTCCGAAAGTGCTGAGTGGCCCACAGCAGACAACTAGTTAACTTTCCACGCTCACTAATCATAGCCAAATTATAGTACAATAATTATATAGAGAAAGAAGATGAAAAAAAAGTGAGCGCGTTCTATGGACGCGACCTTTCGTATTTAAACTTAGAAAAAGAAACTAGATGGATGATTTACGTAGGCGCGGTGCGGCATTCGTAAGCAGAAAAGAGAGTCACGTTTTATTGCGATTTTTAAATACTTTTATATATATATGTATGTATGCATGTATGTTATGTATGTATATCTTGAACTGAATTTCGGCAAAAGTTTAACTTTGCCGATATTACGTGATAGTAGAGGAAGGAGATGAAGAAAAACAAACTTGGAAAGTGAAGAGAAACCTCGAGGAAAAAAAAGCGAACAATTCCGTGCCTTATATATCGCCTTATTAGATAGTTGTAAATCTCTTCTTCTGCATATGCGAAGCCGTTACTGGGACGAAAGGCGTTCGTAGAGCGCTTATTAAGTGCTAACAAAAACAAAACAAAAAACTTTCTGTACAACTCTTCAGCAGAGCGCGTGCCTTCGAAGAGTTGCGAAGAGATTACATTGATAAAACGTAAATCGAAATTCTTTGAGACTGTTAATGCTTGTAACCGTTAAAGCAGGGATTATATGCAACGTCAAGTCCTTTTTTGTCAAGAAAGTCTTAATATATATGTAATTATTATTATTCTTTTTTTTTGTAAATTTTGTATGTATAAATGTATATACATGATAAATTATATTAATCGCTTATTTCAAAATGTGGATCCAAAAATTTAAGAAATAACGTATATTTTTGCATTCTAACTTTTTTTTAGCAAGTTATCGTATTTTTCATAGACAATTTTGAAAAATTATTGGAATTTCAGAAACAAAGAAGGAAACCGTTGCATCGAATGCTAAAGAAAATTTAATATATGATTTATTGCCAGATAAAGGGCAAAATGTTCACCGAATGAAACAAAAAAAAAAAAAAATAATAAACAATTATGCCGCTTATATACCACAAACTGCACTATAATTATAATTGAGTTTCTTTTTCAGTTTGAATTTATGTGAAACATACGCATTTTATTATAGTCAGGCGCAGGCTGATCGATTATACAAAAGGAAAAAATATTTCCTCGACTGTTCTTTATATTACTTTTTTTTACTTCAAGGCAATGGAATGTACGAAAAATCGTCATTGGATGTGCGTTTATTAATATTTTAAATTGTAAAATTTTCAATAGGCTACAAATGTTTTAAAGATGATCGCAAGTTTTACTATGTAAATGCCACCTGACAAGTGTACATATCCGATGCATTATTGCAAGACGCGTAGTCGATTGAAAAATAAAGTATTCGTATTTTATACAAAATAAAGTTTATTTATTATATTTCATCATTTCCGTTTTAAATTAACTCCCAATTTACCCTGAATTATATAATTTAATTCGTTTTTTTTAGATTCAAACTTTAAAATTCACTTCACGATAATTTGATATAATATAAAAAATTACATTCTATAATTTTTCAAGGTATTAAATACAATATCAAATTTTATTTGTTTTTTTTTTTATTTTCAGTTACATTTTACTCTTTAAACTACTGTACAATCAGACCTTGTTTTTTATCATATATACACAGACCTACATCTTATATTAATAATTTTTTTTTGTAAAAGTGATGTTTTTATGAGATTAAAATTTTGCATTCCCAGTATGTACAATAATAGTTTTGTTAAATTTAATTATGGCTTTCATAACTTTGTTTTGTCATTATGTTATATTTTATTTTATAAATAATACATCACAGAAAATTAAAAAATCTTTGTAATACAAATTTTTTATAATAGTTGTAATTAGGACATTGATTATTCTGAGTAACTGGAATAACGATGTAAATATAATAAAAAAAGTGCACAAAACTGAAGTAATTTAAAAAATAAAGTTCATCACTTGACTTTATATTTATCTAAAAATTATCACATATAATGTATATTGAACAATAAGAGAGGTAGAAACTTTAAAAAATCTTTTGGCACGAGCCTGGGAATTAAATTTTATGAAAGTTGATTTTAAAAATGTAAAATTTTTAAATCTATTCCTAAAATCTAAAATTACAGTGGAAAATTTCTTACGATAAAAAAATTACTAAAGTGTGTTTTATATATTATAAAAAATATTACGCAATAAAGTTCAAAAATTTTCACATTCCGTTGTGAAGTTTCATATTGTTAGTGACACGAATTATTCAATATTTGGTCCGTATCAGTTAACAAATACCAGGATATAATCACACACTCGTTTAATTTTACAATATTAAAATTAAGTTTCTATAACATTTTACATCAAGAGAAAAATATATACACAAAGATAAAATTTCGGAACGCACCTTAGATAAAATCAATAGTTTGTCTATCGTAAAAACTTATTTATTTGTAAAGGTAACTTTTGTCGATTGTGTTAATTAATATTCAGCAAACACAAATAAATAAATTACATTATGATTCATGCAGTTCACAGCATTTTTAGAGAAAAATCGCAAAGAATTTTATTGTTAAGAATTTACTTAAGACATAGCCAACGATATAAAATCAAATAGGAATGAAATGAAATTCAATTAATTTAAGATCTTTCCATAATTGATGAATATAATAATTGCTCTACCTAATATATACATTATACATATACTTCAACTGCAAGTCTCAATAACTTAATTTTTATGGTACTATTATTCATGTCATGTATTTCAACAATAATGCTCTACTATATTTATAGCAATACTAACGATAGGTAATATATAAGACACTAATCATAGTTAAAAATATAACGTAAAAAAATTATATCTTTGGTAGGCAGTCACTGAATCAATTTCTTTCTAAATTGCATCATTATTGGCAAGATTATTTTTGACAAAACTTTTTGCTTTGCCATTCCTTTTATTGAATAGAATATTTTCTTTTGAATTGGTTACTTAAATCATAATCATAGCAATTCTTTGATCACTTCATGAGTATGCTGTTCAGGATTTCTAGCAAGTGTATCATGAGATTTTTGTACACTAAATGAATGAATCAGTCTGTTAGTAAATCTTGATATTCAATGTTTGTACATAAACTCTCTCAAATGTGAAAATGATTAGCATAAACTCGAAATTCCGTGAGTCAAACTTTTTTCAAGTACTATGTGAAAACCACTAAGTGGTTCAAGAACTTGTACAAGAAAAGTAAGTAGCGTTGGATTTCTCAGGAAAGAAGTTTCTTCATACATATCTATAGTAGAACGGGTTTCGCTCATTGGACGTAACATTGGATGCAATAGCTGCTCCCTAAAACATAATAAACGTTATTATGATATATTAATTATTATCTTAAATTACAATTGATTATTATAATAATTTATGAAGTGGAGAAGTAAGCTTTACCTGGTAGCTAAGCATATAAAAAGTTGGAATTTTCCATCTTTACCAAGAGTTTGACTAAAAGTATTAATTTGATTAAGTAAATGACAGTAACATCTTAGAATAGCAAACTTTTGATTTCTTTCGGCTGTTAATCTCTTATCTCGATTAAGTCGTTGAGAATAATCATTCATTTCTTCTAACAATATCATTTCGAAATTTTCCTTCACACGTACTAGAAATAAATCATAATATATTATTTAGAAGAAAATATTACTTGAATTAATGAAAGTAAAGTGTTTAAATTATGATTACACATACTTAAATAATCCCATACATAAAAATTTCTACCAAATACTAATATCCTTTGATTTTTAAAACCATAAAGAAATATTTGTTCTAAGCATGGGACAAGACCACCTTCGCCACATAGTAACGCAGTAAGAGAGCCATCTTGAGGTTCTTTTCGATAATGGTATTTAACTATCGCATTAACTGCTTCACCTAAAATATGAAATAAATAATGCAAATCAATATTACATTTTTATTATATAAATTATCAAAACCATAATATTCAAGTGATATTCAGTAACGATAAGGATGATAAATATTTAAAATCAGGAGTAGTATACAAAATAAATTGTAAAGATTGTGACAAATATTATGCTGGGTAAACAGGTAGATGCTTAAACCAAAGAATATATGAAAATCAGTATAGTTTACGAAGTACGAATGGTACACCCGGGCTAAAGTAACATAGCTTAGACTTGTTACATTCTTTTGATTTGTAAATATTTTAGAACAAGATATAACAGTAAGCGTAAAAGAGAAACTCTTGAAAGTATTCATATTGTGAAAACTAATATAAATTTAATGTTAGAGTCAAGTAAATTAAACAACAGTTATCATTCCTTATAAATATAAAATTATGTATTAAAATAAAATTTTGTTTTACATTTGATAATCAAGAGGGGTGGAGGTTCTATAAATATTATATAAATTAATTTAGGGGTGGGGGTTGGGTATATATACATATAATAGCATGCTTGGTCTTTATTTTATTTTAGTCCTTGAAGATGAACCGGAGCGTTTCGAAACCTCGGACATTTAAGGTAAATTTAAATTTAAGGCATGGTCAATCAGGTTGTCCTTTATTAACATAGAATATAGAGTATTTTATTTTTAATTTTTAATTAAATTAAATTTTTATTTTAATTTTTAGCAGTATTTCCACTTCAGATTCTACGGGAGTGATTATAAACAAGGACAGTCTGACTGTCATTATATTATCAAAGTATATTACTATATAAAGACTCTAAGACCGATCAAAATAGTTATTAATTTTATACTTTTCTTATTATATGTTTATATTTCTTTTAATATTAAAATAATATAAATAGATTTTTATGAACTTGAAGTTATCTCTTTATTTAGATTTTTTGATTTATAATTCAGAAAAATTTATTATTATTAAAAATGCAATACTGTTATAATTTAAATGTTATAAAATTAATTACTCTTAAAATATTGCACTTGAATAGTTAATACTCGTAGCTTTATATATTTGAATGTTTTTCTGTAATAAAATTTTAGTGTTTAAGATTCATTATTTATTGAGGTCCTGGTCAATAAGTAACATTTGTATAAAATAAAGCTTTTTTAGTTGATTATTGTTTTCTTACACTTGTTAAACTAATTTAAGCCAACTTGTTAAACTATATAAAAACTAAAACATTTTGCAAAATTTCATAAGAAAAAGTTTCAAATAAAATTTCTAAAGCATTTTCATTCCCTGCTCTTTTTAAAATCATATTATATGTTAATATGAACTTGTCGTATGTCTAAGTTATAAAGGGATGCCAGAGTTACATCTGACCGTCATTATACCGGAGCTCAGTCGTAGCACACGAAATACAAAGGCAGATTAATTTACAATATTTATATATAATATTACTAAAAACAGAGCACTTTGCACTCAATTGGTATTGGCGAGCAGTGAACAGCCCGTTAACAGCAAATACTGCGATTGACATGTTTTCTTTTTTGTTGTGTAATAATTTTATTGCCCTCTCATACGGCAGTGCCCCCTCTTACTTAAAATCTGCTGCAGCTCGTTGTGGGACAAGGTGGGCCGTCTCGGTATACTCGGTGACCTGCACCTTGGCGGTGTCGCGCACGTCTCCAGGAGCTCGTCGCTGTCTACGCTCTTGGGCACGATCGCGCCGACCAGCAGCCTCTCGGTCGAGCCGTCGTCAATGCCTAAGCCCAGCCATCTGCCGCACGGGAATTTGAAAGTGTGCCCGGTGACCTCGTTTCGCACGACTACGTGCTCCACCATCCATTTGGGCGATGGACCGGTATTGTCGTGGCCGATGCGCAGCGTCGATAAAACGCCGAGATTTTTATGCTGAAACGTGACAGGTATTTTTTTTTTTCCCCCTTTATAAGCTCGGTGTCAATTGCTCGGGACACTCGGTGTCTATGCTTCCATTATATTTTGGAACAATTTTACATCAATTTCAAACGATTAAAGTATTTAAAGTAAGAAAAGAGAGAACGACGTCGTTATGACATTTATAAACTTTTGTAAAAATGTAGGCATAATTTCATTGTGAATGAAATCTTTGTACAGAAATATAATTATAAAGTCAAATAAATTCATAAACGCGTTTAATAAATAGGCCAAATTTTTTTTTTAAAACAATCGAGTCGAACTCACGTGAAAGACAAATTCTAAAGCCCCCTTCGGTATCGTCACTGGATTAGTTTCACAGAGCGTACCCGAGATGGCTATCCAACTATTCGCCGAGGTCGTCGCGGCGCTCGCCTTTCTACTCGGAAATATAATAACGCGATACGGCAATTTTGACATCGGGTAATTGTTGGTGAAGCAGAAGTAGTCAACGGCGTTCAACGTAAGAAGATGGTACAAAAATTGCTCCTTCTCCTCCTCGCATCGCAGAAAGGCCGATCTTTTGTACTGGCTCCTGTATGGAAAAATATAAAAAAAAATTTCCGTTAATACGGGCTATGCATGACATTATCGATATATTTCAGGTTTAACGATCCGTCTCAATTGAAGGGACTTGAATTTATTTGAATTCACAATTACTGTATTCGTTTCTAGAATTGACTATTATGCCTTGTTTTTGAACTCAATATTTACCGATTTTGGTTATCTTCACAATTTCATTGGTCATGACACAACGCGAAAGGACTTTTGAAGGGATTTTGAAATAATATCACGAAATCATAACATGAAAGGATTCCGAAAGGATTTATTTAAGGACAATTATATGGTCCTTATAAGAATTATTTTATAATTCTTTCTGAAAGTCTGCACCGCAGGGAAACAAAGGTTGATTCTAAAGCATTTCGTCAAAGGGTTCTAACAGAATGCTGGAAAGGATTTTGTAACGATATTGCGAAATATTGTCGCATAAAATAATTCTAAATATCTTATAGTAATCATATCAAAATACATCGCTTCCATTTTTAAATCTTAAACTGTCGAATTCTTCTTCCACAAATTAATCTTTAATTTTATGCTTCTTTAAATGATAAAAATCCGTAATTCCTCGAGTATAATATATATAATATATACAAGATAATCGTATAACATATACGAGTTCAAAATAATTACATATACTCGAACAGCTCGGTCAGAGAGTTTACAATTTACTATTTAAGTTTTGGCATCGGCAAGTTTTTACATGGATTCCTATCTTTGGTTTTCCATGTACTCAATTTAGATGTATCTGATTTTACCGGAGCTACTAGACAAATTTCTACGCCCCTGGCATACCACTGACTTTCGTTATAATAATTCTATCTGATTCTGCAACGATACGAGTATCCTTTGTGACAGGAAATAAAGCTTTTCAGCGAATGTTTTCTGAAAGCTTCATATACCCTTCGTTGCAATCCTTTCAGAAAAGCGTTCAGAATCGTTTCCTGCTGCATGGGTCGACTGTTGTTCTCATAATATTATTTTTGATCACACACAACACAACACAAACACAAACACACACACACACACACACACACCCGAATACTTTGAATCCCCCAACAACAATAAAAAAACAAAACCTCAGCAGTGTCGTATTAGTCAGTAGGGTCTTCAAGTGCCTGGACAGCAGCTTCTTCTCGAGCGCGAGCCTGACCCAGGCGCGCGCGTAGCCGACGTTCGTCTTTATATCGGTCATCGCCTGGACGTTCCTGATGTCGAACAGCAGGGAGTCCGGCAGCGGCCTCAGCTGCTCGGGCCCGCCCGAGCGTCGCTCGTAACCGCCTGATGCCGGGGACTTGTAACGCTGCTGCTGCTGCTCGGATCCTCGGGTCGGCGAGGCGTCGTTCTCGAGGGCGAGGTTCGAGAGGTCTGCGTCACACACATATATATATATATATATATATATATATATATATATATATATACATAAGAAGCGAGTCAACGAATGCTTTTTTAGATCACTTTTATAAAATCTCGTTGATATATATAAACCTTTTACGTGCAGGATCTCATGAATCGTGGATACGATTTATACAATTCTAACGAAACGCCAGCAATAACGTGCAGTTTTTATAAATGAGAATGAGGCATACTCTACGAGGATTCCGGAGAGGTGAATCTCGGATATTGGGTACGAGTCTTCTTGCTGTATCTTACACATAAAATATTTACGTGATGCAAAGGTGATTCATGCATTATAGGAACGAGAAAGTTGTTTCTGGGATTAATTCGGATATTATTGGTAAATATACACGAAGATTGCATTTTAGATGACCTTTTAGCCAATAATAATGGCAAATAATTTAACAATAAGGTTTAGTGGTGCAATGTTCCAAATTTTGATACAAAACTATAATATTCATTTGTCTAATTTTCTAGATACACAGAACAAAAATTGCAATGGACTGAAATAGGTAACAGTGATTAAATGTTTTTTTAAAAGAAACATTTCTCCAACCGACTAATTTAGAAAAATTTCATTACGTTTGTACCAATTTAAAATACATTAAAAAAGTATTTTAAAGTTTATCTTTATTATTTAATATTAAATATGTTTTAGTTTTTTTTTTCAACGGATATCAAATGCTCCTTTATACCGATCGAATAAAAAGTGCTTCGTTGTAAAGAATTTTATACGTGAATAGTATTATTTTTGTTTATTTTACATTAATGCCAAGTTTTAAATAGATCCGTTAAGTCTCATAGAAATGAAAACATTTTTAAAATTTCATAACCATAATTTATAATAGTAGATTTCAATATGAGATTGGTGGAAGTTGATGATTTACCTTGTGAGACAGTTTACCCCTGAGAAAAGCGAGAGAATAAGACGCTTGAGGAAAAAATCAAATTAGATACTATAGCATTGCAATTTATTTTTCATCCGAGGAAAAATAATGTTAAAGTTGTGATTTTGATATAAAAAATAAAAGTGGCGAAAATAAAATTGTAAAAACGTCGTTTCCACATGGCTTGTCGAATCTGCCTGAAATTTCGTAACAACGTAGAGTAGACGTAAAACAAGGTCATAAATAATTATAATTTTAATCCTTACACATAAGATTATTTAAAACAATAGTATTTTTCTGTTCGATCAGTAAAAATTGACTTCGACACCCCCTTAATGGATTCACGAATGTAAAATAATTTTTACGTCAACATTCGTTTTTAGGATTTTACACCAATTCTCATGCAAAAAATTACTAAGCAAACGCATTATCAACTACGAATATAAATGGCAATCAGCCTTAAAGCAAAGAGCATGCAAAAAAGTACTTAACATGCAAAAATATATTCTTTTCCTATATGTTTAATTTAATTCTGACCGAATGCACATTTAATACTGCACGAAGAAATCGGAATTATAAAAAAAAATGTATTTAGACTACGTATTTGATTGGTGAATACATTATCATAACAATTGTACTAACAATTTCTATATTAAGTTCAACAAATTAAAATAAATGACTTCAATGTTTTAAATTTTTTTTAAAAATTGAAAAAACATTTCAATTAAAAAATAAAATACTGTGTAGTTTAAAGCATATATTTACTATTAAATTCATCTATATATTTTATATGAAAACAAAAATTAATTAATTAATTAAGTATATCGAAATATTATCGTAACTAACTATTCAAATTTTAACTCGATTGTTAGTAATAAAATCATTCACATACGTTATTATTTGAAATCAAATCCTCAAGCATTTTTCTGTTAAAAACAGAGTTAATCTTACCGCTGACATTTTCCTTGAAATAAGAAGTTATTTCATTAATGTTCCTGCTTTTTAACGAGGAAACCAAACGATCCGACAATCGTAAAAGCTTATTTGACGGTTTCTTAGCTAATTACAACATAGAAACAACATATACTATAAAATTATAAGTAAAATTAAAAGTCAGAATCGTGCATATTTTAGAAAAGCTTGATAAAAAGTACTACAACATTTATAGAAGGACGTGGTTGCGTAGTGCAATAGAGAATTTTGTTGAATATGCATATAAAAGTGCAGCATAGTAAATATGAACTAAATGAATTAATCTTAACAGTACCGAAATTAATGGTTTGGATAATTAGGTAATGTTGCCATACATTGAAAAATATTAATTATTAGTAGATTGATAAAGTTTCCATTGTAGAAAACTTGACGTGGAGATTATTCGATAAATTTTAATTTTATATTTTTCAAATATAGACTATTACTTGTATCAAATTTAAAAAAATTCTGGTTTTTTTTAATCTGTAAATGCATATAAAAAATAAAAGTATAATATTTATTTTTCTTCTGTAATAAGTATATAATTATTTCGGTACTATTTAATTTTATCATTGTTAATTCGAAATAGTTCTAAACTACGAGGACATATAGATTTTAAGAAATTTTTAGATGCGAATCTATATAAATTAGAGTTAATGGTTCGTATAAGCAACGTACAGTCAAACCGCTTCCGTTGCACGCTCCAAGCTAGCGCTGCGGCCCAAATGTTATAGCAATTTAATTAGTAAACGTTTAACGTGACTTAAATATTAAAATAGTTTTTGATATTGATTATTTATACGATATTGACACTTATGATGTACTGAGATTTATTAAGAAAAAAAAAATAGAATACAAATAAAATATTCAACAGACCAGGTGATAAAAAGTTGGCATCCATGGGCTTCGAAGTGTCGTTGCATTCCTCCAATTGTTGATACATTTGAAGATGGGACCAAAGACCGCTTTTTCCTTGCCTATTTTGTAAGCCGTGACTCCAAACCCTTTCCAGCAAATCGCATAAACTAGCTACTAATGTATTTTCTTCGACGTCAGATACAGATTCTCCTCCATGACCTAAGGCAACAGCTTCTGAGCCCATTTTTTCAACGAGCATTCGTTTCGTTTTAGCTTTACAGTCCTGAAAATTAAATACGATTAGCGCATGCCTTATATTGTAATTCATTTTATAGATGCACGAACGTAAATCTACGATACAGCTTTCAAAAACAAAAAAAAATGTAATTACTTTAAGTAATGTTTCCACAAACGTCCAATTGGCTTGCGCTATAAGAGCAGGGCTCATATCCGTGGAAAGTTTCGTTTGAGGTCGAGGGGACTGAGTCTCCTGAACTATTGGAGGTTTCCCATTAGCTTCCAGAGCTTTCATTTTGTACTTCCATTGTGTTTGTCCTTTTCTACTGCTGCTTAGAAAAAACGACAATACTTATTAAGAAAAGCTTATTACCAATGCACATTTTCCACAAACATCAATATTTATCGTGGAAAAGTTCTTACCGAAGCATACTGTACAACGCGCAGCAGTGAAAATTGCAATATAATATTAAAAATTTTATTTAATTAAATTAGTAAGAGGCAAATAATGTTAGTAGTAAATTAAAAAAAATATATATATATATATATATATATATATATATGAAAGAAAAATTTACCTCTGCGTGGGCTCTTTATTTAGAGCTACGTTATCGAGCAATGGAAAACTGCGAAAGTAAGCTGCTCGGTGCGGTATCACTTCCGTCGGAGGATTGACTTCGAAATCCACATTATTTAGCCTCTGCTCAAGAACGGCTTGTGTTTCGGGTATTATCGTGCAGATTTCATAACGAGTCGATCGCACGATGCCCTCGCCAACTCTTTTTCTAAATCGCAGAAATGAACGAACAAGTTTTTTTATTTTTTAATTTTGAATCGATTTAGATTGGAAAGTTTAGTAATGCATATAGGTAAAGGTGAATAAATTTACTCTAATTGCGCGATCCTCTTATCGAATAGCTTGATATTAGAATCAAGCACGTTCCACATGGACATTACTTTACTATCTACAAGAGATGCGAACATTTGTGTCTCTATAAATCTCGATAAAAAAGGTAAGTGATGAGCTGGCTGCTCCGACAAAAAAGTTGCTTTATCAAACAAGTGCAGGTTGTCACGATTATTTAACCACTCATCCTTATCCTGAAAAATAAATAACAACAATTTATAATGTATTGCATGAATTCTCAATTCAATAGTAAATAGTCATAATATAAAGGTTTAGTTTCTTATTATTGTAATTATGAAATAATTACAAACTAAATAGAATTACTTTTTGAAATATCATTAACTTTATTGAAAATTCGCTTGATTAATTCCAATAATTATTTATATTGAAAATGAATTCTGTTTGTAATAAGAATTAGTAATAAATGAAAATATTTTTCAAAGCTATATGATATAAAACAATACTGATGAGTATACTATTTTATCTTTACTTTTTGATAACGTTCAATGATTAAAGCATATGCAATGTGCATGTATAAAAACACAAATTTGTCATAAATAAATCAGAATTTTTTTTACCTGACTAGGTAGAATAACAAAATGTTCGTAACTGGAAAATATTTGAGCGAAACGATTACAAAAAATCTCCCTAATAGCATTATTAAATATTAAAGTTTCTTTGTATTCCTCTTGAGGCGTGAGTATTCTATTTTTTGGTGTGTTATCAATGGAATCTATATCATCTACATCCACTCCCTGAAATCGATCAAACAATTTAATCTTGTTGCGTATATAAACAAAAATATAAATAGCGATTATTATTAATTCGTTGAAATTTTACCCGTTCTTTTAACGGCATCGATAATTCTTATTACTGTATCAGACTGTGGAAGTGACTCGACCCTATCCCAGTCGAGCATATCGTGCAATGAATGCTTTCTCTTTGGATAATAAAAACCAGAACCGGGAAGAGTCAAACTACTTGTCATGATGTCGCCATTCAGGTAATTTGCAAACATATTGTCAGTCCTATAATGAAAATAATAATATAATAATGATAATGATAATTTCGACTTAAAAGTCTATTAATTTATGAACGCGTCATAAGAATAAATTATTAATACATACTTTTCTAAATATGGAACTTTGTACTTATTCAAATATGTTCGAATTTCGTCGATAAAATTCATCTTGTGAGGAAAAACTGGTAATTCTTCGGGAAATTGGCTAGTTTGTTTATCAATATCTACATAACACAGATTAGCCTGAAAAAAAAGGAGATTCGTGTCAAAATTGAAAATAAATAATGTTATTGGCTAAAAGAAAATGATTTTTTTATTGATCTGCATCGAGTAATGAATGAGCAAAAACAGATTTTTTTGGATGCAATGAAATACTTAAATATGTATAGGAATCCATGAAAAGGATTTACAGAAGATGGGAAGTTTATAGTATTTGTCGAATTTTTTCGTGAATATAACGATTAATTATATATATATATATATATATATATATATATATATATATATATATATATTCCTATATTATCTACTGTAGGGCTTTGAAAAATGTCAAGAGCTGTCTTGATATATCGTATTGTCTTGATTTTGAGACAAGATAATTGACTAAGGATTTAAGAATCTCTATCTTGACAATTTCTTGATTTTATAAACCATCAGATGAAAAAAAACTTAAAATCACATCAGTTAGATTGTTTTGAAGTTCTTATCTATAACTATAACTTTCACGTAATTTTTGAACACTCGATTCAATATAAATCATGTTAAAAGTTCTGTAGACTCCATTATTCTCATATGTTAGTTGAGGGAGTAAAATATAATCTAAAACTAACGTATCGAAAAAAATTAAATATTTGAGAATTTAACTGAGAAACTAATGTAATATTCCATAGATCAAATCGACGGGTTTCCATCTTCGAAATACTTTTTAACAAATTATTTAAGCAAATTAAAATTCCCATTATTGACATCTTTAATAACGCTCCAATATTAGTCATTATACGGGACCTTTTTTTCACATCAGTCTGCTCTTTTTGCTCATTTGTTTCATACTGAAAATATAATTTATATAATGTTTTATAGGCAAATCTGGTGACAGTTCCTTGTGCATTGCGACAGCATTACTTTTTTCAAGTTACCGAAGCTGCTTTCACATTAATGTATTAAAATAACCAAACCGATATCAAATTTTATACTAACACCAACATGATTTGATACCTCTTCAGTGAGTTTGGGGCAAATGAGCTAAAGTAAAACAAAGTGTCAACAAAAAAAAAAATCAAGTACTTTATGTTGCATTTGATTCTGTAGTTTCATAATTATGTTAGAATATTGTTCAAGGTGTCTGTCTCCAGCCTTTAGGTTTTTGTTTTAGCTAATCTTTATTAAAAAGATATATTCAGTCTCTTTCCTTGGAAACATATATTCATATCCAATAATTAATATTATTTGATATTTTTTAAACAATTTATTATTATTGCTACGTTATGGACATTGGCAACTTTATCATTCACATATGAAACCCGTTCGAAATCAAGATCCAATAACAAGCCAATAAGAATCATTTCGGGGTATTTCAAGAACAAAGAGATGTTTTTATTAATCTCGTACACTGCCTCGTTCCTTCGAAATCCTCAACTACCGATAATAATTGACTTTATTTAGCTCATTTATTTATTCACAATATATGTCATTTTTTAATATTTCACTTATGTGAATCAAGTCACTATGAAGTTAAATTAAAAAAAAAAAACTTCATTCAAGTAAATCAATCTTTTTTTAAATTTAACAGCCGCATTTTAAAAAGTATTAACTTATAATGAGTTTCTGAGTTATTGCAATCTGAAAAATGGTTACTAGATTCAAATCAAGTTTCAATTCAAGTTTCTCACTTATCTTCGAATAAATAAATATTTTCTTCTACTAATAAATAAGTAATTTATATTATTATCAAATAATTACGCTCCAATACCTCGCTGGCAATTTGAAGGAGGCCTGTGTCGTTCTGCGCGTGCAGGCCCATGATGAACGGCACCGGGGCGTCCAGGAAGTGATAGAGGCTTGCCGGCAGTATCGGCACGTAGACGTGCTGCCAGGCGAACGGGAAGAGGAGCGCGGTGATGCACTCCGAGACTACCATCAGCTTGTGGAAATCGGCGCTTCTCAGCAGCACCTGATTCTCGAGGAGGACGCAGGTGAACAGCTGGATTACGCAGTCGATGCCGAGCCAGGCGAACACGTCCTTCAGCGAATAATCGAGGAGTGGCAGCTCCTGATCCGGCAGGGGCTGGTGAATGACGAGCTCGAGGGGCGACTTGGCCGGCTCGTCGTTCGGCACGTAGAACCTGAGCGATTTGCCGGGCAGCGGTTGCTGGACGTTGTAGAGGAGATTGTAAACGTAGGACTCGAGGCTGAAGCCGGGCCCGGGCAGTCGAGGAACGCATCTGGGCGACGAGAGCAGGATTATGCAGTGTGTAATTATATAGGCAGTGCGATATATTATTTATTTTAAATGAATAATGATAATAAATTAAAACGATTATTTAATAATTATCCAATACAGATGATGTTTATTTAAAATAATATCGAATAATGATATGTCGTTAAGATTGATAAAGAAAACGTGGTAGCATTTGTCATAATTCTAACCATGATTGAGAAACGCTCTTTAATTGGCTGGTTCCTGCTATGGTATCATTTGATTATATATTTTTGTCTGCGTATGGCAAGCATAGATAGTAAACCGTTATATTTTTATCATATATTTTTATATTATTAAAATTTTTTATTAATATTGTTCTAGCAGGATTTGTAAAAAAATAGATTCCATAAATTTACCGAAAATTGATATATATTTATATATGGTGGCTTAACGCCGCAGTAGAAATCAGATCAGTAAAAGTATTTTTATAATGTTAAAAAAACTGATACTACACGATAATTTATTAATATCATTACGCTAAACTTTGAACTATATACTTTTTAGTTTCTTTTTATTCTCAACTAAAATTACATAAAACACCAGCAATATGAGTTTTTATTCATTATTCGGCCTTTCATTAAAAGATACGCTTATTTTTCTCAACTTTTTATACTTTTTCTGATCGTTCGATAATAAAATATAGAACTATATAATGTCATAGAAAAGTTTTTAAAACTGCTATAAAAATGTGAAAGCAAATTACAATAACATTTTAATTTAAGTGTATGAAAATCATGTTTTTAAAAATATTTTTAAACATATATAAAGTGTGGGGATAAATCCTATTGATTTCTTCGTTTATGTCTCTTCATCGACATTGGATGACCAGAAGTGTTAAGAAGTTCATTATATATAATAATATTAGGTCTTCAGCTTTAAAAGTTTGTATTTGTTACTAAATTTATATCTACACTCTGCGATATTTTTTGTCATATGCTAAAAAGTATTCAAAAATGTATTTAGTTTGGTCTATCAACATGAACATAAATTTATACACAAAATGTTTTTCGTTGACAATTTCGAATTGCTCAATAAAAAACAACATGTGCGGAAAGATTTACTTTATTGGTTAAATTTAAGGAAAAATACATTTGAAACTCATCATTTTCATTAGATGCTGAAAGTGTCAAAAGAGGTGATTTTAATATCAAAGACAAAGAGCGTTCAGACCAGCCAAAAAAGTTTGAAGATGAAGAATTGGTGGCATCAATGAAGATCCATGTCAATCGAAAAAATAACTTACTGCATCCTTGGGAATAACACGTCCAGCCATTTCCAATCGTCTAAAATCACTGGGATTCATCCAAAAGTTAAGAAATTGGGTAGCGCATCAACGGACACAGAGAAACTTCGAGAATCGTCTTTTTCTTTAGCGTGAGAGAAAGGGGTAGTTATTGTATTTCATTGTTACTGGAGATAAAACTTGGAGAACTGGATCAATTACCATAGTACAAAGCGTAAAAATTGTGGATCAAATTCGGCGACTAGCAGTATTGATATACAAATCCATGCAAATAAGAAAAATGTCTATATTTGATGTGATCAAAAGGACGTAGTCTACTATTAAATGCTGAAAAATGGAGAAAAATGATCGATGGACTGTTCTACCAAACTCATTTGTTGCTTTTGAATCCAGGATTACGAGAAAAACTGCCAGAATTTTCCATCAAGACTATGCTCGGCCACACGTTCATTATTGTATCAAAATATATTTGAAAAAAAAAAGAATATGAAATTTTGTTCCATTCGCCTTACAGCCCCGAGCTTGCTTCTTGTGAGTATAAAATCTTTCAGTTGATATACTCTCCGAGTATACTCTTTACTTCATTTGATGGTATAATAAATTAGCTTGAGTCATCGTGGCCTTAAAAAACGCTAAATTTTTTTGAGACGGAAATCATCAATTGCTTGAATTGTGAGCAAAGGATATAATTTACGATAGATAATATTTTGAATAATGTATGTTTTCATTTTGTTATTAAAATAAAGCTCTGACTTTCATTGAACATATGAATTTTTTAAGTTACAGATATAATAATAACATTGGTAAGAATGTGAAAAGCCTATATTCTAAAGAGTGTGCTATAATGTGGAATATCGTTTAAGAAAGCTATATCGATTCTAATAGATTCAGTGCTATAGATATGCTATATAATGCTTTTTCTTATGTTATTATATATGATGTATAATATACCATAGATATACTATAGAATGCTATAGATTCTAAACTATATAGGATTTATTTTAGAGGCAATTCGAATTAACTGACTCAATAGGGACTAAATGCTTTAATCATCCACCTATAACTAACACTTCATTATAAAACAAAATTACGATTAACAGAATCTTCGCTAAACACTTGGTGAAACATGTTTAAATATGATATAAATATGAGAAATAAGCACTTGGATAGTTTCACAAAAATATTATTTTTGTGAAATAACAAAATTAACTATGCATATTCTATTTTATTAAAATTTTAATTAAAGAAGAAAACGTAAAACATTGAAGCTTTTTGAATTAAAATCTTATCATGATCAAATGATTACTGAAATGCTGTTAACAGGAAAAATCATACTAGGTTGCTTTGTTTCTAATGTAATTGAAATAATTCTGCTTTTATTCAGAATTCCTGATGCTGAGAACCTGTTCATTATAATATGGAAATTTAAAACATGACATGGAAATACATGGACACAGAATTTGTGATTATAGCTAATCGCATCTTGAATGATAAGTTAAAAAAGTAAAGACGAAATGTGAAAAAAAAGAAAGATTCTGCTACGTTTGGAAACTATAAAAATCGACCTGTAATAATGAGCTTTTTTCACTCATTAAATTTCAGTGCATTGAACTTCAGTTTAATTAAGGACAAAAGAGTTTTCTGTATATTGTATATTTTTTAAATCAAATACATAAACATAAATTGAAAAAAGAAGAAATTTGATAAGACATATACGTTATTATTGAAATTAATTCGTTTGTTTAATTTTCATTAATAAATAACACTAGTTTCTCAATGGATATTGATTTTTCTAATACAAACATTGTAAATTTTCTCACGTACATCACTGAACTCCTTTCAATATCCAATGCAGAAATTTACTTGTTCCAGGCCAGCGCACGTCGCGGCCGTCCAAGCGAAAAAAAAACAAACCAAGAGAAGAAAAAAAAAGAAACGCGAGTTTTCGATGTAAAATTGAACGAAAGCCAGGAACTTCATGATGCTTAAGTCACAACTACTGGCTGCACAGAAGTATTTATATATATATATTGAAAAATCGATGCACAGACTGCAAGTCTTTTATATATATATATATATATATATATATATATATATATATATATATATTATATAATATAATGTCATAATATAATATAATATACGATGCACATGAACACACACACGCGCGCGCGCGCGCGCACCCACACGCCGTACAAAATACTCACTTATAGAGATTCGTTAGGAACACATTGGCGGCGTGAAGATACGGCTGCTGACAGATGAGGGATATCGATTTGGTAACTAGAAGTTTGTCTTTGGTCGAGTCATAGTAGGCTAGGGCGGCAGCGGGCGAGTGAGCCGCCAATTTGAAGTGCCTCGGCAGGGAGCGCGTGCTGTGTCCGTCCGCGATCCTTCGTGGCCTGGGGAGGAAAGGAGAGAACTATAGATATTGCTGTAATAATAGTATAATTTTAACGGGATTAATAATCCTTATATATATATATATATATATATATATATATATATATATATATATATACACGCACAACTTCATACACCGCCGAGAGAAGTTCTACAATAACTTTTAATATTTCTGATAGTAAATTTTACTAGTTTTTCCTTTATAATATTGGGACATACTGAATTCTTGGTAAAATTTATTAAATCCTTTAAATAAAATTTTATGAAAGGAATAATATATAGTAAAAGTGTATTTAATTATACACAGATTTTTACTAAAGCAATACTATATATTTTCTGACAGTTTTTAATATAAATATTCATGGCGTATTAAAGTTATCGGTTGTATTGACAAATGTTGAAATAAAATTTTATAATTTCTATAAAATTTATAATTTTTTCTCGATGCCTCCATTTGTTGAGTTTTGATGGTGTTTTGGTTATTTTTTCTATAACCCTATTCATACCATATTAAAATTAAAAAAAAAAATTTTAATTTTAAATTTTAAAAGTCTAAGGCAATATAGTAATTTTTCAAGAAATTGAATCGCAATTACCGCTGTACATTATAAAAAAACAATTTTAAAGGATTTAAACATTTGAAATGATATTTTCCCCTTTTATTATTCCACGGTATTTATGCCATTTCTATACCTTCTATTCTAAGATTCTTTTTTTTAATTTAACTTCTTGTTAGTCATTACAATTTTCTGACTAATGTATTTTTTTATTGTAAAATATTATCATCATAACGCATATTTATAGTATAACCAAGTGAAATCTTAACACTTGCATTTATAAAAAAGTTAACATAGCCACCTATCAGAGTACACATTGAACTAAATACATGTTATAAAGTAAACTCTGTATATATACTGAATTTCTAATTTAATTGATTTATTTCCCATCTTCATAGTAACATCTAATAATTTTGACTAAGATTAAAGTTTGAGAAAGAAATTTAATCCACGTATTAAAGTAACAGTAATGAAATATTTAACATTTTACTATATGAGATCCAAAGTAATATTTGAAAATATAAGTTACTACATAAAAATAGTATTTTTTTAAATAATTGAATTTTTTCGATTTTACGAATCTGTGCCTAAATTTTAAGAAAACTAGTAAATTTCAATATCAGTATCTCTTGTTGTGTACAGTACAATGGATCATTTTTTATGTAGAACATTAATATATATATCAGGATTTTGCTGTACAAAAATAACATATTTAGATGTAGATAAACGTGTTTGTAAAACTTGGAATTTTGATTCACGGCGAATTAAGAAAAACTCTATAGTAATAGGTAATTTGGTAGAAATCGCAGAATTCTCATTTATATCTAGTGAATACCACACTTGTATCAATCAGACGATTTTAAATAAGTTTTAATAATATATTTGTAAAATAAGTAAATGAACCATTTTTAGTTTTTCGTGATATTCGCGAATGTTTACAACAGTCGATCATTAGCGCAGAATTCGGGACTTCGTTTGGGAGGATGAACTTGCAGACCTTTAAAAAAAAGGAGGGAACGATCGATTTTTTTTCCCATCGATAAAAGCGACGAGACAAAGGATCATTACGTGGTCACCGTCCCGTTCTCACGAGTTAAAATACATGGCGGTAGCATTGGTGAAAGAGAGTAGGTGAAAAAAAACACGTAATAAAATAATTTTTTCTCGTAAACAGCTTTTTGCGCATTTGCAGTGGTGGAAATAGAAAAAAATGAGACGGGTTCCTTCAGAGTCGATCTTGATGGACTTATACGAGCGGATCTGCCCATAGCTTTGGTCGAGGCGCGATCGCGTAAGTACGTGGCTACGCATTGAATTAAAATTTATGACAGTCGCTCATAAACAACTTTTATTTCAAAAGGATCAGAGATATTTTAATACTTTGTTCGATATAAGCAAGAGATTGGTAGATCCGTTCGTATCTGAACGAACATCGACCGAGCGGAGCCTGCATGTAATTTTTTATATTCAGATGACTGAGTATGATTATAAAAAATTGGTCTCAAAAAAGAAAAAGGATCTTATGTATTTTCTGCGGGTATTCCCTCCCTCGAATGGTGAGTCCCTAGTTTTAACTAGCGAAGACGGGGCGACGACCGCGCAATCCTTTATTTTATCGCTTTTATCGAAGGGGAACGATATAATTGACGTTTCCCATCATTTCCTCAAAGAACAAAGATAAAAGCATCCGCCTGACATTTCAAATTGATCCTCGCGAACGCAAATCCTGTTCAAAGTTGGCGAATATAGCGCTGAAATAACAAACAGTGTGTTAACCCGTGCTTTGGTTGTGCAAATATATATATATAAAATTGATACAAGTATGGACGCATATGTCCAGTGGACTCGAGAACATTCGGATACATATACAAAAGCGGCATTGTTCCAAGCTTTGGACTTTGCAACTGTTATATAGATTTAGGCGTCCTTCGAACACCCTCTCACAAAAAATAACTCCCGCAATCATTTATTTGTTCTCTCGCGTAGTACATATATATATATATATATATATATATATATATATATATATATATATACACGCGCGCGCAGATACACGTATATACATGGGCGATAAAAGAGAAACGAGCGGAATTAGTCGGTGAGAGCGAGGGAGTCGTGCGGTCGGTCAGCCAAGATCCCCCCTCCCCTATACTGGCCAATAAAAATGTAACGCACACCCACACCCACGCGGGAACTCGTTGGATAGCACAGACCAACTATGTGTGTGTGTGTGTGTGTGTGTGTGTGTGTGTGTGTGTGTGTGTGTGTGTGTGTGTGTGTGTGTGTGTGTGTGTGTGTGTGTGTGTGTGTGTGTGTGTGTGTGTGTGTGTGTGTATGCGTGTGTATATATAAAACTTACTGGGGAGGCGTGCCGTTCTGGCCGCTGCTCAGCTCGGTGATGAACATCGCCTGCAGGGTCTGCATGGCGGCGCAGATCTTCCGGTCGCGGCACTCCTCGTAGAAGACCAGGCTGAAGCCGTACGTGCGGTGGCCGTCCTCTTTCGTAAGGACGAACGAGTGGAAGGACGGCTCCACCGAGTGCTTCTGCGTGCGAAAGCGCAGCCCGCTCGGCAGGCAGAGCTGTGGCAGTCGGGGGGAATGAGGGAGAGAGAAAGAGAGAGAGCATTATTTTATTGTTCTGATGTATGCGTATATGTATGTGCGGCTTGTTTATTAGACCTATATGAGGAACTCCAACATGATTTAGGATTTGATGTCGCTGATGCGTAATTTAGTTGATTAAAGTCATGGTTATTCATGTCCTTTTAACAAATTGAACTTCAGAATAACGATATTTACATATAAATACAGACGTACCTTTTAATATTAGTTATTCTATTGTATTATTATTACCGGAAAATGATAAAATATAATAAATTTCATCGTCCTTACTTTTAATATATTTTCACTTCGTAAATTCGCAAAGCTTTGATACGCTATTCAATATTCGTTAAAATTGAAGGCATTATTTTGGCCACATAGCTGAATATAAATTGCCTTGAATCACGATCTCTGAATATGTAGTGTTTATAATAATAATGCATTTGGAAAAAACATCCCTTGTTTTTTCTCGAAATTTAATCGCGACAGCTTTTGTATGATAACTTTTTAATACATTTTTTTTTAAGCCAAAAAAATTTTTTTTGAGAGCGTAATATTTAATTAAGATGTTGAAAATTGGCGAGCTCACTTAAGGAAACATTTAATATTATCTTAGAATCTGGAATAATCAATAGAGTAAATTAAAAAAAAAATTAATGTAAAAAATATCATTATTTACTGAATTAATCAGAAGATTTAAAATAAATTTTTAGTTTACATAAAAATAAATAGTAAATTTCATTTCAGTTTCACGGTTATTTTATTTTACTGTTTTTCTCGATGTTCAATAAAATTTAATATATATATATATATATATATATATATATATATATATATATATATCATCATCAAAAAGATCATTATAACGTTGCGTAATATCTAAATGAATTCGTATTTAAATGAAAATACATGAAAATTAAGATGAATTTCCTATTTGTACTATATACTTTTGTATACAAGGATGGAGTTTAGTTACAAACGTTCGTTTTTTTTTGTACTATTCATTTGAATTTTTTTTTTAAAACAAATCCTAAAGTATGTTGAGTTTCCTCCTATACTTATATAGTGAAAAAATTTAGTATGGGCAGCCAATAATGTAATATATATAAAGTTTTGAATTGGATAAATACTTTTCGATGAATTAGTCGTTTTTAGTTGTTTCTATATATTAAATATTATTATTTACAGCTTTTTGAAATTTCAAAATTAATTTTGCCAAAATTATTCATAAATTTAAAAATTTTTCTTTTAAGAGCAAATAAATTTTATAAAGTGAATTAAGTTTTGATCGTACATACTAATAGATGTAAAAAATCTGATATCCTTTCAGAAGATTACAATAATTAACAATAATAAACAGATTTTATGAATGATTTATAAAAAAAAACACGGTTGTTACAAATTTTTGTATAAAATGAAAAAATTAGTTTAGGCAAAAAAATATCTTAGCTACCGATTACCATATAAGAAGTAGAATATCTCTTTACGACTAAATCAATAGGAAACTTATTTCATTTTATGAAATGCTTCAAATATTTTTCGGAATTTAATATCGGCCGTCTATAGACCTTTATTTATTCGCTTCAGATTTATGAAATATGAAAAATGACTATATATTATTGGTAATTTTATGTCATGTGCATAACTTATTTTTTTTCAATAAACATTTATAGCAGCGAACGAATTGACAAATAAACGGAAATATTTATATAATCAATATATATATATATATATATATATATATATATATATATATATACACATTCATAATGCATATATTACCAAAAAATAGTTATCGATCGACAATTAAAAGAAGAAAAAAAGAAAGGGAAAAAACTATTCCCGCATCGATTTTGCTAATTAGCCACACCGACTCGCCAAAGTTTGCACATGTAATATTTAAAAGTTTAATAATCGATCGATCGTCGAGCATTTACTCCCTACGCCCTTTTTTTTAAGGGGGCGCCGAGAGGAAACGCATCGGTGGTATAATAGGCGAAATGAAAAAAATTAAAAAAAAAAAACAAAGAAGAGGCCACCAACTCGTGCGTGGCGCGTCGCTCGTGCGTATGTACGCACATACAACGCGTCCGCATCAACACAAATACAAATGCACGCGTCGTCCCCGCCGTGACTCATCGCGCGATGCGCTCGGCGGCGGCGGCGGCGGCGGCGGACCAGCTGATCAATATTATATTATGTATGGGGAATCGGCGGTGGCCGGCCGGCGCCGGGGCGTCGTCGACCGCCCAACCCTTATCCCCCCCCTCCCACGGCTTCCCCTTACCATGCAGACCGCGTGCTCGTCGAAGGGATTCCATGGTACGGACTCGGGATAGTGGCCGAGGACCTTGCTCTTGTAGGCCCGATCCAGCGGCGTGCACTGCAGCGAATCACCTGGAACAATCATCGATTCGACGATTATAAATTTGCATCCGTGTTGTAATATAAATTATACATAATGTAATGTGATTATAATGTAAAATTGCGCGCGTAAGGATATATATATATATATATATATATATATATATATATATATATATATATATAAACAATAAATGATTCGCAGAATATATTTATGGCTTATCTATTGTCCCAAGCTATCTAATATTCCATGATATACTTTATAATCTATCTGCAATGTACATACTCGTCTGCAGGCATAATATAAAAAATCTGTTATTAGATATATATTATATATCTACTTGGTCGATGGGTAGAGCTCTTCTATAGACGATTCATAAAAAACAGATGGCAGAAAGAACAATAGCAACCAACAAGAAACATTGAAATTTTACGATAAAGTATTTCAAATTGACAATAATGGACGAAGCTTAAGTCACGTCTGCGTCTTCTAAACTAATTCCAGCAAAAATGGATCAGTTTTTATTTTAACATTTTATTATTTTCATTCGTAAATATTTTATTATGTGAAGTAAGAAATTATCTGAATTAATTCTGGAACACTATCGTAGATTCTTATGCATATATATTATGTTAAAATGAAACCCAAAATTCAGTAAGTTCTCAACATTTAATTAAAAAGTCTTACGCAAATCACTGAATTTTTTTTGTATTTTACAAAATTTATATTATTGAAATATGTAAATTTACTTAGAGGAAAATTTGTGCATATATATATATATATATATATATATATATATATATATCCACAACATAGGTACAGCACATCACCACAATCGACATATTTTATGATTCGTTCGACGTCCTGCAACAGTTATATAGAACTAGTATATATATATATATATATATATATATATATATGATCATCAAGATAATTTTTACTATACAGCTTACTTCAAGTGGCTGAGCGCATCGCCAATGCGTTTTTTACCAAAAGGTAAAAGCCTGCAAAAGTTGTAAAAGCTGTATCTCTGGGATTAAAAGCCGTAAAAGCTATATCTCCGGAATGAAGATGTATAGAGGACTGGAATATTTTTATATTTAAAGAAAAGAAAAAATTCGTTAGTTGATTAAAAAAATGTTGTATTCGACGTGGAATTAGAAAATAGAAATCAAAATTTTTGCAAGCCCAATTTGAACATAGAATAAGCTAGTGGTGAACTGCAAATTGCATTGCCATATTTGCAGGGACCGCCATTGCGGCCCTTGATATAATGATTTTGTAACCAGCCGATAAAATCAGTAAATATAGTAATAAATATAGATAGTAATAAATTAAATAGAGTAATAACATGAAAGAGAGCCGGTAAGTAAATAGTGACATTTATATTTACCATATTTTATTATTCTTGGTATATAATATCCTAAACAGAAACCATACTTTCTTGTGTATATAGATTTAACCGATTCAGCGACTGTCAAAACAATGTTTTCAAACGCCCGTTTATATGGCAAAAAACTCAAGTTCAAACTAAATCGATGATCGACCAGTTAAATTTTCGAATAAACTTCGTATTAATGTTGAAATTTTAAAAATTTGTGAAGAAGACAGTTGAAGAAGCGACAACGCCGAAAGGTGTACAAAGACATTTTTTTTTTTGCTGTATATGTGTATAGTATCTCCGGATTTACAAGTGAAACCGATCGTCTAATAAAAGAAACCCTTTAAAACAGCGAGATAAAAAACTGGATCTATAAATCGCTCTAGTTAAATACGCTTAGAATTCCTGTTTCATCGGTAAATCCACTCGGTTTTGGATTTGCGACGTTGTCGGTTAGTTATTTTTTTCAACATTTCTGGTCGAAACTTTGTATGTATGATCATGTATGTATATGCCAGCCTATGTAGTTGTAACGCAGTTGATAATCAGTTAAAAACATAGCTTCACAATTACAGTCAACCCATCTGTTATAAGAGTTTCTTGAGCGCGACTGATTGTGACGTACACCATCTTAACATAGAGCTGAAGTTTAATTAATCGAGGTCAAGAAGTTTCATTGCCAATCGGAAGTCACGATTGGAGATTTCAAATCTCATCGGAAAGGTTGTTCCACGGATGAGCACCTTTTAAATGGAAAGGGCACTTTCCAGTTTCTTCTCTCTATCTCTCAGAGCTCCGTTAAAATTTACAATACGCTACATCGGTATAAAAGCCGAGGTAAAAAAAAAAACTGTTCTAGTTTACGCGCACTCGTGTCGAGTAAAAGCGACGTATAATACGTACGCCCTACATGTGTAGCCCTAAAAAAGCACAATAGGTGTAACGTACACAAAGGCATTTGATATAAAGGGGGTAAATTTAAATCATCCCTCTCCGCCCGCTGCGCATATACATAGAGCAGCCACGTCCGCAAATTGTTATCCGAGCGCCGCGCCCTTTTCAACGCGAACGGACTATACATAGAAGGCGAACTCGCGCCGCTCCCGCTGCCGTTGCTGCTGATACATCAGAGGGCCTGCCTCGCCGCCGAGAGTGTTCGCTGGGTGGCGGGGGGCGGGGAGGGATTTGCTTGCTTGCCGTTGCTTATATCTGCTCATATAGCGTTCGACCCGAATCTGTGCCGAATACAGCCGCCGCCGTTGCTGCTGCTGCTGCTGCTGCTGCTGTGCCGGGGCGGGGCGCACGGCGCCTCGTGGCTCGCTGCCAGAAAATATATAGGCCCGCCTCTCTATACCGCTTTTTCACCAACCCTTCGCGAGTTTTCTCTTCTTCTCGACTCCGTGCGTTATACCGCCACTTTCGGTGGCTCCCCCCCCCCGTCGCTCTTCTCCCTCGACCACCTTCATGCCACGCTCGCGCCAGTGTAGTGCAACGCTTGCCTGCGCGCATATATGCACATAGATACGTGGAACAGATAGAGAGAGATAGAGAGAGAGAGAGAGAGAGAGAGAGAGAGAGAGAGAGAGAGAGAGAGAGAGAGAGAGAGAGAGAGAGAGAGAGAGAGAGCAATATAGCAACGTCGAGAGTTTATCGGGCGATTTCCCTGCGCAGCCTCCCATCGTCCCGGTGGGCTGGAAAGAGGGAGCATGCAATCGGACTTCCCACCCTCGACGGGATCGCAAAGTGGAAGCGCTGCCGATGTCGTTTGTCAAGGGTATAAACGTTAAGCTTCCGATCTTCCATATATATGTATGTATATATGTATATATATATATATATATATATATATATATATATATATATATAGGTATATATACTACATATTTGATCAATCGGAGATGGTGTGGAGAAAAAGAAAAGGGGGGATGACTAGATCTCCAATAACAATGTCAATACACCCGGATTCCGAATTCTGGAATTCGTCTGGTTAGTGGTATTCCACATAATGTCAACATATTTGTATTACACTAAGGTAAATAATATTGAAATTGCACGTTTGTCATTCTTTATTTTATTTCATACGATTCTGATTATGATAGAACATTCGATATAACAATAAAAAATTAAAGTTGATGGTCCCGTCCGTCTTTTCTTATTATTTTTTATAGGAGTAATTTTTTTTACTAATGCATAATTATTATTTAACCAAAGCTAGTTCGCGGTCTATTACAAGTGCAGATTTACTCACTATATTTTAGTTTCATTTCATTCTATTACCCTATACATTTTCGATTAGCAACGAATAAATATCAATTATTTACAAATACAACAATTTCGATTATCTGACAAATCCACACGATTAAAAATAAATTCTTTTTGGAACAAAAAAATTATTCCCTTGAATAAAAGACCATTAACTCGTCGCGATAGCTCAAGAATTGCAATTTTCAGGCCACAGGTATAAGCTCAGTAATATAACAACTATGGGTGAAAAAGTATGATTTTCAAACTGTAGTCATTAAACGAAACTGATGATGATTATGAAAAAGAGCGCTTTTTCTTGTAAAGTGCGGATATTTGCAAAGTACTACAATATTAAAACAGTTTAGAAGAACATTAGCATCAATGTAAGCCTTAAAATTAATTTGTCATATATTTCTATTAAATAGGTGCGATCTAAATCCGAAATGTCAGGATTTCACATTACAGATGCAAGGTATCGATCTGTATCGATGCTCGTCTAAATTGACTTCAAGTGTAACAATTCATTTGACGAATATTTAAAAATACGAGCATAAGATGAAATCCTTGAAATTAGATTCGTTCGAACGATGAAATAAATTAATTGGACGATCAAGTTAATGAGAGAGAAATTAGTATTTTGAAGACGTGAATTTTATTCCCGTTTACAGATAGTGTTATGATGGCTTTTTTGAACAATTTTTTCAAGTACTAACTGCTAACTGTTAAAATCAATTAAGTCATTTTGAATAACCAGAGAATATAAGTTTAACGTTTCACGTAAATCATACTTAGAAGGGTACAATGATGTCAATTTTATTGTGTGACTCTCAGAGTTTTACTAGCAATCGCAGTTCCAAAATCATTAAAAATTTTAATGATGCTTTCGAAGCCACCTTTTTATCACAACCACACTGTTTTGTTGAACACGTTCTGATACAGAACATTTGTGCATGAAGAAAACAAATTCCTAAGTTATTCGGAGATGCTGTGTTAGTTATATTATCTAAATAATAAGATTTATAATCATACATAACAAGTCAATTTTTTAGACTTCGAAAGGTACTGATGTTCTGGTTCATTTTTATAATGGTAATTACCTAATCATCATAGTTGTATACTATTTGCAGTTTGAACATCATTAAAAAATATCCAAAATCAAAGTTTTTCAAGTCATATGTATTTGTGGTGTTATTACACGCCTATCCTGCTGATCTAAACATCTAAAAAATATTCTTCAGCTCCAATTGTCGTACTCTATTGAAAGGATTAAACTTTTTTCCAAACAACATTTTCTTTGTCGATCGGATCGATTTGTGAAAAAATCAACGCTATATATATTATATAAATACACAGAAAAAATAATTAATCGACTTATCTGCGAATGAATAATTTTATAAGGAAAATTACAAAAGGTGACAAATTACGCACAGTAACCTCTTTATAATTTTAAATGACTGCAACTGTAAAATCATAACTTTCGAATGATTTTTCGGCTGCCGTAATGTAAAATACAATCAGCACCAGCGTGAAAATTAATTATTTATCTCATGAGACTTATCGTATGTTGTTTCAAGCAATAAATGAATAACGTCCACAGCACTATTGATGAGATATACAATAAAATACAGTCAATAGAATATTTCACATATATTGAGCAGTTAAGGCACATGTGTCCCACTTACTGGCACAGTTTGTGAGCTCATATAAGTTATACCACAAATAGATAGGGATATAATCGGGTATATGGATACTATATATGTGTATGTAAGAAACAAAGTAAGTTAGCCTATAGCGCATTAATAATGTAATCAATACTGTTATTGCTTATAGTAATAAATGTATTGCTCAATCGAAAAATTAAAGTACTTTCCATATGTGGATAATTTTTCCATATGAATTGGACGAGAATACAGGGAAAAATTAAGAGATTTCTAAAATATAAAATTCATACTTATTTCTTTTTGTCATGAGGTTTCGATATAACATGTAATATACATAAGAGAGCTATCTAGCGTTTCCTTTACTCATCAATGCCCTTGGTATAAAGTATATGTAATTATAGAGAAAAGATATAAAAATGAGTAAATAACCTTAGAATTGGATTCTATGGCATGATCTCCACTCCGAAAATACGTATAATAGGCTCATCGAGAGGCTCATAATTCCGAGGAGCTAATATACTATTGATCTATATATATATATATATATATATATATATATATATATATATATATATGTGTGTGTGTGTGTGTGTAATATAGATCTATGGAAGCCGCCGCAAAAAGTACCGACATCAGTCTCACCGAAATTTCACCGTAGGACAAAAAGAATTTCGAAATCTGTGACGCGCATTAGTTGTCTAAGTTATAAATGCGCGGCGCGCGATATGGACGACTTTTATTCCAGACGTCTGCGATAGCATTTATATGGCTTAATCCCTGCAGCTGCGGCGGGCAGGTATATAGATACGGTGGAAGGTGGCCCGGGTGGACGCGCCCAGTCCAAAATACGGGCCCGATGGCGTATTATAACAGATAAGCGTGACCGAATGCACCGGCGGCTCGCATCGACGGGACAAAAATGCGTTTGGCACGCGGTGGCCATATATATATATATATATATATATATATATATATATATATATATTTCTCGACTCTTAATAAGTTGAAAAATATCGGTTGTCCCTTGGTTGGCCGGTATTTGAATTATACACATCAAAATAAATCGCTTTTACTTGTATGAAAAGCATTTCGTATTATAATTTATATTTGTAATTGCTCTCAAGTGGATATCTTTTCTATGTTGGGACGATACCTTTGAAATTTGCATCTTTCGGATCCAAGGGTATATAACAATTGAATAATTACGTAAATCTGTTGAAAATCATAAAATTTTATAACAAAACTATTTTACCACAATGTTATTCAGCTTAATTCAAATGAAAGAGCATTCAGAGTCGCATACTTCCATCTTAATTACATTCGATAATTCTCAGTTCTTGGCATCACATATTCAACCGGTAACTTTCTTGATCGCCAGTACGCACGTATTCGTTGATTTATTTTTCAAAAGTAAATTAGGCAAGGAAAGAGTAGATTCTCATTTATAAAGCTTACATAATCCATGTTTATTTCAATGCACGAAAATAAAAAAAAAACGCACAGAAGTCCATTTTTGTCCCCTTTTCACTCACGTATTAAATTTCTAATCGAAGATTCATCTTCACATTGACCGAATAAAAGCAATTTCGAGAGCTTATCGCGAGAAGAAGTATAGTAAGCTTTTAATTTAATGATGCCATAACAATAGGCTCGATTCGGTTTTATGCACGCTCCGTGATTCTATCAGAAAATCGAACGGGTGAATTCACGCGCAAGAGAGTAAAATACACTATATCGGAAAATTATGCACTACAGACTTCCGCACGTGATTTATAATTCTAGGGCTGCACATCGTCTCTTTCTCTCTCTCTCTCTCTCTCTCTCTCTCTCTCTCTCTCTCTCTCTCTCTCTCTCTCTCTCTCTTTCTGTGTCATATTAGTAACCACGAGCAGTACGGATTTTTCGGCGGGGAACGAGAGATAAAAACTGATATTCTCGAGATAGCTCGAGAGCACCGGGGGGGGGGGTGCGGTTTTAATAATTTGCCGGATCACGTTCACCGCCTCACCCACCTATATATATATATATGTGTATATAACCGCGTGCATTAACTCGCTGAGCTTTTTCACTTCCGATTTCCTTTCGTTCGATTTCCTCCCTTGACATGCTCATTCGCACACACAAACGCCCACATGTATATACACGCACGCATTGCACATCTATATATAATAGGCGTTGCGCCGTTTCGACAGCGCGAGCGTATGATATTATATAGACATCGTATATCAGTCTACGTGCAGCGGCAGAGCGTTCCCGGGGAAAAATAGGAGAGGGTCTGATACATAGGAACGCGTGCATTATTATTATACTCCCATCGGGCCTGTTTTCTCTAGTCCGAGAGATGCGCCCCGCTCAAATCTATGTGAGAAGCGAGAGAGAACAAAAATTACTCCTGGGTGCAACCACCCCCCTCCCCCTCTCTGTCTTTTTCTGTCTCTCGAGACCTGGTTGAGAATCCTCGCTGCTCTGCTTCTCTCGCCCAATCCCCATCCCCATGTACGCGAAACGCGGTCAAATAAGACGAAAAAAAAAAACTTACATTGCCTGAACTTTATTACTTACCGCTAATCGAACGAAGAACTGCTCTGATTTAAAAGAAAAAACAAAACGAAACAAAAAACCAGAAGATTCGCATATTTATACGAATCAACGACTGCGAGTATCAATCACGACGATGTGAAAAGAAAGGAACGATTTTATTAATCCTCGGTGATTTTTTGAAACATATACGCACATGTAATATATAATGTATATACGTGAATATTCATTTCTAGCATGCGAATTAAGCGGCTGTGCACTGAAAAGAGATTGGCCTGTTTATCATCTTTGAAAAATGACATGATTCAGTAACAAGGGGGAACCACGCATAAAAATCGGACGGGCGGTATTCAGCCAGAACGAGACGATTCATCTGTTTCTGTACCGAAAATTATATTATATATGTAGTGAAATATTATTTCATGCCATTTTATTTGATTGTATTAAACTTTAGATACTGGCACAGCTTTCTTGATCTCATCGTTCAAATTCTATTTACGTATATGAATTTATGTATCCAAGATGAACCGAGTGAAAATATTACTCGACAAGGCCCCACAGATGAATTGTTATTTAAATTTAATTACTAGATCCCACTAGATACTAGATGGTAAAAATCCGATTATTTTTATGGGATGGAGAATATAGTTATTAAGCGATGGAGATTGTAAAATAATCTGGTCATATAGATATAAAATAGTCATATAGATTATAAAATAAGTATGCAGTTTTTTTTCTCATATTCAGAGTGTCAGGAATGAATTCTTCATAATAATTCATACGATTATGCTTTTTTTATTTATTACGTTGGTAAATTAATTGTTTGCGCATGGGCCGAGTGTCGTGTCTATACGAGAGATTTGATAAGATTAACAAGTATTCACGTTGTATTATTGATGAAAATTTGACTCACGGGAAATGTATAACGTCTAATGTGCTTACAATGGCTCTCGAGAAGTGGCAAAAAAATGATCTCAGTATATATAGAAATAAATCGAATAAAGCTATTCTGTCATACTTTGAGGTAGTGCATGATAAAATCGATTTTCATTCGTTTTTCTTTTTCTTTGGTACATTTGCATTAATTATAGTGACGCCTCGTTTAATCTGGAAAAAATGCAAGAAATTCACCCTTCCCCTACGAAAATGATATCATTGATTGAAATTTTCATACTTACATGTAAAATTGGAGGGAACTATACCATTTTTTAAGTTTTCTTTGATTTATTTACAGATCGTTCTTTGAAAAGTTTAAGAATTATATAGCAATACATTCATATAAAAAAACTCGACGATCGAACTTTCGACATAAATGATTATTAATAAATGTAATACGTATATATATATATATATATATATATATATATATATATATATATATATACACTCGTGTATATATTAGATTTATTAATAATAATTCTCATTAGGACACCTGAGTAATTTCAAAAGTACATATCTTGAAATTGTTTTGCCAAAAATAAAAGTATATAGAAAGGAGCACAGCGAGGATAACCCTTCTGAGTCGCAGTAAATACTTGTACAGACTCCGTGCCGCGCGGCGCACTGCCGAGGACTTCTTTAATCCCGAGTAGTCCTGACGATAATCGTCCGTGCGAGCACGTGCGCGCTACGAAATCGACTATCCGGAATCGCCCGGTTCTGCCGGCACCGTCGCGGCCACTGGCTGGCCGGGACCACCCGATGCCCATCTATAAGCGCGCCCACGGACGGACGCGCGTACGTGATCGATTCGTGGGTACGCGAAATTCCTCGCCCCGGCAGTGTACGTCAGCGGACCGCGCGACGTTCCTTTTTATGGGGCCGGCTTGAACGGAGTTGTCGTTCGATTCTTATGGCAATCGTTAAAAGACTATATATATAGATATATATATATGTAGCTTTTGTTCGCAGCTCTTAGAGGTCAGAACAACCATACGCCGCTATACGTAACATGCGCGCGCGCGCGGGTTTGGCAGTAATAGGCGACGATAGAATTTTATTTAAAAGAATAATCTTGAAAAATCCTACAATGGCTATTACACGAATGAGAACGAATGTTTCCAATGAAAACAGGATTAAATGTCTTACCATTCGTACGATTTCGTATAATAATGCTTAGCAATATTACTCTACACGTTAAAATTTCCTGACTCATGCTGAAATACAATTCAAAGTATGATTTAAGGTAGTAAAAAATTGAAAAAATTTTTTTCACCGATGATGCGGTATACACTGTTACTGATTCAAATAGTATTGAAATTTTATTATGAAACTAAGTTGAAATATTAACTATGATTGTTAGTTTTAAGTTTAAATATTAAGAGAAGTTAATTAACTAAATTATGTAGTTCAGAAAGAGAGCGTTATTCTTTCTAAATAAATTAATATTGTATCGCGTTTAAAAGTTATGTAATACTAAACCTTAAATTGATATCGATATTCGAAACGTATGTAAAGAAATAAAGCGAATGATATTCTATCTATTTATATTAGCGAGCGATGTTGCGTTTATAGTTAAAGGAAAAAATGTATACAATTTGACTCGGATACGAGATTACCTCGGACAAAAGCGGCTGCGAGATAAATAATTATGAGACGTTAAATGAAACGTGATTTTTATTTGTTAAGCAAAGACAAGAAAAGAGAGATTTTGAAATGCTTAAATTTAAGAAAAATTATGTATTACAAAACAACTGTAAAAATAGAAGTCGATAAAAAGGGCGTCTAAAAATCGCGATCAGACTCTCGTTATAGGCCAAACTATGTGTACAAATAAGGTACACACTTGAACCGTGCCGTGACGGGAAAACCGAAGATTTTCTCGTAAAATAGCTTATATACGGTTTCACAAATAGGTGGCCGAATATTTGCTATTGAGAAAATCTTGATGTTTTCAAAAGAGGTTAAATGGTTATGCTTCCTAAAAGCAGTGATCCGTGCTGTGACGGGAAATTCGGATATTTTCCTTGTAAGAAAGCCTTTCTACAGACCTATATTGAAATAGGTCGTATTCTGGCTTTCGGAAAATATCGAGAATTTCCAAATCAGGGAACGTGTACGGTTGGCCACCTCGGGCTCTCCGTCCGTCCGGCTGCGCGAAGAGTTTGGGCTGCGATCGGCGCGAGCGGGGCTTATCGCTTGTAATTGTACTCCTTTTCGAAGGGAGTGAAGAGTTTATAAAATAGCGCCGTAAGAGCGTTTGAGTCATTGCTTTTCTGGTCTCTGCTCAGGTCAAAATTTGTTATTAAAAAATATATTCAAGTTACTAGTTTTGTTTTATTTAAATAAATTCAAAGTCTCAGCTCTATTGTTGGTTATAAATATATTTAAAATGATATCAAAATTAAATGCATTGGAATGTTGCGAGCGGTTTATATAATTATACCTAATTATTAATGTATATAGTTATTAATTAATTTATCAATTACTTTATTAATTATTCATTTGTTCATTGCTAAATTTATCAACCATTTTATTAATTATTCATTTGTTCATTGCTATAGAGATGTTTCACTTATAAATAACAAAAAGAAAAAGATCGTAAAAAAACATCTCCATAGCAACCAAGGCGAATAAAACTGTTTGAAAACACTTGAGCGGCATTTTTTTCTGATCAGCCTCCGAAATATCAAGGTGTTAATACTTGTAATTTATTATTTGTGTTCGATTTTTAAAATATTAAAACAGTTATCATATATTGCTAAAAAATTCATTTACAATCCCAGTACAATATTAGATTATCACGGAACATACACCGTCGGGATATCTGTTCATATATATATATATATATATATATATATATATATATATATATATATATATATATATATATAACGCACGGAATCTCCTTTATTGAAGCTCAAGTGTCTCGATCTCAAGACCGTGCCGCTGTCGGCTTCTGAGCAAAATATTGATAACAATTCCTCTTTAGAAACTCATCATAAAGATGTTCACTTGGCAGCTACGTATATTTATAAAAGTTTTTAAATAACTATTTCCATTTGAAATTTAATGAATTCCTTTATGAGAGCCAGGATAATATTATTTAAGATCATATACGTTCAACGCTCGTGATTCACTTACATTAGCTGCTTAGCCTTCGTTAAAATCGTCGGGATTTAATTGAACATTCGGAGTTCATCGTAAAGCAGTGATATATTGCACAATTTCAACGTATTGCAGTTTTCTTCCGTATTTATTTCAATTTAATGCCCGTGCATATGGAAGACGTTTCGCTCGTTTCTGATTTACGAGCGATAATTTATGGTCAATGTGGGAAAAGAAAAAAGGCAGACGTAATTAATGTACGTTTGCGTATAAAAATAAACCAAAAGTAAAGAAATTATCGAAATAAAAGACTGAATATATATATATATATATATATATATATATATATATATATATATATTTAAATCACGAACGAACGGATCGACAGTGTTAAATGCCATCGTAGACGATGATGGCTGCACGCGAAGCGAGCGCGCGTCGAGTGACGTAAATTGACGCATGCACGACATAGAATCTTCCCAATACTGATATTACGCTTCTGCGATTCCTCGATTATATTTATACTTATATTATCTGTATTCATGAATTAAATACACCGAAAGAATAAATCGGATGGCGGTTTTTTTTTTCTGCTTTGAAGGATTATAGTGTTACATTATGGCAACAAGTGTGATTATCAAATAGTCGATTCGTCGTGTTTGTTTTTTTTTTTCTGAAAAAGTATTTTCTCGCACACCTCTGTATTTTACCTGGCATTTGAAAAAAGCCAATTTCGAGTTTTTCTTTATTTTTTATTTTGTATATTAATTGTCGAAGGCAATTATTTCATTAGCAAATGATACATTTCTGAAGATAAACCATCCAATCATTTTTCTAAACAAAGTGCTCGTTTTGAGGCAGGAGTTGTTATTGCGAAATCGTAATTATTTTATATATATATATACTTATAAAAGAGATGAGAAGATTAGATTTCATCCTGGATTTAATGTTCTTTTATAAGAATAACGCTGCTACGGACAATTGCCAGAACTTCGTTATTTCATTCTTATACTTTGAGAAAATCGAACAAACTGGATATAGTCGTATAAGACTCTCGGCAAACCTAAATTATATCCCCAAGCTTTTCATCCTAATTGAAGAGTTTTTGTTTTTTTTTTTTTTTTTTATTCGAAAAGAACATCTGGAGCCAAAAGATGATGGCTTTGTTAGACAAAAAAGTTTGAGCGCATGCAAGATAAATTTTTGTTTTTCAGTGATAAACACTGCCAATGAGGAGGCAGTGGGGGATCTCTTCTCCGAAATCTACACTGGCAAAATCGTGCCAATTTCTCGAGGACGTTGAAAGAGTTTTTCGAAAAAGACGGTCAATATCTTATTAATGGGGGGGGGGGATTATCTTTGGCACAGGGCTATTTTGCATAAATATATACTCTACTGGCACAAGGCTCTCTCTCTCTCTCTCTCTCTCTCTCTCTCTCTCTCTCTCTCAGTCTCTCATACTCTTGAGGGAGTTCTCGACCGAGTGTAGAAGATAAAACACTCGGTATAAGTGAAGTATGTCTAATAAAAGAAGTTGATTTAATTTGATATCAATATATATATATATATATAAGGTTTGATCGATGTATTGACACACGGAGGGAAGCACACAGTTGGTACATGCGGTCTTATCTGTGAAATACGGCAGCCTTATATTTATCATGGACGAGGGCTCGCTTGAGTATATAAACACTGATAGTTCTTGGTTATATGTATACATTGTTATACAATGCCCGTGTGTGTGTGTGTGTGTGTGTGTGCGCGCGCATGTGTGTGTAGTGAACGAAATAAATCGAATGGGTTCTTCTATCTATTCAATTTCGACAAAGGGATCGGATGGAGGGTCACCACGCGCGCCCCCTCGGCGCCCCCGTAATTTCGTCTCCGCGTTGATGCGCAGACTGCCAATGGGAGAATATATAATATACGCGATACGGAATCTTTGGCGCCTCTTTATATCTGTATAATATCCTTTCCGATAGATGGGAATTGTCGAGAAAGCCATATGCGTTCGTTGGAATCTGCGAGCGCGCGTGCGTATTTAAATGCGTCTTTTTCACCGACACGTGTTCTCGCGGCAGCGCATCGCTCGTTTTATACGTGGGCCTGTGCGCGCGCGCGTGTGTGAAGAGAGAGAGAGAGAGAGAGAGAGAGAGAGAGAGATCTGCGCAATGTTAAAAAATACGGGTGGTATATAGAGCTACTTTTTTTTATTTTGTAAATTCGTATATATACGTAGTACTACCGTCGCGCCGTCGGGGAATGTCTCGAATGCGCTCCTTGCGCCCCGCGCCCCCTTTTCTCTTGCGCTTGACATCAAGCTAAACTTGAGGTATATTATATCTGAAAGCTGCGATGCATTGCAAGCAATTCCGATAATTTGGAGAAATTAATTTGAAAAAAAGTACGGAGGAAATTTTTTGTCCCTCTTATAATCATACCTCATTTGTAATTATAATTGTGTTGAAAAAAAATATTTGAAGTAAAAGTGGTATAGAAATATGATTTAATGGCGTAATTATAAAGATATACATTAAAACTGTAATTCTTGAATTTTATTCCTCCGTAATTTACGAATTCGGCCAGAATAGAAACTCTCTACGCTCGTTATATAGTTATAGAAATTTCTTAAATTTAATTTTCAATAATTCACGCAACATCAATGCAAGGCCAGTTCGTATATGATTCGCGACCGATTTCGCTTTTTGATTTTACCATACAAAACGACGAAACCGGTTTTTAGTACGTAATTGCATAAATATATATTTCACTTAAAGTTTAAAATTTATTCATATTATTCAATTAAATTTCGTTTATACTCGGTATTCAGATTATCATTCAATATTCATATTATTTAAACAAGGTCAACAATGTAAAACGCCTAGATATTTAGTTCGAATTTCGTTGTTAATATACTGTTTTTAGCATGAAAGAATTAACATTGAATAAGATTAAATTATTATATTAATCAATAATTTTGCACTTTAACAGAGTCCCCTACAACTTTAGTATCGAGATATTAAATCAAACAGAGATTCTAAGGCTTTATTATTCTAAAATTATTGTACGATTCTCAATTAAAAATATTAGTATACAAATGATGTATGTATCTTATGAAAAACATACTCATTGTATCGATCATTAGTATCCTACCGTTATCCAAGAAAAGTACAATATTTGATAACGAGGATAATAATTTAATACGTATAATATACGGTGAATTCAGTATCACTTTTTTTTCATCTATCCTAATTTTAATCGTATAAATATATATATATATATATATATCCCATACAGCTGCAAATGAAGCTTCATTCGAGATTTGTTACAAGAGACATAATAAACGAACAACTCACATTGGCCGTTGAGGACAAATCAATAAACGAATTTGTGCGTGGACAGGCGATTCAAAGAGATGTCATAGCTCCCTCCCCCGCTCGCCCACACACACACACACACACGCACGCACGCATACTCGCGCAATGCCACTGGCAACGAACGGCAGATAGAAAGAAAGAATGAGTGTAAATATAATGTAAAGAGAAACGCCGTTAAGTGAGGCAGAGATGCGAAAGGTGGAACGAGGATGAGCAGTTAATCGAGCGGACAGTGTTTTTTTTTTTTTTTTTTTTGTTTTTTCGTAACCACGATGAAAGAAACGCAAAAGGAAGCGAGAGAGAGAGAGAGAGAGAGAGAGAGAGAAAAAAAGTCTTTTGCCGCACTAATCGTCACTTCGACGCGTCCGTCCGGCTTTCGTATTGATTTGGGCGATATGCACGGATGGGGAACCCTTTTTTCTTCTTCATCTTCTTGTTTTGCGCGTAATGACAATATATATATATATATATATATATATATATATATATATATATATATATATATATATAATAAACGCACCAGAGTCTAGATTTTCTCGATCTCGTACGGGGGCGATTGAAAATTTGTTTCTTGCCGAACAGTCGTCGATCTCCAGCTGAGTAATTTGCGATAACCTTCGGAAGTCTCAATTTGGAAATGTCCGTTTTTATACTTCTGTTCGGCTGGTCGACTTTCCTTATGAAAAGTTCTTGGAAGCAACAATAAAAATAGTAAAAATAATTCGTAATATATCCTAACCGTGACGGCGGCCTGGAATTCGGGTTCGAACGAAAGATCTGCGTAGAGCATTAATTAAAAAAAAACAAACAAACAAACAAACAAACCAAAACAAAGAGCTAGTAAGTTGCTTTATTTTTATTGGACAAAATAATATTTTTCGAAAGAAATTATTGAGGATTTTTCATAAGCATTTACTTTTGATATTTTTCTTGATGCATGGTACATCTGATACAGATACTACGTTCACATATTTCAATAAGGTTGTCTATTTAACTTTAAAGTATTCACTGTCTTCATTTCATTTGTTCATTCTGTCAATGTCTGACAGTATTGGAAAATAAATAATGGTTATCTAATTTATATATTTTCCATATATATATATATATATATATATATTTCTTGTTATTTTTCTAGTTTCTAGCTTTTTTCTTTTTATTTTAAGTAATTTATTTGTTACAATCATGTATTTGTATACGTATTTAGTCAGTTTTTTTGCGCATTTCTGCAACACTGTGCGTTACGATCGATTTTGTTATCACCTCGTAGTGAAATGCACGGAACAAATAGATAAATGTAGCGCTAATATAGTAATCGATAGGCCATAATACAAAGCTTTGTATGTAGTGTGAGAACTATAATTACGAGAGGTTCTAAAATATATGTAGTAGAGTTATTATGAAGTATACTTTACGAGACCATTTAACGATCTCTACAGAGTCTATAATATACGTTATATTGGTTACTGGATATATATATATATATATATATATATATATATATATATATATATATATGAAGCACGATATATTACCATATTCTAAAAAGTCGCAGTTTTTCAGTAGCTCGACTGTCGTAAGAAACCTCGTCGAGTGTGTGTGATCGAACGTGCGAACAGTTTTTTTTTTTTTACTTTACCGCGAATCCTGGCCATAAAGAGGTGTAGTACTGTATTGGGAGTTGTTCTCTGACATCATGCGAGAGCGCGCGCGTTGGCGTAGAAATATATATATGCACACTCATGCACACACATATTGTAAAAATTTATTGGCACTTTAAGGCAACCATGTCTGTTTTTCAGGATCTGCACATTTTTTACGACTATATATGCTTTTCATTTATTTCTCTGGGTGATGCGCGGTTTATCTGCACGAGGAACAAGGGTATGCAGAATATGCATGATAATATACGTTCAACCTCACTCTCTTGTAATTGCGATCGAAAATATATTTATCGTGCGAAATTATTTGTAATAACTTTGACGGGGAAATTATTGATTAAGTATAGATCGATATTATCACGAAACTTATAGAAAATTTTTTCTTCTTTGACAACTGTTATTTCGGCGATCGAGACATTTTCAAAGAGTAATACCTGGCAATAAACTAATCGGTGAAAAATTGATAGCGTGCGTCTTTATTTCCTAATTAGCAATATCTAATCTTTCTAACTATGATGTTATTATAATAATAACAAGAATATCCAACTCTTATATGGAAATTTTCGAATTATATTGTATTTTTTATAGATATTACGAAATGTTATGTTTTGATTAATGCTGAACTTTAATCTTTAGTTTGTAAAGTAAACTATGTACAAATATGAGTAAGACTTTATTTATAACTTTGAAATCTTTATTTATTCTTCTAAATCTAATTCACCCCCTCGAACCCCCCCGGATGCAATGCACCGAAGCCAACGCTTTTTCCAATTTTTAAAACATTTTTTATACTCGTATTCCGGAATGGCCATCAGTTCCTTCTTCGATTCGGTTTATTTCTTCAATCGAATCAAAACCGGGTGCCCGAAGTGGTGTTTTGAGTTTGCTGAACAGCCATCAGAAGTCACACGGTGCTAAATCAAGCGAGTACGGTGGTTGCGGAATGATATTGATTAAATTTTTGGCGAAATGTTCACATAAAATCATTGTATGTAAAACCAAGAGTTGTCTTTCCATAAATCTGGCCTTTCGAGACGAATAGCTTCACGCAAACGACGCACAACACTCAAATAATATTCTTTGTTAACCGTTTGGCATCAATCGAGATTTCAGTCTTTTCAGGCACAAAATGTCTTTCAAAATGGTGTTGATTGACCCATTTGAAATTCGAACAATATCAGCAAGCGCTCTAGTAGTTAATCGACGATTTGGCAGAACCAATTCTTGGATTTTGTCGACGTTTAACTCATCAGTAGAAGTTTTTGGCCATCTTTGATGTGGTTCGTCTTCAACGCGTTCTCGACTTTCTTTGAACAATTTCTGCCAATCAAAAACACTTGCTCTTGACATTGACTTCTCACCAAAGGCCTTCTGCAATATTCTAAACGTTTCGAAGGCCGATATTTCATTTCGCGCACAAAATTTAATGCTACTTCTTTATTGAATAATTTCAGACATTATAAAAACCGAAGAGATAACTTTTCTTTGTTCACAAAACACAAGCGTAACTATATGACAAATGAAGGTAATTGCGTGAAATTTGGCGCAGATAACTCTGACAGTACTATAAACTTAAAAATAAAAACATTTGCCCGAATCGATAAACCCGGGAAGTTTGAATTGAAATGTCTTACTCATATTTGTACACAGTAGTAGATATATATATATTAAACGAATGGAGTTTTATAATTCGAAAAGAAATATAAAAGTTATCCGAAACTTTACTCGGAACATAAGAGATACTGAAGTGTACGTAACATATTCAAATTCCAGATGCTTTATATACGAAAACTGAGATATGAACGGCCAAAGTTAAGAAATTTCAACGTTTTTCATTTTAACATACAAAATTTATGTATCTACCACTGAAAATCTATTTCCCACGCTTACCGAATGTATGAAGAACATGAGATCGAAATTTTCAGGGATTGTAGCTAAAATTTTTTTAGCTATACAGCATCATCACTCATATACGCTATCTTATTCCATTTTTTTTCTACGTACACTTACGCGATTTATATTTTATCTATATATGCATAAGAAAATATCATGAAAACAAGACAGTATTCGTATGATTGTGCACAATATCACTCTCGAAGTTTATTCCTTAAAGTAAGAATATGGAATATACTACACTGAAAAAAATATTTTCCGATATCAAGTAAATATTTATTTGTTTTGTACCAAGTAAATCATTTTCTTAAATTAAGAAAATATTCACTAGATTTAAGACGACGTGGTTTGGTTTTAAGTAAATTCTTCTTGTATTAAGTAAATACTTCCTTGATTTAAGAAGATGTTTTTTCCAATTAAGAAAAAAATTTACTTGGTACAAAACAATAAAATATTTACTTGATAACAGATATTTTTTTCTCAATGTAAGATATGTTTATAATAAGTATTTGGGGCTGATTTATCTTAAAGATGAACTGATACCGGGTGAATTTCCTTAATTTGTTCGATTTAACGTCGACTTTTTATACCCAGTCCGTATGAATAATCATAATATATACACCCCATTAAATTTTTCAAGTTTCAAAGAACACTACCAATACAGAATTCCAAATCAATCCCACATGCATCATTTTCAACGCGATCCATAATAGTCTCCTGAACCATTGAAGATGTCATTAAACAAAATAAAAAAATAAAAAAAACAATACTACCTGATTATTATAGTCTGACTACTATTGAGAGATAGAGCAATTAGCACGAATCCATATTTCCCTTCGAGTGTATCTCAAAGCAAAACAATGGCACAGCTCCTGGCTGTGCACGCGAACGCTCTAATAATCCAGATTCTCTCTCTCTCTCTCTCTCTCTCTCTCTCTCTCTCTCTCTCTATATATATATATATATATATATATATATATATATATATATATATATAATATATAAGTACATGAGTATACAAGAAGAGATAAATGCGTCTCTTCGAAATTCATTCCGATTGAAAGTTAAACTATAATATAGTGATCGTGAAAATGGTTTTTTTCAATGGACAAATCGAGAATAACTATAACAGCTGACGTGGGAGCATGACGAGACTTTTTCATGCAATCTTTATATTGGAAATTTCAATCGTTGCTAAAACCTCTCGTGGCCAAATGGGGAATTCGCATGGGCCAACAAACGAACTGAAATAGCACGCAATATAAATACCATTATATTTACATATTTGAAATTTTAGAATCATTTCTATATGGAAGTCGGAGATTTCGAGATTTCCGAGTACATTGTAAAAAGTGTTAGAAGGACTTCCATGCAGTAATTCGTTAAATGGTAGAATAATTCAGTAATCTAGCATTAGTCTACATCGCTTTACGCCATTAATTGACGTTTTATAACTGGTCTATGCTCGGGCCTATGACGTTCGAACGCTTGTCTACTACCTGCTACGACAAAGAGCTGTCGAGCTGACCATATCGACACCATCTTATTACTGCACTTTTCTCGCCTTTCTTAAAAAAACGTTAACTTTATTAGCATTCCCCATTCTACAAATTTACGCTGGCTTGGATTGTTATCACTAATATAAACCGTTGGCTTAGGAATACATATTGGAATACAATTACGAAGCCACGCTCTCATTTGATTTACCGATAGCATGGTATATCTATGTGCGTCTCGTGCGCGCTTTATATATTATATATAATATATATAGTTTAACAATTATCATCTCCTCTCAAAAGTTCTTCTCTTCGAGTAAAAACGCATCATTGGGGCTTTTTCACTCGATGACGCTCACCGTTGCCTTCGCTTATACATTGTGTATATATATATATATACTTAAAAGGAAATGTAAATCGAGGGCGAATTTAAGTGTGCACCTTAAGGATATTAGTCTTTTTATCTGATCTAGAATTTTTTAAGGGATGATAATCAAAATCTTGATGGATTTATTTTTCTTCTTTGATTATTGCCACTTTGTTTTTGTTGTTAACTGTTCCATATTATATATAAAAAAAATCCAATCGAAAAGCATATTATTGTATCGACTTCTGCATCGAACGAATCAAACATACAATTTCATAGCTTCAGAAATCTATATGTCCACCTGTACATTACGCATGATATTCATTTAATTGAAACTGGAATTGTTTAATTTTCTGATTTTTTACGATGTTTTACACTTTTTAATAAATATTCGATCTTAAAAATTGTAACGGGACTGTATATAGCCTTTGTAAAATGATCTATTATACTAATATAACGACAGTCATCAAACTGTCTTAGATTACAATCACCTCTGAAGAATCTGAAATAGAAATCACTACCAAAAATAAAATAAAATGAGATTAAAAATTAAAAATAATAAAAATAAACTATATTCTATGTTAGCAAACGACGACTTGACTATCCCCACCACCTTAAATTTCAATTGACCGTAGATGTCCGACGTTTGGAACCGTTACGATTCATCTTCCAGGACTAAATTATGTAGTTTATTTATAATAATATAGTTTATTTTGATTTTTATTATTTTGAATTTTTAATCTAATTTAATGTTGTTTTTAGTTGTAATTTCTATTTCACATTCTTCGGGGGTGATTATAAACAAGGACAGTCTGGTTGACATTATATTATATTACAGTATAAAAACTGTAAGACCGATAAAAATATTCATTAATACATATATATATATATATATATATATATATATATATATATATATATATATATATATTGTTATCATTCGATTCTGCTTCGAATAAACTCAAAAATTCATTTTTGAAAATTTGAAATATAAGATCAATATACATTACGTGCGGGTTGCTTGGAATTTGATTTAGTTCAGTTTTCCATGTTTCCGTTGCCGCGCGATTTTCACGAATTCCCAATGTTCGATATAAAAATACGCACTCACCAAAAGTACTGTTTTTCATCTCAAATGCTGCAAATATATATATATAGACTACTCGGAGTTTTATATTTATAGTGCAGTTTTTCATTTTAATTCTGCCAATTCCTCGAACTCGTTCAATGCTCCCTTCAACTTTTTCATTGATCGTTAAACAATAAACGTATTTAAAAAAAAGTTTCTTTTTAATATATCCAGACATAGGTTTCATCTAGGACAATTTGATTTAATTTTTTAATTTTTTCAATTTTTCTCATTTTACAAAGATCAAATTTTCAAAAAATTGGAGCATGAGAATGATTCCCATTGAGGACTCCATCAAAATATTACGAAAAACATAATTTCGAAATTTTGAAAAAGAATTTATCAGACATACCTTATACATTTATAGGTGAATAAATATATATTAAAATAACTCAATGTCAGCTGTTTTAGAATATAATAAAACCTAAAAATTCCGCCAAAACAAGTATTAAAAAATACCATCTCAGGAGATCGAGTTTTTGAAGCGAGAAGTCACCCCCTCCTAGCCCTGTTTCAATCTAGAATTTTTTTGAACATTTATAAAAAAAATACATAATAGGTATAAAATAATAAGAATAATTGATCTTTCGGTATGGTTTAAGTATATGCATAAAATATAAAAAAAAATGAATCGGACATAATCGAACACAAATTACATTACATATATAAACTTTTAATTAGGCCACTATCTTCGGTGATTAGCACATAGACTCACCCTCTTAATTTGTATACACAAGGATATCTCATCCAAGATGATTTTATACCAGTATGGAATCATCAGAAAGGAACTAGTATACAGCCTCTGATATAAAATTTTGCAGATAAGAATTAATCGTTTGGAATTGTTTAAAACTTCTTTTATTAATCATAATCCGCTCAGAATATGAATTGTCTCCTTTTTTCTCTATTGAGGCGCGGAAGGATCTCTCTCTCTCTCTCTCTCTCTCTCTCTCTCTCTCTCTCTCTCTCTCTCTCTCCCTCTCTCCCTTTCTCTTTCACCCTTATTCCTTTTCCGTTTGATACTGCCGCGCGCACATATGACGTCATCGAGCAGCGCGCTCGCCCTGCTGCACCTATGACTGGATGTATATACACACAATTGCGCGCAAAAGGTTCTACCGGGTTCTACCATGCCCGGCCAGGCCGAAGATCCAAGGGTGGCCGTGCGTGTACGTATATTATACCTATACAATTGTTGTAAGGGGTCGGTCTGTGTTTGTCTGGCTTGATTCGCGCGCCGCGTCGTTTTCTGCGCACGGCTCTTTGCATCAATTAAACCGCAGTCTTAATGGTATGCATTATAAATGCATAGTTCTCTCGGTCATCTCGTTCAGTATCGATCGATCGATGACGATGTAAACTTCCCTACCCCCCTTCCCTTTGTATAATTACGCGCCGGTCGACCGGAGATTCTGACGATGTATCTACTTCATTATATATATATATATACATACACACCAACACTTTATTTCGAATAGCTTCGAGAGAACGTTGAACTCCGCACTACCACCGCGCGGCGCACACACATACTTTGTGTTTTGTGTGCGATATATAGACGTATTGAATCGAGGCCAGGAGAAAGTTTATATACAGAGTTGAAAAAGCATATCAGTGCAGCGTGCGTACGACACACACACACACACACACACACACACACACACACACACACACACACACACACACACACACACGCGCGCGCGCGCGCGTTATTAATGATATATGATTGGAATTTTTAAAGCGCGAGCTTTCATCGTTTTTTTTTATTTCACACATCCAACACAAAGCTTTCTATTAATTATTTCTGGTCGTTCTTTTTTATTAATTTCTATTTTATGCTGATATGAATTCTTACACTTTTTAAAAATTGTCTCTCTTTTTCTCTTTTTACTCGCCCGCCTATCACCTTCCCTCGTCATCGTGTCGATGTACATACAGATTTTTATTTTAAATTAATCATCTATTGAACTTCATTATTTGACATACATTATATAATTATTTATACTATATATGCACCTCTATCACGACACAATTCAAACCTCCTAGCCTGCGTCTATTAATGGAGATTTGAATTCTTATGCATCTGTTGATACATTAATATACTGAAAAAAATTTCTGATATCGAGTAAATATTTATTTGTTTTGTACGAAAGTAAATAATTTTCTTAAATTAAGAAAATATGGACTAGATTTAAGACGGGGTGGTTTGATTTAAGCGGACTCTTCTTGGGTCGAGTAAATACTTTTTTCATTTAAGAAGATACTTTCTGAAGTTAAGAAAATAATTTACCTGGTACAAAACAAGAAAAGCTTTACTTTATAACAGACATTTTTTTCTTTCCACCTCTTTCTTCTTTATCTTCACACTTTATAATTCTCGTACTAAACGTAAGAACCGCTCATCTCGGTCTTCTCCGAAGTCTTCTCTCTTTCATTAAACCAATAATCCTATATTATGCGCTATAATTTCAACAAAATTCGCATTTTATACAGATTTCTGAATAGTTTTTAAGTATTAATATCACGATTAATATTACGGTTGACGGCTAGTTTATTATATGTATATATAACGAATTTTACATTAGAATATATTACTACATATTCATTTAGAAGAAAATTAAATAATGCTATACTTCGCCATAATAATTTTGAAAAACCATATGTATATACATATATATATATAACAACGCACGAAACTGTGAAACTGCTGCGGGGCAAACGCAAGATAAATTGCTGACTTTTCGAGAGAGAGAAAGAAAAGGGAGTGAACGCAAAAGCATGCGCGCGCCAACAAGTTCGGAATTACATCGGCAAAAAAAAAAAAAAATACAACTTGATATTTGAATTAGTGTCGACTTTTGCCACGTTTGAACTGGCTCAATGTGCGAGGAGATCTCGAATTAAGCGGACGTTACGCAGTGCACTTTCGAATATTATACACTATCACGTACAGAACGAGTACGCGCACGTGTACGGATCTACATATAATGTAATGTGTCGCCGTGTCAGTGACCTATATACGAAGACATTAATTTTAAAAAGATAATATATATATATATACTATGTCTTCAATGAAAGAATTTTAGATTTTATTATAATATTATTATTATCATTCGTTAAGCGTATTTCGTTAATTAAGCTATATGCCCGTTTAGAAGCGGTAGATCATCAGCATCACCCCCATTTCACAGTGTGGCTTTCTCTTTTTCACTAACTCCCTCTCACTCTCTTCTCCCCCCCCCTCTCTCCCTCCCTCCTGTACTGGTTGTTTGCCGCGTACAACTTATAATGCGCAATTAAGGCACAGCGCTCGCTCTAATTGACACCCGGAGCGAGCCTCCCGCGCTCTTTTTTCTTTCTTAATTCACTCGGTACATATAATGCACTTTGCAATATATATCACAGATAATCCGACGGTATAGATACTTTGCATATGGAATAAGTTACGAATGCGCGGGAGACGCGCGATTATTCCGTACGCATATATATATATATAGGTATAAAAATATTAAACTGTGGGGCGAGAGAGAGAGAGAGAGAGAGAGAGAGAGAGAGAGAGAGAGAGAGAGAGAGAGAGAGAGAGTATGAAAAACGATTATTGTCAATATGACGATATTGAAGTCAGTATTAGTGCTGGGAGTAATGTGCAAAAATTGATAAATTATTCCACGAATCTGATATCAACTCTGAACTAATCTGTAGATTCCCTTACATAAAGTCTTTTAAAATATAAAAATTACAAATGTATATTAATCTAATAATATAACCATTCTACTAAGGTATACATAATAATAAAAATGAAAAATCTCATCGGGCTGATAGATTTCTCTTGCGACCCATTTATAAAGATAATTAATATCCCACCGCAATTTAAGCAATAAAATTTCCAATTCTCACTTTCAACCTCACGGTTTTGGCAGCAATAACGGACTAAGAAGTTCTTTAACTATATTATAACGTTTTTCAATTTAATTTTCTGTATATTTACATATCGAAGTTGAGAAATAAATGGAAAAATTTCGAGTAAAATTTTATTGTATATATATATAAATATTTTTTTGTCTCGCATACAATATGCATGTAGAAGCCCTTGTACCTCTTATATATTGTACACTCGCGTCTGGGTTATTCTTTGCAAGGCTTTCACATATATACACGTATCTCCTATTTTTACACCGTGTACGACGAGACCCCCCCCCCACTCCTCTCGAGACTCACGTACGATATGTTAGCTTTATATTTACGCGCGCGCGCGTGTGTGTGTAACCTGAAAATACAAAAAAGAGATATATCCATTTTTCGCCGAAGCGGAAGGTTTTGGCTAAGTATAAGTTTTGACCTTCGTCGCCGCTTCTCGACGCCGTCCCGCGGCCTGGGAAGAGAGCAAAACGCACGGAATCTTAACAGATGGCGCGCAAAAATGAATAAAACGAATTCCGTAGAAAAATACTGATATTTATATTATAGAGAGTACTGAAGAAATGTAAATTTTTTAAATAAAAAGAAAAGTAAATTCTTTGTTCCGAGTATAGCCACCTCCATTGTCGGTGTATACGTGAAAAAAGAGGAGGGGGAGCAAAAGGTAATTGGAACTTTTAGTATTCAGAAATCAACGATTGAGTGCATTTCGAAATCGATCATTCTTTTGCAAAAAGAAAAAAAATATTGCAACTGCGATAATGAAAGATGAGATAAGAAAGGCTTTGAAGTACTGAAAAAAAATTTTATGGAATACAATTATTCCATATAATTTGTACTTAACTTTTCATAATTTAATTTTTATTCAGATCTAATTTAAACTAACTGACTTCGTATAAATTAATTTAGTCGTTATACGAACTGACTAAGAGTAATCGAAAATTATTACTATATTCAACTATATTGATTCAATATTTGACCATTACGTTTTATGATGCTTTTCATTTCCATATTATTTATTTATACGTAAAAGTTAATAAGCCCGTAAAATTTATAATAAATAAAGTAAATAATATACAGCTGACGGTGAAATGAAAATAAAATTTTTTACGTATACCGACAAAATATCGTCCCTTGTGCGCGAAAAATTCCTGTGTAAATCTTGCGTCGGTCCGCCTTACTTTTCCATTTGCTTCTCGTTATTAATTCCTAGACGAAAGAGTCAAAACGGCGCGTTTCGCCAAGCCTCGACAATTCACAATTGAGCGGCGCGCGGCCGATTAGAGAGCCGAGCGACGCCGAATCCTACACGTCGGATCGTCAAGCGGGTTTCTGCTCCTACGCACATTACAGCAGGGACGCGCGTTACGCGGGCGCTCGCGGTCCGATGCTCATACCCGCTGGCACTCGATCGGCATTTTAACGTGGGCGCACGCGCGCGCGCGCGCTTCGAGTGCACAGGTGTACTTAAGGCGAGTTCCGTCGGTCTTAAGTAGAAATCATTCGCGCCCCTCGGTACGAGCGCTCGTACAGAGGTGGTTTTTTTTTTTTTTTTTTTTTTTTTTTTAAGCCTTTTACAATGCGCAAAAGACGTTCGTGGCGAAGTGGCTTCGAGGGCCGTGTAAAAAAGATCTTGGACACGTCGAGCTTGTGGAAATATTCTATTCCTTCGAATTCGATTTACTTCTTCCAGCTTACTGTAAAGCAAAGAATTCCATACATTATTTCCTATTTCAGTTTATTATCGGTGTTTTTTGTTGTTGTTTTTTTTTTTTATGAAAATTACAACGGATTTTGGAAATGTCTCGGTTATATATAATAAAACGTGTCAGAAGGCGCATTGTTGTGGCTCGAGACACAGTACGAAAAGACAATTCTTCTGCTTTAAATCTTTTCTGTCCGAAGATCCGAAGACGCTCTCTATTGTTACTGCTAAGTATCCGTATGAAATATTTATAAGCTCGTTATAGACATTTCAATCTGTGCATATAATACATTATTTCTCCAATTCAAGTATATTCAACGGTTCTGCGTGTAAGTTTAAGCAAATAAATTATCATCTCATCGTTCTTTCAGTCTAATTATAATATATATATATATATATATATATATATATATATATATATATATATACACATGTCTCAATATACCTGTACAAACCGCGTGTATGCACACGCACGCGCATACAACGAATGCCCAAACAAGAGACAGACAGACAGCGACATCGCACGAAGTTCGTTCTCGTTATTCATTGCTTTGGGCAGAAGACCAGACGATCTCGGCGAATGATATCTCAACACGAGGATATATATATATATATATATATATATATATATATATATATATACATACACACACTCACGAAGCGAAATTTAATTTAAGAACGAGCACTTTACAAATGGAAAATCGATATAATATGTGAATGCACACGCGCATTTTCGAAGACACGTGGAAAAAGGGAGATCGGCATTAAAGATTGTGCGATATATAATATATATGGATCTTGCGTGTTCGATTCAATTTTAACAACATGCCGTCGCCACATTACTGTCGTGTTGATTATATTTCTACATGAATTGTATATATGTGCGACTAAAAGGTAAAAAAGCATGTACAAAAGAGAGAGAGAGAGAGAGAATTACAATCATAAAGACGGAGATTCGGTCTGATATCGTTTGGGCTCGATTTTTTTTTTATATTTGCATATAAATGCGAATAGATTTTTTTCCGTTTCGCCGATAACGCGACATACTTACTATACTTTACCTTTCAAAATGCGTTCGTACATCTCTTCCACTCTCTGATGACTTTTGCCGTCACGGCCTATAGACCTCTCATTTACACCCCCTATATACGTATACGAGTTTCAACCAAAGAAGCTATCGATACGATATAATCAAATTTTTACTGGGTTTGGGAGTACTTTTGAATTAAAATATTAAATAATTATGGTGAAAAATATGGCCACTCAATAATTTCAGAGTGAATAGAGCGAGCGATAAACCTTTTCGTCCCAAATAACCCAAAATTCTGTTCAATTTTGGAAACTCTGTATAATGAAAAAAGAACCAGGACATTGTTTTTAATATAGGCCATTCTTTTCAATGCATTAAAATTTTCTCTTACAAACGATTCAACCAGAATTTTAAACAAAGTTGAATTTTTTAGTATATTTTTGCTGGTACATTCTCTGTTACGGAGATTTTTTCCCTCGTGATTTTCTATACACGTAAAAATTTTCAATTGATTTAAAAAAATGCGACTACGCTGATGAAGTATTACGTATTATCAAGAGGGGTGTGTACTTATGTAAGCAGGATATATGCAAACTAACAACCATAGTGTCGCCATAGTGTGAACGTAGAGTCTTGATCCTATACCGCTATTTTTAGTTCGTATATTGATCGTTTCAATGTAATGTATCATATTTTGCATTAAATTCGAACAATATCAACGAATATATGGAGCCTCTTTAATTTTTAATTACAAATACAACACTTAACAATGGGAGTAAGAAATTTCGAACGTGAGTCATTTCCACGACAAAAAAGAAGACTATATCGACGTTTCTTCCCGTTGTGTCTGCCATTTGTAACGAGGTTTTTAAAATTTCGAAGAAGAAAAAGCCCCAGAAGCGTCTTATGGAACGGCTCTCGATGGCAAGATCGACTGTTACAAGAATCTTATATCTTAAAACAAAAAGCAACGTCAAGCAAATCGTTGATACAACAGTTTATTCGTCAACGCTAGTGTAGCGCTTAATGTATCTGAAAAATAAATCGATGTATATTCGGATGCTCGGATAACGAGATTCATGATTATAACGAATTTTCCCACAGTTAAATTTAGAATTCAGTTGCGAATCCAATAATTAATGTCCCTACTATTCCATTATGCATGTGCCCTTGTCCGCGCATGATTTTTCAATGTTATTATACGTTATTCTAATCTTCAATTACCCCATTGTTGCCCAGACACGTTGCGTATGCTTGTGCAATCCAACGTTGCGTAATAATTACGTTGAAAAACATTTTTTTTTGTTTTTTTGTTTTTTTTTTTTTTGAAAGTAGGAAAAATTATTGGCAAAATGTGAACGAGAAACTTATTTGTCAAATAACGTAATAATTTTATCAATGAAACATTCACTTTCACTATTAACTAATGTATGTAATGATATATAATTTATATTAATAATCAACGTAATTGATTTATATTACTTACTGATATATTCAATTAACGATACGAACTTCAGACTCCTATAGTTTGCAAATATTTTAAAGAGAAACGTAATTTTAAATAAGCCGCGTTTTACTGATTGTAAGATTTTTTTTGTTTCACGGCTAAGTAATATTAAACTAAAGTTGCAGTTACAATTTATCGATTTTCTTCAGCTTTGCGTAATTAGACGGAATTATACCGTTGTATTCCAACTACGGGGAAAATTAGATTAAGGAACGTGATTTATGCACAAAAGAAAAATTGAAAAAACGTATTAATTTGCTAAGAAATTCAAGCAACTTTAATCGAAATAATGAAAATATAAGTACTATGAAAAAAAAAAAACAAAAATAGATTTTTTTCTATATATTAATTCCTTAAATGCTTATTTCAAAATTTTTTTATATAAGTAACGATATTTTATTAATTATTAAACTGAATAATAATTTTTCAGCAGTATTATTAAATTAGAAACAGATTGTCTAGATAAGTGAGAAAAAAGATGTAATCTATTTAATTGAATGCAGAGATTGTGCTTATAAATATATTGGCCAAATAAGGTCGTAATTTAAATATGTAATAATATGTAAAAAAAACTAATTTAAATGTGTAATATAAATTGTGTGTGTGTGTGTGTGTGTGTGTGTGTGTGTGTGTGTGTGTGTGTGTGTGTGTGTGTGTGTGTGTGTTAATTTTGTTATAATATTCGATGAAAATTTGTTGTTATAATATCGATTAATATATATCTTATAAACGATTCACAGTGTAATGTTTTTTTTTAAACAATTTCAGCTATGTCTGTAAATAGCATTCTTATTCAAATTATTGTTACAATATACCAGATTCTACTCTGAAAAAGTTCACGGCCGCTTTACCGTAGGCAGCCGTAAGATAAGTGCATTTATTCTTCTATTAGTCAATACTTTCTATGGCCAAATTCACCTTAACCCACTTTCTCGCCATCTTTTACTTCACGTCGTCTTTTCTACTGCAACGACCACCTTTGTTTCCCCCTACTTCTGGTTTTGCCCTGCAGTGTCATGAATGCAGTTACTCTCTCATCGTAAACCGCGTCGCGCCTTTGATGATCATCCGTCTTTCATCATCCTAACAATGTACATACTGTATGTGCACAATATTTTTTCACGTTCGAAATTCTCTCGAGTGTTATTTTTTTTTCTCAGCGCCTGAACTCATTTTTGTTTTTTGCACATCCCCTTTACCCGTATCTATTTTCGTAATAATTATATATATATAGTATTTTCCTGTTTCATATAATATATTGTAATTGTTTTCATTGACATAGCGTAAAATTTAACAATGAGAAAAAGTTCATACTTCTGCCATTGATTCTTCGCAATAATCTTCGCATTGTATATTCTTTTTGTATTTGTAATATGATCTATATCATAATATAAATATTATAGTATATATTATTATGTTATTAAATGTAGAATTGTCATCAAATTTTTTTATTCATTATATTATAAAATTGATGATCGATAAAAAGTTGAACTATAACGAAAGTATACAGATGATAAATTGATATTATATATCTTTTTTTTAATTCAATAGTTATAGGAAGCGTCTATTGACGAATTATAGAATCGCAAGAAAAGAGACAAATATATAAGTGCTAATATTCCTCAGAAGAGAGAGAGAGAGAGAGAGAGAGAGAGAGAGAGAGAGAAAGAGAGAAAGCGCTCGGATTTCCGTTCGCCTGTCGGCAGAAAATATGAAAAAGGTACTTTCTACGTAAAGCGACGAGAGAGACTGCAACAGCCGGTTCTCAATATATACATTTATACATGCTTGAAATTTTTACGAACGACCATACGTATGCATTACACGCACGTGTGCGCGCGCGCGCGCGCGCCTCCGTGGAGGCAGGTTAAAATGGGAGTTACGCGGAAGAAGCAGCAGCCGCCCCGGCGCGCCGAGCTCGCGTCATAATATCCCCGGAGAGGACTTAGCCGCGCGTGCGAATCCAGGGCGGTGCGCGCGCGCGCGCGCGCGTCCCTTCACGGGTGCGGAGCCGGCCGGCGGTCGCTTTTGTGCGCCCGCATCGGCGGGGGATTCCTCCGTCCCTCCCTCTCGCCGCCGGAAGCGACCCTCTTCAGCAAAGACGAGCGAGCCAAGCGACTCCTCTTTCTCTTTTCCGAATACTCGGTCCATCTCTGCGGTCCAAGCACCCCGCCCCCCTCCGTCCAACAGCTCTCCGTCTTTCAATCCCGGCGTGTATAGAGCGCGCATTTTTCGACGGGGGGTACATTTCGCGCTGCGCAAACGTTCGTTTCGCTCCCTCGTTCCGTCAATATATATATATATATAAGAACCTATGTGTATTATGTTGAGAGAAGAATATTTTTTTTGTACTTCAAATATGCTGTCCTATTCGAGACAAATTTTTTTTTTTAGAATAAAATAAGAAGAGGGTTTGTCATGAGATACAATAGTAAATTGTAGCCGAGATACTTTCTATATTACAACGTGTTAAAATCTCATAAAAATCGCCCAAAATTATTCATCTAAGACTTTAGTAATCGCTCGAAGCAGTCGCACGGCTGATTAATTTCGATTATTGTTGTTAAATCTTGTCTTTATACATATACATATATTGTAAATCTGTATTGAACATTAACCTTTGTATTGATTTATTTTAAAGAATAGTTGATTGAAATTAATAAATATTTTTATCGGTCTTACAGCCGTTATAATATAATATATTAACTAAAATAATATCTGTCCTTCTTTATTATCACCCCAGAAAAATCTGAAATAGTAATTACTACTACAAATAAATTAGATTAAGAATTAAAAAAAAATAATAAAAATAATAATATAATAATAATTATTATTATTAAAATTAATAATAATAAAAGTCCTGGAAGATGAACAGTATCGGTTCGAAATGTCGGACATTGATGGTAAATTTAAATTTAAGGTAGTGCGGGCAGTCAGGTTGTCATGTGCTAACATAGAATATAGTTTATTTTTATTATTTTTAATTTCTAATATAATTTATCGTAGTAATAAGTTTTATTTCAGATTCTTGGGGGGGGGGGGTGATTATAAACAAGAACAGTCTGACTGTCGTTGTATTATTATAATCGATTATTGTATAAAGACCATAAGACCGATACAAATATTTATTAATTTAATCTAGAATAGCCAAAATAAGTACAATTTTTAATAGTTCATTTAAGTTTGGTTCAATCTTTAGAAAAATATAGAATTAATATAAACAATTGCAGACGTATAGAAATTAAAGGTCGTTTACACATAGGGGATCCACGAATTTCAAAACAAAAAGCTTCGGCAAGGTAATTAAAAATACAAATGTTCTAGAAATCATTAAAATACGTCTTTTTTGTTCTATGAATCTTTTTTCTACAAGCAATTGTTCCTCGAAAAGATGCGTTCAAAGACTGCTATATTAAGTAGTTGGGGAACGGAACGTAGGGACAGCCACATCACCGCCGATGCTTCAGGGGACCCCCAGATGGAATTCTTTCATTTTCGCCAAAAATGTCGCTTGTATCGAAAAAAAAATGTATAGAACAAAAAAATGTATATTGAGGAGTTCTACAACTTTTGTTCGAAATACTTTCAATGATTTTGTTCGATTGTCCGAGATAGATTCCAAAAACGATATTCGTAATCACCGTCCGAAAAACATAAATGTACAAAATTTCAGCAAAATCGGGTGTGGGCGATTTTCGGAAGTTTATCCCGAATTTCAAACTCCCATACCCCAAGCTCAAAGGAACCAAACTCGTAATTTTACAACTCACATACCCCGAGACTCTTCCAAATTCGATTTATATTTTAACCCTATTTATTTTACAAATACCAGCAAAGCTTTTGACGAACTGGAAGGTGCTGAGTGCAGCATTCAAACAAACAACGTATATAGATTTATTCGATTGTTATTATTATTATTATTATTATTTTCTTTTTATTTTTTTGAACAAGAAAAATACTGCAATGCAACGATACCGTTATACAAATGCGAAGACAGTGATTAATGTTCACGATTAACATTAGGTTTGATTATAAATATAGAGAAATAGTGATCCCATTTAGCCGATGGATATTTGAACGCCCACTGATCTGCAGCCAACTCCAATGCACGTATCGCTTCTTAAAGTGCTATATAGAGAGTGGATGCTCGCTTAGACTAAACAGTTCAACTGTATCTTTTCAAAGCCCGAAGATCATTTATCCTGGCTTTATCGTTGCGCAATACAGTAGCTATATATATGTTACTTTTTCATAAATCAAATGTAACACAGTTTTTAATATAAAAATACTAAAGATTTCTATATAAACTATTGTAAATTTATTAATTAAATATAGTCTCAATATTATTTGAAACTAAAAGCACAAGCTCTAGTAATATTTCATTAAAGGTATATACGAGTAATAATTTTTAACTCGGCCTATCAGAATTTCAAAAACTATATATATTTATTTATATGGGTACATATTTGATTGAATTTTGGTTTTCATATTATACGGTATATAGAACTTAAAACGTAATTATATACTTTGCCGCGCTTATCGCCAGATTAATAAATTTTTTTTATCAAGTATATATATATATATATATATATATATATATATATATATAGTTAAACTTAAAATATAATGTTTCATTCTTGCATTTTATTTGAAGCTAAGAGCTGACTCTCTGAATCCTTGAGAAAGATATAATCGGAAATTAAGCTGACCTTTTTAATATATATATATATAGTCATTACCGACGGTTTGAAGTTGCTTATCGTTTTACACACGCAGTATATTCGCGTATGCCTATATATACACAGTGAGAATATCGCGAGAGAAGGGAGCGGAGTTCGCTATTCCGTATTATATTTGCATCGAAGGAAGTTTGAATAATTATAATTGTATATATAAAAATCTTGAAAATTAGGCGGGCAAAGTAATTCAGATGTATCATAATGTTTTCTTTTTAGGTATACAGTGGGATAAATTTTAAATTTCGATGTATCAAAAGGAGCCCGATAAAAAACTTCTTGCCTTATTCTTTTAATAAACCAAAAAAAAAAAACAAAATAGAATTTGCAACAAAAAAAAATTATTTATTCTATAAATCCACTTAATAAGACGATCTTTTCGAGATATAAATCTCTTCTACTACCGGTCGACAGAGGGAAGCGCTCTCTTTTTTATTCAATTCCCCCCTCGAGAGAGCTCGATTTCACCGTCCCCGACACACCATCATCGCTCGCTTTGCTTTTTGTTGTATTTTGGGACCTTCGGCGGAAGCGCACGAACTGATCCATATATAGATATATATATATATATGTGTAGGTGTATAACTCGGTGCGCTCTTCATATACTTTTGAACTTCGTCGAAATTGCGCGCAAGTTATACAGCCTCTCCTCTTTTTCCTCCCTCGCGCATCCGCTCCTCGATGAAAGAAGCAGAGAGAAAAAATAAGCGCGGGTGGTCAGATGCCAATCCCCCTTCTTCTTCACTCGCTCTATAGAATTTTCCCAGGAAGATCGGCATTATTCCCGCATGCAACGCGCACGCCACTATTATATATATATATATATATATATATATATATATATATATATATATATATATGACACCGATGTGCGGGGGTCATATGATCGCGCTATAACGTAATCGTGTGTCTGTGGCATGCGGGGGAGGAGAGAGAGAACGAGAGAGAGAGAGAGAGAGAGAGAGAGAATAGAGCAGAGAGGAGGACGGGAGATTCTCCGCGTGCGAAGAGAAAGAAAGCAGAGAGCGAGAGAGCGAGAGAGCGAAGAGAGACGCAGCGCAGGCTGATGCTGGTCTTTATCGGGGCATTTTTGAGAAGCGAGATGTGTCAATGATGAACAAGCGCTCCATCTCGCTCCTTTTTTTTTCATACGAGACGCTGCTGCACGCATCGTTGCCATCGTCGGACGATGATGATGCCAGCGTGCCGGCAGCGCGATGAGCTGATGCGTGAATGATGAACTTTTGCGCTTCTTCTCTTCTTCTAATGGGATACCGGAGGGAGGGGCTGAGATAACTTTCTGGAAAATTATACGGGTACCTAACTTATTCTGCGCTTATTCGTAGAACGTGTATACTGTTATTTTTGTGTAGACTATATTTATATATATATATATATATATATATATATATATATATATATATATATGTGTGTATATATAAGTTATGATTATTATAATATTATTTTAAAACATATTCATTGGGGAAAGTTGGACCATAAATTATAAAGTTATAAAGATCATGTTTCTCCAAAAAAGTTAGTCGGCTATCGTAGGTTCAATAATTTTTTTTTTTTTAAGAATTATTAACTTTAATAAAAATTTGCCAAGAATGGAAATGTTTTAAAATTAGTTTTAGGAACATTCTAAATTTTTTCGAGTCAATTTTCGTTCTTTTTTTCAAGAAGTAGGAAACTGACAGTTTTAAAAATTCAGAAATTTCTTAAGCGTATTATCGGACTAATTTTCAGATATTTTTACTAGAATTTCTGGCTTAACAGAAAAACGCTTGTGAAATTTAAAAAACATATAGATTTTTTGAAAGTTTAAATATTTTTTGTACTTTGTACAAGGAATCCAGTATGATATAACTTTTCTTTAGTTATAAAATTTAGGTGTAAATTAAAAGAAAACAATTAAATCCACCATATTAGATAATACTTAATGAGAAATTTTTATTTTTGAGGGCAGCATTGAAAATAGCAGAAAAATTACATTAATTTTTGATGAAATTTTGGAAAAATCGAAAGTGATTTTTTTTCCATCTACAAGCTAAAAGTTTACAAAATTTTTTTCATTTTATACGATAATACATTAAAAGAGTATATAATTTGTACGCAAAATAATTTAAAACTCTTTTACGATTATTATTCAATATTATACTGTTACACTCATGTTTATAGAATATTGAGCATTATATATCAATTATTAGATTGGATATTAACAGTTGCTGAATTCTTATTGAAAAACATTACGTAATGAAAATGATAAAATTTAGATATTTTTATCGTGTTTCTTATATATAAATAAGGTATCAAAAACGACTTGCGAAACAAACAGCCAAATAAATCATTTATGAGATTATAAATTGGGCCTAAGGCGGTTCGATCACAATTTCAGTCGTCACACTTTGGAAAAAGTAACATCGCAGATGTTTTCTCATTTGCCGGCATTGCGACTAATTTTCACATACTTTTTCGTGGCGAAGATTTACGTGTTTATTTATCAGATGCCTAAAATTTTAGATCGATTTTCTCTATACAGTAATGCAGGGGTTTCCGAAATCGCAATTTTGAAACAAGCGCATAGTTAGTCTTTAGACGCTCGTCCTCGTCGACGAGCGTTCTCTCCTTCCTCGTGTTACGAGAAATACAATTTCGAAGTATCTATAATAATATTATTATAGATATACGAAATTCCAATAGTAATATCACATTAATTAAAACTTTTATCAAAAGTGCTCTAACAGGAAGGAAGAAAAAAACAGAGAGGAAGTAAAATTAATTTGTGTTGTATCTCCCGTCCGTGTGCGTGTGAATTTTCATCCGCAGCACAATTAGTTCAACGTTCATATCCAGGGCAAAGATATATATATATATATATATATAGAGAGAGAGAGAGAGAGAGAGAGAGAGAGAGAAAGAGAAGAGAGAGAAAAAGAGAAGAGAAGAGAAGAGAGAGGTTTGAATATTTTAAAATTAACGTACAGGTATATAATATAAGTCGTCGAGTCACGTTTATACGCTCACGTTCTAAGTTTGCTCTTGAATGAAGCGCGCATTGACCCTGTTATAAAAGGTCGGGGAGCAAAATCGTGCGCGTCCCGGATCGGCGGAGTTCCTTTTAATATTAAATCGCCGGTAACGGGGCTGAAATACATTTATAACCCGTAACCCCTGCGAAAGTAAAAACATACTTCGTTCGGTGCAAAAGTTATATAGCAGAATAAATTTATGGATTAGTTTAAATTAAAAGAAAATAATAATAATAATATTTGCAAAATTTTAACGCGAACGCTGTTATCCTTCGATTCGTCTATTAATATATTACGCGTAAGTATTTAACGATATAAAAATTTTAGAATTCTCGTCTGGATATAATATAATTTGTTTGGTAGCTAATTTTCTGACGAATTCGGAAAATATAAAACTAACTCAAGAGTGGTATTTTTTACTGTCATAGAGTTATATTTAAAATCATGAAATTGTATATATATATATTAAAAGTCTATATCCATGACAAGAAGATGAAGTTAATTTATATGTAAGTGTATGCGAGTTACAAAAGAATCTGCGAAATTTCGACGAGTTATACTGGGATCTTTTTAAATTTATATTAGTAATTTTAATTTAATCAGATTCAACGTAAATGTTTTTTTCATTTGATTTCCATATCTATATATATTCTTTTTCATTAAAACTTATTCTGTAGAATGGTCAATTTTTTTGAATTTCCATAAGAGCTTCTGTGGTTAATGCTTAAAATTACTGTAGCTATATTGAAAAAAAAGTCCCATAAAGATCCCGCTGCAGAGATATAAAATAATTTATCAAATTTTTATAAATAATTACGTTCTTCAGTGACTGCCACGCATCTTGAAATATGCAAATACATGTAACACTTGAGCTATTCTCTTTCATTTCATAGAAAATTCATTCGGATCTGAAATGCACTGAATAGAAGTAATGCGACGCGCACCACCGGGAGTAAAGCGCGAAAAGATGAAAGGTAGCTGGGAGTAATTCAGTGCGAGAGAGACAGAGATTTCTCTCAACAGCCATGTTTGCATAATGCGAGACTTCACCGTTAATACGAGAAATATCAAATTTGATAAATGTATAAAACTAGCTTACTCTCTCTCTCTCTCTCTCTCTCTCTCTCTCTCTCTCTCGTTATAACTCGTTATAAAAATGATAAAATGTGCGATGAACCTCGTTGATACCATTTATAAGTTTTATATCATTTTTTGCTTTTGATATTCGTATATACGAGTTTAGCTATAAATTCTTTTTTTTTTTTTTTAATCTAGCTGATCATTTTACTGCAGAGTTTTACAAGATATATAGCAAAACGTAGAGTGTAAAATGTATTATTCGGTTTATAGAAATATGCGATGAAATATTGTGCGGGGAAATTTTTTGTACATCAATTCCTTTGCTATTTAATAAAATAGTAACTAAATAAAAATAGACTTATGTATACACAATTAAGATTGTCAATAAAAATAGAACTTTAACAAAAAAGTTCTTTTTTTTTTTATTTACGCGCAGCTTCAATTTTTTATCAGAGATTATTCTGCAAAATATTTCATCTTAAAGACGTTCTTTACGCTCGTTCGAAAATCATGGAAGAAGAGCGTTATATCCACAGTGAGAAGGGCAGCAGAGTCCCTTCAAAAATCCAATGCAACTTAGCCAGTTTTGCCCGCTATTCGTCATTCAATATTCACGCTCCGTGGGGGGGGGGGGATTTTTTATGCACCAAATTCGCCTCTTTCAACACAACGACACCTCAGCGACCGTTGGAAAGTTTCGTGGCAAAAAAGAAAAGAAAATTTCTCGTCTTCCAATCGAGACACGATGCGCACAATTTTCGCTAATGATTCCCGGATTATTTATACGGAAAATCTCCGCGCGCGCGCGCGCGTGTACGTGGTCCACTTTCCATTCCTACAAAACGCTCGTCCGTACTTTTTTTTTTTTTTTATAAAGCTCTCCGCCTCCCCCCTTTCCGCCGGGCAACACCACTATTGTACACGTAGAGCGCATGTAAAGAAAGCCATCTCGTATACATACACATATATATAGGTTTTCGTTTAATCTAGATTTTGCCCCGGAGTGTATATATATATATACCTTGGGCGTCGTATCTATGCCATAAAAAATTCTCTTGAGGAAGATTAGAGAGTGAGCGAGCGAGCGAGTGAGAGAGCGTGTATGCCGTTATAAAACGGGGCAGCGGCATGACTCGGTGCGCTTTTTTTTCGCAGAAATCTCGGGTGCACGCCTGGAACGGATTGATGAACGTAAACGTTTTTCATATCGAATTTGAGTCATTTCACATTCGCGAAAAAAAATCATTAAAAGAATGAAAAAAAAAAAAACATAAAAATCAAACTATTAGCTTTAGTGCGAAAAGAAAATTCTATTTTCTTATAACCGTACCTCACATTCATTTATTAGATTTTAAATGAGCAAATTAGCACCGGTATTTGGAAGCATAAATAGAGCGACGTTAAATAACATAAAAAAAAATCTTTTGCTGATTGCATTGTGATATTAACTGCGAAAAGATATTCATGTTCAAAGTTGTTTTAACAATTTTTTTTGTTTTTTTTTTTATTATAATAATAAGAATAATAATTCACTCTTATTTATTAATATTTTTTCATAAAAAGTTTTTTACCTATGCGTTAATATTATCATAGTACAAAATATAAATCTTTAAATGCAAATGTTAATATACATAAAAGGGGTTTATAAATGTTTCCTAAATGTATTTATATTCAAATCAATTTCTTTATACAATGATGATAGTATTTAATTTAATATAGGTGTAAGCAAATTGTAAAAAAAAAGAAAAACAAAATTATTAAAAATGACAATCGCAATATTCTACTACAGTAAGGGGTAAATAATTTTTTTTCAGAACCTGATCGAAAATAATGTTTTTTATACCATCGTGATGAAAAACTTATTTGTTTTGTTTTTCATTAATTTTTACTATTTTCTTTTATTTCCCTTGTGTTTCATCACTGTACTTTAAATTGCGACCGAAAACATTTATATCGATCGATGAATCCATTCGGGAGACCTGCGGGATTTCTGAAGGATTGAATTAACAAAAAAAAAAAAAAAAAAAAATAGATAAATAAATAAATAAAAGCAACACCGCGAGTAACGATAGCAGCAGCAGCTCGACAAGTCGACAACGTGCTCTCGACACCCATAAGCAAAGTGGGGCGAGAATCGCGGCCTCTTTGTCGTCCTTTCCCGTCGGCGCTCTCGCCTCTTTCCTTGGGGAGAGAGAGAGAGAGAGAGCGACAAAAAAAATTAGGAAAAAAAGGGAACGCGCAAACGCGGCCCCGGGAGCATCGAGGAAGGAGAGACGTCACTGTCGCGTCTCACCGAAAAGCCAACGAACTTCATCCTCCGAGCTCGGATCTTCTCACTTTCCCTCTCTTTCCTTTTCCGGGAGTTATTCTCTTTAATCCTCGAAAAACATTGCCGAGCGCTTGTCTTTTTGCAGTCGGGGTGCAAGGAGTGAAATCGGTCAGTGTGCATGTGTGCGCGTGTGCTGTGTGGACGGGTGGGGGGGGGGGGGGGGGAGTGTGCCCACGATGGTTGCGCGGTCAAAGGAACGGGAGGTTGATTCATTGCGCTTCTCACGCGCCAAAAATAATAATGGCCTAGCTCGCGTGTCATTTATTCTTATATTTTTTTTGCGCGCTATGATACCGTTATATATGTGTGTATATGTGTGCATAAGCGCATGTACGCGCGCGCGCGCGTGCATTGTGTATGAATTATATAATATTATATACATATATATATATAATATATGCAGAGGATTTCGGTCAAATGCATCTTCGAATATATATTTGTTTTGTTAACATCTATTTAATAAAAATGTATATATCACTTTGTTTTTATATACAAAAATAATTAGAATACGCTATATATAGACATGCACACACACCCTTGGTGTAACATATATTTAAAAAGAATTATATTACAATTTCTAACATTTATGGGTTGTAACCTTTAATATCGATGGATTTTAAGTTCTTTAAAACTTTAACTTTCTAAATGTGTTATATAAAAATCGATCTGCACTAAATTACACGCACTATTTATATTAACCCCTATTTGCAGTATAGCATACATTATAAAATTCAGTGCGTATGCATAAATAATCTTTTATAAACCACTGTTTCAACATTAAATACGTATATATTTATGTACACAAACTTCAATTGCTCCGCAAAAAAAGTCAGACTTAATAGAGTTTTGCCGTGGAATTAATTAAAACGAAAATTCAAGGGGGTCGAATCGCAATTCTTCAACACTTTATACATTATATTCTCATATGCTTGTATAGAATTATACGAAGAAAAGGCTGTGAACGAGGGCAAAACGAAGAAACTCTTGAGCCCCTCTACATACGCGTTTACAGAGGGAGAGAATAGCCATACATATGTGCGAGATCTTGCGAGGGAGATTGTCAAAGACTTTTTCCAAACTCGAGCGTGCACACACGCACACGCCCATAAACGTTTAGAATGCACACATATGGACAGTAGGCGAGAGAAGCTTGAACATATATATATATGTTTTTCCCACAGGAGTCGTACTCATAGGTAGTATTTCGTACTAGAATATATATATGCACGTACGTGCGCTGATGCCCCAACACGGATACATGGCGGCTTCGAATCTAAACAATATGAAACTCTAAATTAGTACGCACGGAAATTTGGCCGAAGCTCCCAGTTTCTTTTATTAACCAGCGACCCTCCCGTATGAATTATACTATACACTTCTTCGAATATCCTCGCCCCCTCCCCCGTCGAAGCCGCGCGCGGTTCGCTACATTCCGCAGGGCCATGTGTGCGAGGGGGAGGATAAAATACTACTACTACTACCACTACTACTACTACTAATACTACTACTACTACTACTACTATTACTACTACTAATAATAATAATCGCGCGAACGCAAATCCGTGGCTCCATGCTGCTATATATATATATATATATATATGTATATATATTATATATATATATATATATATATATATATATATATATATATATATATATATATTGAAAAATTTAATTGGCACGAGAGAGGGAGAGTGGTAAAAAAAGTCTATCTACAATTTATATTACGTGTGCGGCGTGTATGTGTGTGTACACTCACCGAAGTACTTGTCGGGCTCGAGCCCGGAGTCCCGGTCGAGGCCGCAGATGACGAAGTAGTCGGCGAATCTGCCGGTACGCTGATGATGCTGCTGCTCCGTGGCCGCGCGTATCTGGAGCGTCGCGCTCCCGTTCATCCTCGCTGGCCGCGCGGCCGCCGGCGTCTACGCGTACTGGCGGCCTCGTCGACCCCCCGACCCGCGGACGACGAGGACGACGATGGCCAGCGCCAGTCCAATACACTGGCCCCCGTGCGATATCCCCCGATGCTCCCGGCAGGGCTCTGTGTATCCCCTCGCCCCTTTCTTCTCCCGCGCCGCCACCCTGCGGGCGCAGCGAGATGATACAAAGAGAGAGGGGGAGAGAGAGGGGGGAGGGAGGGAGAGAGAGAGAAAGAGAGGGGGGAGCGCGCGCGCGCGCTCGCGGGCGATCGAACCGAAAATGCGTCACGCGAGGAAGACGATGCCCCACGCGTCGTTGTCCCGACGATGCGGCAGCGGCAGCGGCTTCGGGCAGCGGTCGCACGGCGATATTGCAAAGTCGATGCACATCGGTGCTGCCGATGTTGATGATGACGATGACGATGACGGACGATGACAGCGGCACTCGCGAGCATACATATATTCTTATTTACACGTATATATTTTTATACGTATATATGCATGCACAATGGATGTATAATATACACGCGACTTTTGATGGGCGGCGGGGGAGGGGGGGCTTTTAGCCAAGAATACAAAACGGCTGCTGCTGGAGGTTACTGATCGCAACCCGCGTATAATAATAAGTTTCGCGTGCTGGGATGGATTTCTGCATCCTCTTCCTTCGAATGATTTATAATAAGTTGAGCTCTATATAATTTATACGATGACAATAATATTATTATTGTTGTTGTTATTATTATTATTATTATTATTATGCACTTTCTATTTGTTTTCGCGACGCGCCTGATACGGCGCTTGGATGTTATTTATTATAATTTATTTCTATGTTACAAATTAAATGAAATATGCACCAAACATAAACTTGCACCACACTCTCGTGAGCTTCCCGCAGCTGATGACATTTATAAATACACCATACACACACTGCACAATGACGTCTCGCTGTTATTATAAGATGTGTACACACCGTGCGCGCAGGCACGCAGCACACACACACACACACCATATATATACACAAATATATAACCTGAAAAGGTTTACAAACAGCGAAGAGTATAATATAATAATAATGCCTCTCTTGGAGAAAGAGATGAGTCGGTAATCGACGAATTGAGATTGAAGCGCGAAACGCGCTCGCGCGCGCGCATATATTAAAAATACAATTTCGCTGCGATTCGCTCGACTCTTGCCGTTTTTTCCACGGAGCTCTGTCTCTCTCTCTCTCTCTCTCTCTCTCACTCTCTCACTCACTCTTATTCTTCTTGCCTGGCTATTACTCCGATGGAAACTCGCATGCTGCACGTCTGCACTACATGTATAAGATACAAGCAGCGCGAGCTGCTAGAGAACGAAGCGAACGACTAATCGTGCTCCTCGTTCCCCACTGCTCTCGAGCTCTGTCTGTTCGCTACTGTTGATGTTTATGACTGATTCAGCAGTGCGCTTCTACAGTTGTGCTGTTCTCTCTGTTGTGTCATTATGTTGCGGTCATATATATAGGAAAGTAACCACACAGTATAGTCCGGTATAGTAAGAAAGTACGACCTATACACATATAGAGGTTTTCATCTTACGCTGTTGTTTAGCCTGATGCGCGCGGCCTACTGATGGATCAGCTTCGAAGTGAGAATTTTGGGGGGTTTTAGGATTCAAAGCCGACTTTTGCTTCAGCTCCACAGATTGAGTTTGTTCTATGATGTTTTCTGTAGCATTCAGCTTTTTAGAACGTCAACTATCATCAATATTACTATTATTATTATTATTATTATTATTATTCTTAATTATTATTAATATTATTATTAATTATTATTATTATTAATTATTATTATTATCATTGTCATTATCATTATCATTGGTATCATCCTATATGTAATTATAAATACTAATGGAATGAGATATAGAGTGAGAGAGAAAGGGAGTGAATAATTGATATATATAATTGATCCTCTTCCGCATATCTTCCATATTACTGGAACGATTTGCGCGTGCGCGTACAGTTTCGAACTTTTTGGGGGTTGAGTTTGAGTACCCTAAAAGGGTTGGATTTCAAATTATAAATTTAATTTCCTCTCCTTCGTTTGATATTATTGTTCGTCATTTAATTGCGCATAAGAAAACGGAACTAATATTTAAAAAATATCAATGTTAATAGAAATCAGTAATAACTATTTTGAAGAATACTGAATTATTTCAGATATAAATGTAAGTGCATGAATTTCATATGCAATAATTTTACCCAAAGCTAGATTAGAAAAAGAAAAATTTAATATAGTTAATGTTATGTATAAAAATTAATAAATATTACAATTTCTATATTTATTAATATACAATAACGTATCAATTCTTAATAAACCTTCAAGCCAAAAAAAATTTGAAGTTGAAAAATTTAAAATGAATATGTTATAATAATATAATTTATTAATCATATATATATATATATATATATATATATATATAATATATCAAGAACATCTTTTTTCAAATTTTTACTTTTAAATTTTATTAGCAATTTTAAAAAATTTAAAAAAATAAATAATAAATAAATATTATAATTATAAATTATCGAGTAATAAAAGAAATATTTTTTTACAACATGCCTGAAAATCGTAATGTGATATTCCCAGCTCATATATATATATATATATATATATATATATATATATATATATATATCCGTTATCAGTTCTCAGTAAATTATTATATAACCATAATTATTAATAAAATATTATCATAATTTATCATATTTTTATACGTTCTCCAACTTTTAATATTATAGGGCTAAGAAGAAGGAGTAATAAAGGATTTACATAAGGGATTGCTGTGCAATTTGTTGGAACCTGCTACATAGCAAGTACAAAATTCTCATGAGGATCACTCAAAAAACGCGCATTTATTGGCTCGCGATAACCTGTTATGAATTATCAGCATCGCGACTGTTTAACCTATCTTGACACAGGATATGGCTAACACTTGCTCTTGCTCACATAGTCACATTAGCCGACACCACTATTTGGCTCAAAGCATAATGACATTTTTATAATTTGTTGGAGGAATAGTTCTCGTAAAACATTTTATTTCTCCTCTAATGTTTAATATTTAATTATTTTTAAATAATGTTATTTAAGCGTTTGTCAAATAACGTGTTAAGATCGTTCTGATAAAGCTATATTATCTATATTATCTATAGCATTTTATAAGTTTTGAAGGCCTTTAATAATAATAAGTAAGATGGAAGAAGTTGATAATATTATAATACATTCCCTACGACAAATTGGCTGGTAAATTTCTTTTAATAAATTATCATTTAATATTCAACACTACTTTATATATATGTTTTATATATGCTATATATATATACTTTATATTTACTTTATGTATGTTTTTTAGTGATATAGATCAAAGTATTAAAAGCTTGGCTAATTTTGATACTGAACTTATTGTTAAAGCCATTGTAGGCTGTCTGAAAATTATACATCCTGGTCTAGATTTAAGTCCAACTTTGCCTGGAAATATGGCTGCTCGATTTCGCATGGGAGCAACTTTAGCTCAGTTCTGCTCAGTAAAAAACAAGAATTATTTTATATGTTAACATTAAATTTTAATAATTCACTTAAAATTGAATAATTAACTAATTAAGATTAATTTTTTTTTCTTCAATTAAGGAACTTGGATATAGAGGTGATATTGGTTATCAAACATTTTTATACAGTGCTGAAGCGGATTTGAGACGTGTTCTTATGTTTCTAATTGAAAAACTACCTAAAGAAAGTGATAAAATTATAGTAGAACCACTAACAAAGCTTGCTCAACTAGAAAAGTTAATTGCCTCAGCGATACAAGAACAAATTTCAGTGCCATGGTTACCATATTATTGCCATAAAAAACGTTTCAAATTTCATACAAGAACTAAAGCACCATTTTCAACTGTACAACTTGATTCTTCTATACATGAAGATTGTGAAGGTATTATTATTAATGTTATCATGTAAATATATATTTATTTAATACAAAAATATTTTAAGATAATAGTTTTTAAAATAAAATTTGAAGAGTTTTCAAATTTTTTTAAAATTTAAGAATAAACAAATTATGTAAAAAAAATAATAATAGTGACATAACTCCAATTAAAATTAAAATAACTGTGTTATTATCATTTGAAATTTATAGGAGATTCAATTGTATTTAATAGACAATAAGAAGAAATTTTAAATATGTTATTATTTATTCCTAATATTGCAATAATTTGATTTTAGAATATCAAAATTATGCTGTTCGACACAAACCGTCCTTATTAGAAGAAGTACCAAGTATTCAGTATTTTGTGCCATCAGTTATTGTTTTGAATAGTAGATTAGTGCATTCATCACCATTAACAATTTCAGAGAAGATAGAATGGCTTATTTCTCAGCAGTATAATAAAACAATAGAAACATCTGACAATGATTCTTATTTGCTTGGCAAACTCATATCAAATATAAAACTTGACTTAAAAAATAATATAAAAGAAGAACTTGTAGAAACTCAACTAAAAGAATCCACAGAATTAAAAGAAAATGATGAAGTTATTGAAGAACAAGAAATTGAAAAATTAAAAGCTGAATGTGAGAGTTTAAAAATGGCTATTGAAGAAACTCAAGCTGATATAAAAAAACTTACGTCTGATTTAAATCAAACTGTTGCAACTGGACAAGCTGAAGCAAAAGAACTTGCAGATTATGAAAAAGAAAGAAAAATTGAAATGAAAGCATATGAATTACTTGATAATGGAGAAGAAAATATTAAAAAATTGAATGAAGCCATTGAAGCAAGTACAAATAAATTGATTAATTTAGCCAATCAATGGGAAAAACACAGATTACCTTTAATAGAACAGTATAGAGAGGAGAAAGAAAAACATTCCTCGAAGGCAGTAAGTAAATAATTATTAAGTAATATTATTTTACAATAGTTTAATTTAAAATAAAATCTGTATTGCAAAAATGATTTTTTTCATTCATGTAAGGAAACTAAATATTTAAAAATATTTGTTTATATTTTCAAATCAGTCAAATACTAGAAAGAGAAATATAATAAAATTTTAAACTAAATATACTTAATTATATAGAGTGCTAATCAGAAAGAACTGGATGAGCTACGAATGCTTAAAGAAAAAGAAAGAGAATTATTGGAAGAATGTCGCAGTAAGGACCAACAGTATGCACAACTTGTAGCGGATGTACAAAAAATTCCAAAAGAAATAAACAGATCTGCATATACTCAAAGAATTTTGGAAATTATCAATAATGTAAAAAAGCAGAAAGATGAAATAGACAAAGTTTTGAGGGATACGCGTGAAATTCAAAAGGAGATTAATACGCTGAATGGAAGATTAGAAAGATCATTTACTGTAGTTGATGAATTAATTTTTCGAGATGCACGAACTAATGAAACATCGAGAAAAGCATATAAACTTCTTGCGACCTTGCATTCTGAATGTAGGGAATTAGTACATCTAGTAGAAGAAACTGGTGCAACTATAAGAGAGATCCGAGATTTGGAAGAACAGGTAAGAGGATGAATATGAACCAATATTGCCAATATTACCAATATTTTTTGTCACATTTCTTAGCAAAAAAACACTTATTAAAACATAATATTGACGGAAAAGTTTTATGGATTTTTACTTTTGAGTGACTTCAGTACATTTATAGAAATGTAATTAAAAAATAGTACATTGTGCCCTCGCTTCACACGGTCGGCAAACACCCTCGTCGGAAACCGCTTATTTTGCTCTCGTGCGCCACCTACTATTTTCCCATACGAGGGCGCTTTCTCTTCTTCAAAGTGCGCAAAAAATTGGAACTTACAAAATGCAAAAATTTCAACAATTTTTCCTTGTGTTTAGTTATGCTTGTGTAGAGTGAACAAGTATAATATCTAAAGGTCCAGACCGAGCTCGCATCGTAAATACCAGATGCTGCGCAGGCACGAAAAACTGAGGACCCTACTCAAATACGCTGTTTCGTTCCTTCGCTTTTCCTCCCTAGGGAGAAAAAGTAAAATTCTACTTTCTCATTGATCGAGGAGGAGTCATAAACGCTTTTAATGAGTAATAAGTGCTGTTGCAAGCATGTATTTAATAAAAAAAAATTTAATAAATTGACATGCCGAGTCAAGGCATAACAGTGCGACAGGTGCAGTACCTTACTAATTTGTTCTGGCATTTCGAGTCAACAGATTTTTTATAATTATTTTTAAATTATCTGTCGTATTAATGTGGAAATTAGTATTTTCTTTTAATAATATTTAATTCATAGACATAAAATTAATTTTTTTCAATAGCCGCCTCCTCTTTTCATTTTTAAGTTTCGTTCTTGTCAAGGGCGAGTTAAGGAGTAGATATTAAATACCGAATGTATCAATGTGTGATGTTAGCACAAATCATGATCAGGCTAGTTTTTCCAAAAGGTTTCCATGTACAGATTGATTTGTGCAGACATTGGTTTATCCAATTTTAAAAAGATCAAAAGTTACATAATCGGAAGTACAATACCTTTTTTTATTTATTAATTTTTTTTTTATTTGAGGAGAAGGAGAAAAATCCTTTATGGATCCCGGAGACCGGTCCCTGGGTATGTAGGACTCACCTGTGAGGGCATACCCACTAAAAAACTACCTCCTCAGTGCATTCCCTTGGACTGCTTCCTACAGCACTGAAAAGAGCTGCGAGTCGGGGTCGGCAGGCGTGCACCGAGGAGATCTCCTCACGATGGCATAAATGCAGCCCAGGAACCGTCTATGAGGACATTACTTCTGGGCTCCGCCATCCTATTCGCCCTTGCGGGCTTACACGCCTTCTTCAATTCTTCGTTTGTGGTCCAGGATGGCCTTGCAAAAATTGCAAATCCTGGACCACTTCTCAGGGCTCTTCAGCATTAGCCGGACGATATTTTCAGGCCCACATGGCCTATGTCTCTTCAGAGGCACTCCCTTTCGAGGCGAAACACCTCGCACTGAAAAAACGTGTGAAGCGCATCGTCTCGGGGAGCGCAACAGTGGGCACAGTTCGGATCCGGTACTTTCCCCATCTTATGGAGATAGGATCGAAACCGACCGTGCCCGGATAAGAGCTGCGTGAGGTGGTACCTCTGGAACCATGGCTTTAACTGACTGATCAATCGACCCGTCCATCGGCCGCGCGGATCCCTCTCCCAGCGCTTCTGCCATTCGGTCATCGTGGCAGCTCTTGCCCGTGCAGCTGCCTCTATTCTGCCGAGAATATTTTTATTCTGGTCGACAACTTTCTTTTCTTGTGCTTGGAGATCAATGGGAATAACACATGCGATTACCAGCACCGCCGACTCGGAGACCGTACGGTAGGAGCTCGCGATGCGTAATGCCCCTCTATGCTGCACTGCCGCCATTCTTTTTCTATATTTTTGGGCGATCAGTGCATCGGCCCATACCTCCGCGCCTATAGCATCATGGATTCAGTTGTCCTTATGAGCAGTCGCCACTTTCAGGGTGCTGGGCCGCCGACATTGGCCATAGATCAATACCTATAGAAATGCCCGATTTAAAAAAAAAGCTTGTCAAAAATTTTATGTCATATGTAAATTGTAAACGTAAGTGTAAATGCATTTTAATTTTTTTTTGTTTTATAAAATATAATGTATTTATAATCTTTATAATTAGCTTCAAGTGATTTATAAGGATTACTTTTAAAATCTAATGGCTTTTTGAATTTTCAACATTTGCTGAATTTGCATATTTGCAAAGTTAATTTTCCAACTAAGGACTGTTCATAAATTATAAGTAGCCTGATATTTAGTCATTTTTAGTTTTATTTATAAGAATGCTATTGATCATATTTATAAGAATGTCATTGATCATCATATTAAATATATATATATATATATATATATATATATATATATATATATGTATTTAATAAATTTAGAATTTATTTAATATCAATCTTCGGTTTGAATGAAACGGCATAGCCAGGTGTGCAAATGGTTAACTCGATTATTATGATTAGGTCTATTTCGGCTTTTAGATGAATTGACCTCTTTGGCATTATATTTTCCCCGAACCAACTACATAATTGATGGATATCCCTTTTCATACTGCAATGCTTAGGATTAAAGTAGCGCCCATTACTACGGGCCACATATTTTTCATTACTTCGATGCATAATTAAATTTTTTTTTATTTATTTAAGCAATTTGAATCTCATATTAGAGATTATTTGGCTATGCAGACATACATAGAATACAAAAAAATATTTTAATTATAATGTTTATAACACAAGTTACAACTTTTGTAAAATGTTACAATACAAGATAGTGCTGCGATGTTCGGTTTGTACAATAGAGCATCAATACATAGCGGGAGTTGTAATTTACATTTCATGAGATCTATTAGCTTAGCGCGATGTATCTCATATAGGCTGCATTGTCAAATAACACGATTAAGGTTTTGGTCATATTTTATGCACTGACATTTGGGGTCATTAGTTATAGACATTCGGGCAAGCGATGCTGCTAAGTTATAGTGATCAGATCTACAACGATTAACTGTAACTATTATTTTACGGGACAGATTTTTGTTATAAAACCATGTCTTTTTCCAATCTGAGTAGAAATACGTGAAGTACTTTTTGCCTTGTATTTTCCCTGCATCGACAATATTTTTTTTGTATTTTCTTTCCTGCCTTTATTATACAGTTCATATAAATTTGTAGTTACAATTTAATTTGATGTTTCCTCGATTTGACTACATGCATTATTGGGATTTGTCTTTGTAATTTCATTATCTGTAAGTCCTGTATGTGAGGCCATGAAATAGAATTGAATATTGCCTCTTACGGTCAATAAGGAGTACTACTTGGCCGTTTTGAGGCGTCTACGTAAAGCAATTCGTTATAAACGACCGGATTTGGGGGCAGATAATTCATGTTTTTTTCATCACGATAATGCGCTGGCACATTCCAACATGATTGTGTCTGATTTTTTGGCCAAACACAAAATGAAAGTCATCGCTCAGCCAGCGTATTCACCAGATTTGGCTTCCTGTGACTTTTTCCTCTTTCTGAAACTCAAAAATTCGCTTCGTCGTACGCACCATAAATCCATTGAAGCCATAAAAAGTAATTCGCTAAAGGAACTGTAGGCAATTCCAGGTGAGGCTTACAACGGTGTATGAAAAATTGGATTAAGCGTTGGCATGCTTGTAATGGCACAAAAGGAGGCTATTTTGAAGGCCATAATAAAGATTTGTATTAAAATACTGTTTTTCTGTAAAAATATTGTTTTTTGTCAGTCCGGGCCAACTTTGATCACATGGTATATTAAATATTAGTTATTCGCGTTACTGAGGAAATATGGTGTAATGTTACAAGATATTAAAAATTGATTTTCGCTTTTAAGCTCATAAAATGAAATCGAAGATGTAAGTGTTTCGTAGCTATAATTATATGGTGCATATTTGTCGCTTTTCAGCAGATTTAGTAAGCTTTCTTTTAACCAATAAATACATGTTTCAAAGAACTTTTTTCATTTTCTTTTCTTATTTTTTCTCACTTAGAGTACGTATTTAACGTTTTATTAATTGGTAGAGATCCGTTCGATAATATTTTTATTAAATAAGCATTGCATAGAAAGTTCGTTTGCTCTAGTATTGATGGTAACTTTGATTTTGCTAAGAGTACATTGGTAGGTGTCGTTTTTCGTGAGCCCAGGGCGTATCTAATTGCAGCATATTGTATTTGTTCAAGTTTATTTATTAGATTTTGAAAAGTGGGAAAGTACATGAAACTTGCATAATCTATTATAGATTGAACGTAGCTTTTATAAAAAGTCAGCAGCGTTGAGGGGTCTGTACCCCACCAAATTCCTTGAAGGTGTTTAAGGATATTAAGGGCTCTAAAGCATCTTTTTTGTGTATTTTTGATTTCAGTAGCAAATGTTAGCTTGTAATCAAATACTACGCCTAAAAAGCGAGTTGATTCAGACGATCGAATAACACAATCATTCATTTTGATAATAGTTTTGCCGGGTACAATATTCCTATTGTTGATGTAAATCAACACCGTTTTATGAGTCGCTACACTCAGTCCGACATTTGTCACGTTTTTTTTTAATCTGTACAATTGCTTTTTGTAATGAGTTTTTATTTGGTAAGTAGAGTACTCTATTATCCGCAAATTGTGACACTGTATTCATTTTTCAAATATTTTTAGTAATATGAGCAACATAAATAATATAAAGTAGCGGACCGAGAACGCTTCCTTGTGGAACACCCTTGTACGCAATTTTATAACCGTTAATTACATCGGAATATATATATCTTTCATATGAAATACATTTGATAAATTGTAGAATTTTTGGAGGACACCCGATCCTCACTAATTTGTCTAGAAATATTTTAATATTAATATCATCGAACGCCCCGGAGACATCGAAGAAAGCTGCGTATAAGGATTCTCCTTTTCGTAACGTTTGTTGAGTTTTTATAGTTAAATTGAGTAGATTGTGTGTGCACGATTGACCAAAACTAAAGCCACTTCGGCTGTCTGATAGAATAGAATTTTTTTCAATCTAGAACTGAAATTTGCATTTAAGAATATTTTCAAATAATTTACATAGTGATGGGAGTAATGAAATCGGTCGGTAAAACACCAATTTTAAAGAGAAAGTGAAAACATTTTATTCAAAGAATTGGCCATTATTTTATGCATATTTTGATCTTTCTGGCAATTTGTGGGTACTACGCAAATACAATTGTTTGTCTTCAATCAGACACCCAATTTTTGACTTTCTGGTAGGAATCGAAGTGCTGCTCAGTGACTGCATATCCCATAGATGAAAACAAATGCTAGTCGAAAGTAGCCATGTCTAGCTGATACAGCGGTTTGGGTATCAGCTCTAAGTCAAGTGCTTTGATTGTATCTTGAACGAGTTTTGCTTTGTGTGAAGGTGCATTGTCATGGAGTAAAATTACCTTGCCGTGTCTTCTGGCCCATTGTGATCATTTTTCGATCAATGCATGATTCAAATTGATTATTTGTTGTCATTGGCGATCTGTATTAACTGCTTTACAAGGTTTTAACAACTAGTAATATACTATGCCACTCTGATATCACGAAACACACAGTATTGTCTTCTTGTCGTACAGATCTGGTTTTGGAGTCAATGTTAAAGGTTGTCTCGGATTAACCCATGATTTTTCCGTTTAGGATTTTTAAAATAGACCTATTTTTCATCTCCAGTAACAATTTGATGGAAAAATAATTTTCTTTCGTGTCTTTGAAGCAAAATTTCACAAGTGCTTTTCACCTTTCCACCTGCCTTTCATACAATTCATGAGGCACCTATTTTCCACACATTTAGATCTTTCTCATAGCTTTTAAAGGTCAGAAATTTTTTGTTATGCAACATTTAACATTGCTGCCATTTGCTTTTGACTCAAAGTGCCAGCTTCATTCAATATCAATATATACAATTTAAAAAGTATCTTTCGTAATATAAAAATGAAAAAAATTGAATTATTTTCCGAGGACATTGATTTTTTGTTAAGATGTTAAGTATTTCGCAATTGACATTATCAAATGTGCTGGAGACGTCAAGAAACATAGCTAAATTGTGTTGTTCATTTTTAAATCTTCTTAGATTTTTAAAGTCAATTAAACCAGAGATTGATTGCCCTTTTTGAAAACCAGATTTTGTATTTGATAAGAAATTATTTTCTTAACCCTCCATTGTCGTCAATTTTTTATTAGTATTTTCAAAAACTTACATATGCATGACGAAAGGCCATAGTGAGACAATAAACTTTTTCTAGAACTTATATTTATATAGATTTAAGCCATTACACGAGGAAAAGAACACGATAACATAATACTATTGATAAATGTTTTTAGTTTGCGTGTATAATGCAAACGTGAAACGACCTAAGTTTGAAGTGGTGCTAATACTTATAATATTGATAAAAAGTTTTAGCAAAGCTCATCCTAGTCACTTAAGTGAATCCAATTAAAATTTTTTCAAAAACGAGGATTATAATTATTTATTTACGTAATTCTATGTAGTCAATCTAGTATTTCTTTTCTATGTATATGTGTAAATAGAATTAAAAAATTTGTATATAAACTCTTTTTAATTACAAAATCAATTTTAATAAGTACAAATTATGTCAAAATAATTTTTTAGATTGAGTCAGAGTCTTCAAAGAATATTGGAGCTAACTTGGAAAGGATTACAGCTGATTTAAAACAAATGAAACAGGAGACTGAAACTTTAACTGCACAGCTTCAAAATAAAATTTCATGATTACTATACAATTGATATTGTAGTACTATACAAGTAAGGAATATCTATCGAATCATTCATACAACTGATGTGAAATTATCTATTAAGTATGCGTTTCATCCATTGAAAGTGTCAGCAACTTTAATAATATTAATTCATTTTGACATTAACGATATGTTTATAAGCATAAGAATCTGCTAAATTTATGTGTTTTTAAATTATAAAAGTATAAGTTATGGTAACGGGAAATGCATTATTTTAATGCATAAAGTAATTAAATCAAAATTTATGTTAAAATTAGTTATTGATTTTGAAATCTAAGTAAAATTCACTACAGTGGTAGTATTACATTTTACCTTGCAATACTTTACTTTTATCTTTTTTTGATCCAACATTGTTCCTTATAAGGACAGTGTAATAAGTATTTATGGCAGAAACCACCATATTAAATGTCAATTAATCGCAGATATTTTAATCTTATAAGATATGAGCGTTGTGTATATGGCCGATGTTTGTGTATTTTAACTTTACCTCTATACATTCTTGTCCATAGATTTCCTATATGTATATGAAAAGATAATCGTGAACATAGTGATATGATAGAGAATAGTAAATTATTGAGTATCGGAAGAGATGGGGCGAAATAAAGAAATGTAATTGTTAGCAAAGGTAGGGAGTTGCAGAGAAGTTCAATAAATAAACTATGCATAATTAAGCTAATACCACATGTTTACTATATCGATTATTATACGTGCGGTGGACAAAGATTGAGCGCTAGCTGCTCTATAGGAAGCGGTAAGCGCTTTTTCTCACTTACGCATCTATGTAGGATGTCAGTACTATATTCTAACAGTACTTATCTTAAAAGAAAAATTTATTAAGAAGAGCGTACACCAGTCAAAAACGAGTGGTCGCTTACAGGAGAATAAGAACGGGCACACAGTGCCTTTTACATGGGTACTATTATAATGATTCTTCGCAGTTTATCGTGTTTAATTTTATATAATTTCGAGACGCTCTTCGTCAATAATATTAAATTATTAATTTTTAAATAACTCAGGAGTGTCTGATCTTATTTAAAAATTATTACACGATCTTATTAAATACATATAAAATTTTTACAAGATTTTACTAACTATAATTTCTTATTCATTTTCCCGACACATTTTATTTTTCATTCAATATGTCTCTCTACAATTAATTTCGGGGAAAAGATGTACCTTTTTTTGTAATTACTTAATTATATGGATTTCCCTATCTTAAACGATTGATCGGCAATTTTGTATTATTCTGCGTTGTTCTGGGTATATTAATTCGAGGAACGCCTCGTGATTAATACACCTTTTAATTTTATTTCTGACAAAGGAGCAACTTTTCTCAGAAATAAAATCTGACTTTATTTTTGGCGGATTTTTTGGCATAAAAGAAATGACCGGCAGGCTTAATAGATTATTTCGAGGAGCGCCTCGTAAATAATATATTCTTAATTCTATTTCAGAAGTATTAATATATTTTTAATTCTAATTCAGAAATAGAATTTTTTCTTTTTAGTTTTCGTTGGCCTTCTCGAGTGTCGCTCGGTGCGATATTTCTTGTTAGTAAGGGAGCGCCCTTTCCTATATAAGAAATTATGTTTTCAAACGAGTATAGCAGTGCCTTTTCCTCGCTGAAGAGTTTGCACCAGAGACGACGGGTCGGTCGATAGAATTTTGCCGATTCCTTTTCTTTACTTGAGAGGTGCCTTCCTTAGTAAGTGCTGAAAACGAACAGTATTTCTATCGGAAAATAACGCACTTTTATACGAACGAAAAGTTCTTTATTTGATTTTAATTTATAGTTTTATTCATTTTGATTGGTTGCTGGCTGACCGTTGTTAATATCACGCTATATTATTATATAAAGAAACTATCTTCTACCTCTACTTATGCGCATTATTTACTTAATATATATAATATATATTTGATCGCCGATGAGTAACATTACATTTCCTTTCCCCTTATATGTACATTACATTTCCCCTCTTATTCGTACGTGTCGCTATGAGGAATTCATGCCCGTATACTATCCCTACAAAATGATAAGAAGAAACTTTTGTTTGACAGCATAGAAATTTTTTTGTAATAGTTGTTATGACCGTACAATAATTCTAAATTTTTGAGAACATTTTATAGCATTCAACGATTATAATGTAATTTTGTGATTTATTTTTCCACACTATTTCTGTAAATTTAAATATTTTTAACCGTGGTAAAACGACAACATGTTATAGAATCCAGGTATCCGCATAAAAGTTCTTGAATTGTATTCTAACATGCACTGTAGGTGCTTACAATGCCGTCTGTTCGATCCCGGGAATCCCGGCAATTAAGCAGGCATCAGGCCCTTAACCCCCTCCCCTAGCCTCCTCATATCCTTTCGTCTGAAGGGATTTTGGGTGAACGGAGCTATCATTTCCTCTCTCGACTCTAATGGTTTTGTGTGGTAGTAAGACGCGGTTTCAGCGTCATAGTAGTAATGGCGCCTGGCCATTTCTTCGTCTAACGCCTTTTCCTGCTCTTGCCTCTCCGGTGAGGGCTTTCTCTCCGCTACTTTTCGCTGGCATACCAAGCCTACCTGCCGCGACTCTTTTGGGATAGTTCTACTTTTCCCCCTACCGCTGAAGTCGATACCCTTAATCAATTGCAAAATCTCCGGGTAGTCTCTACTTCCGAGCGTGTTAGTAGACACGGTGCTCGAGGTCCCTAGCGGACCTGGCCGCCTCGCATTCCTCTGCTACGATCTTGCCTCTGCCTCTGCCTATGTTTGGTATCATCATCATCATCTCTTCCAACCTAAGGGAGAAGAAGTATAAGATAGATAATTTTTGCCCGTTGTCCCTATAAATGGAGTGTCGCTGCTTTGTCTAACGGTCGTGCCATTTCACACATGAATATTTGTATGTACTCGGCCCTGTTCGGCTGCATTTGTCGCGGTCCAAGATGGTTGCATATTTTCATATATTGCGCTGGGAAAGTTATTGCTAATTACTTCGCGATTTTTACGGCGATGGGTAAGATTAATTGTGAAGGGCTCTTTGGCCTTATCTTTGCTGTAACTTTTTCTGGATACCCGGGAAGGCATTTTATCGCGTCTAGGGTGCGTGAAGACCATCTCCGGCAGCTGCTCACTCTGAGCTGTACTCTTAGTTTTCTGACCCTGCCAGCTTTCAAGCTCGCGTGGGGCTAGGCTTCTCCGATGGTTACTGTTATTACGATCAACCTTGGATAAGACCCCATTATCTATACCGACTCGCTCTTTCTGAGCGGTTTTAGTATTGTCACGTCGCCTCGGACGGATGTTCGCTAGTGTATCAAGCGATGTGGTCGTAGATTTATGTCGATGCGGACGGTCTAGCTCTAACTGAGCTTGGGGCGTAGTTTTACGTCGTTGCGGACGGTTGCTCGCTCCTGAGCCTGTGTATTGTACGGTACTAACTCTAACGAAACTATGACTAGGGGGCGATACGGGAACTTTGTTTCTTTCGGTATTAAAACTATCAAAACTACAACTAGGGGGCCAAGTGAAAGCTTCGTTTCTTGCGGTACTATGATTAATTTGTTTCTCCTTGAGAGGTGTTATCGGGCTGTCCAGGTAGTATGGTTTAAGGTCACTTATGTGGATCCTCGTGATCTTTCGTGGATCTTGGTGGTCTACCACGTCATATATTACCGGTGAGACGACCCGATGGATTTGGCATGGTCCTATGAATTTGGGAGCCAGCTTGACTGCGAATGCTTGTGCTCCTGACGATAGCACTCGATTTCGGCGACACACGTTATCTCTCACCTTGCAAGAGATATTTCTCCTGCTTTTATTGTGGTCTTTCGCCTGTTTAGTGCTTGCCCGTGACATGTTGCGGGTCACTAAATCATATAGTGTCGACAGTCGCTTTAGCCTCTTTGCCCAGTCCTTTGGATCCATCTTATTCTTAGTCCATAGGCGTGCTTAAGGCACCTTTCACTGTGGGCATTTGTCTAGGATTTTTCCCAAAGTTGAGGAATGCCGGTGTTACTCCCATGGACGAACGGACCGAAGTGTTGAGTGCGAACGCAAATTCGGTCAGGTGCAGGTCCCAATCACGGTGGTCCCTTCCGACGAATATTGATATCATCGTCTTCAGGGCCTTATTGACCCGTTCGACTGGGTTGGCCTGCGCGTGGTAGGGAGCTGTGGTCGTTTGTATGATATCCAGCTCTGTCAACCTGTCGGTGACGAGTTTGTTCGCGAACTCTGTCCCATGGTCCGTCACCAGGTATTTCGGGCATCCCCAACGGAAGACCACCAACTCCTCTAGTGCTTTGAGGACGTTGCTGGCCGTAGCTTGTCTCAAAGGGCGGACTTCCACGTATTTCGTAAACAAGTCCTCAAATACTAAGATGTATTTGTACAGCCCTTTACTTTGAGGAATGGCCCCATAATATCGGCCGCTACGGCGGTCAATGGTCCCTCGATGTTTCGGTGTCTCATGAGTCCTGCCGGGGCCTGCTGCGACGCTTTGTGGAGTTGGCACTCTGTACAAACCTTCACATAGTGGGCGACGTCACGTCGCATGCCGGGACAATAATAATACTGCCTCGCTCGCTGGAGTGTTTTTTCAACTCCCAGGTGCCCGGCAGTGGCCTCATTGTGATACTCGAAGAGGATTCTTTCCATGTTTTGTCCAGGGACTACCAATTTCCATTTATCCAGGTCTGGGCAGAGGGGATCTGTGAGGAGGTCAGGGCACTGTTTATATAGTTTCCCATGCTCCACTTTCCAGTCCGGAAAACGTGCCGGATCGTCCAAGATATCACTTATTCTCTGACGGTGCCCGTTCGTCCTGACTGCCTGGCCTATGGCCGCGAGGGGTAGTATGTCAGATGGAATGCGGGAGAGTGCATCGGGTACTTTGTGCAGCGCTCCCTTGCGGTGCACAATTTCCATATTGTGAGCTTGCAGAGAGGCAGCCCACCGGGCCAGGCGACCGGTGGGGTCCTTATGGTTGTGGATCCATTTAAGGCTACTGTGGTCCGTAATAACCTTAAACTCTGCTCCCCCAGCAGGTAGCCCCTGAACTTCTCTACAGCCCACAGTACGGCCACACACTCCTTCTCCGTTAAGGTGTAGTTCACCTACGCTTTGGTCAGGGTGCGGCTGGCGTACGCGATGGGATGTTCTTCTCCCTCTCTCTCCTAACAGAGAACGAAATATAAGGCTTGCTGGCTCGCGTCTGTTTGGAGTATAAACGGCTTATTCTGGGCTGGTCTGGCCAACACAGGAGCTTGTGTGAGCTTGATGCGCAGGGTCTCAAAATCTTCCTGCTGTTTAGGACCCCAGTGACATCTCACGTCCTTCTTAAGGAGAGCTGTCAGTGGCAGTTTGATGTCGGCCAGAGTGAGGATGAATCTCCCGTACTATCCTACCATGCGAAGGAACGAGCGTAACTGCTTCAAGTTCCTTGGCATAGGATATTCTAGTACCGGCGCAACTTTATCCGGATCTGTCCTGAAGCTTAGTTGGTCCACTATATACCCCAAGTACTTAACTTGGGGGCAGCAGAACTCTGACTTCTCAAGGTTGACCTTCAGCCTGTGGTAATTTAGCCTTTGGAATTATAATAATTTATGGAATAATTTAGCCTAATCACTGGCCGGATAGTCCTCGATCACCCGCCACGCCCTTATCCTAGTCCGAATTCTGTCCGAGGTCAGAGTCACGTCTGGTATGGAGTTACCATACCTCGGTCGTCTGTACGTCGGTATCGTTCCTTCGTTAAGGTCCAGCCTTGCGGTCATCTCCAGCAGCAGTCTTCCCCGTCTGTTGGTCAAGGGCATTCCCCACTCGTTAAAATCGCCCGCTACGATCACGTTACCAGGGATTTCCCGCACTGCGTCCTCGATTTTTCCAAGTTTAGCCGCGTATTCGCAGGCACTGCTGTTTGAGCTCAGGTAAACACTAACATAGGTTATGTCAGCGACCGTCACCCAGACACAGTCCTCCTCAGTTCCGCTGCGTACGATTCGACGCGCCCTTTCCACGTAGCCAAACTGCGGACTTTCCCGAGCTGCTTGCGAGCCAAGTCGGTAATCGTCTGTCTTTGCATTGCTCACTGATAATCAGCACGTCAATGTCCAGTTCCGCCGGAATCTGCGGGAGAAGTGCGTCTGCCGCGCTACCCCCGTTCATATTGAATTGGAGTATCGTCATCGTCATTGTGTGACTGTCTTTGTCTTCTGTTCTGTTAGTGCTATCCTGAACACGGCACACGAGGACGAGCCGGGTAAGTGTCCCCTGTCTCAGATATTATCTCCAGTGCACAGGACACACTCCCCACGACTCGTGCAGTCTCTCCGACAGCGTCTTGAAGAACCTGTCGGAAGTCCGTCTCGTTGTTCAGTCTGGACAGCTGTAAAAGTACCGCGCCGTCTTTTGTCTTTCTTATTGTTCTGACTTGAGTATTACTCTTTTTAGGGTCCATCTTTTGCCGTATTGTTCGTACCACGTCTACGTACGTCTGTCCGTCAGCCGGCTTGATCATGATCGCTCCTCCCCTGCCTCTGAGGTTAGGGCGATCAGACCCGCGACCTTGGAGTTTCGCTTTTGTCTTCACTTTTGTCGGTTTGTTGTCCGTCTCGGTCGTTTTAGGTTTTTAATGTTTTGAGACCACCGTCGCCCATGTTTCGGTCTCAGTCGTCCGCTGTTGTGCGGCCGCCTGCTCCGGAGTAAGGGTCTGACGGTCTCTTTTCCGTTTTTGAGGAGTTGCCACCTCACATTCACTCTGTCCTTTATCTTTCTGTTTTTGTCGGAGCAGTCTCATTCGCTTGAGTTCATACTGTCCGATTTCCACTCTTCGTTGATCTCACTCAGACCGTTTTTTATTATTTGACTTACATTTTTTTGTATGCAAGTCCTTTCCATCATTTTAATTAGGGCTCTGCTTATTGTGTAAAATTGCTCCTGCAATTTATACTCAGCAGCTTCCCAAGTTGCCGGCGATCTATAAACATTCGCACTTTCATTCATACTGCTACCTGTAACATTTTCTGCCAGGTTGCCTACTAGTGTGATAGAACAGCCAGGAAGCTCCATTGACTCTACTGAGTCGCTTGCAGGCGGCACTCGAGAGACTGCTATAATTTTGTTATTACCTTTCATGGTTATATTATTAACTTGTGTTAAATGTTTTATATTTGTGATGGTCAGGAGAATCACTTGCTGGAGATGACGGTTCAGCGTCCTGAATCTCCCCAGTACTGAAGCCCTCCTACATTCCGGTGGCCTCGGCTGTTCCTCCCCCACGACTCGCAGCAGGGTCCCACCCGTACGCCATACGGCAGTACTACGAGAAGCAAGATTTGACGTCTGACGACGTCTTACCACTATGTAGGACAGCCTCCCATGTTGGCTAGACTGGGTTCGGGCCCCTTACTTGTGGCGGCCCAGGAGTGCTATCTGGTTTTACAACTGTACCCTCCAGAAGGGGAACGCACATAAGCATGAAGTGATTCTCTTGCAGCTAATCCCACCAATCGACAAGTAATCACTGCATCCGCAAGACCTTACCGTCGCTCAAACTGGTCACATTCATACGTGAGAGATGCCCGTTTATAGGGCCTCTCATTCATTTATAACCCGCCTGGAAGTTACCCGTTTATAGGGCCTCCATCTCCACCATTCGTGGACAACTCGTTTATAGAGTTTCCGATATACTCCCCAGTCCGAGTACGGCTAACTTACAGATATGTAGGTGTGTGAATGATGAGTGGGTGCGTAGACGGGCGAATACCACTATTTTTTTTTACCACGGCCAGTTATTCATCACTCTTAGAATTGCTTATTTCGTGACCGACCGCGAGCGGTCGTTCCCCTATCCGCAACCCCGGGGACGCGTATGGTAGCTGAACTCCAGGCCCCACAAATATATATCTCACCATCTTACTTAATGGATCTATGTAATTAATTATGTATTACAATCACTGGAGAGTGATTAAGTCGGTAGCGCGGTTACTCAATCACTTTTATAATATTTACTGAATGGCTATCCTGGTACTCATCTATAGAATAGCAGGCGCCACACGCCTCTTTGCTATTGTGTAGATACCTCTCTGTGTCAGTGAGGTTTTATGGTTAGGTTGCACAGGCAACTGTCATCTGGCTTCTTGCTGGATAATCAATTCCTTTTGCATATGTGCATGCAACCATCCACGTAAAGAGTGTCTCTAATAAGGAGACTGAATAAATACCCCCCTTTTTTATGGCTAGTGACACTTCTAATATAATGTTCCATTTTACATGTGAAATTATATAAAACTAATCTCTTCATATGAGGAGAAAGAAAGCCAATTTTTCAACTTATAGGATAAGATAAGTAAATAATTAATTATAATAAGATTTAATTTAATTAGAATTAGATATAAAGATAAGCAATTAATAATAATAATAATAAAATAAATAAATAAGTAATTATACTGTATAGCACAGTCTCATATAATGATAGCACTATTTGAACCTTATTGACCTTTTGTCGCTTGTTCTTGGTTCAATAATTCCTTAAGTAAATGGTGATCATAACAGTATAAGTGCTTTAAATTGTTTAATAAGAGCCTGTTAAAGAAGTTAATGTACTATACTTTTATACTCTAGTGTCCAATCTGTTCTTTACTGAGTTATTTTTATTACAGTATGTCAACACAAGAAGGTTGATAAATTATAGTATCTTACTTATGATTATATATATTTTCAGAAAGATATTTTTCTGCTTTATTTTCACAAGATGAAATTTCATTAAATAAAACCATTTAATCGATTATTCCGAAAGAAAAAAGAAAAGTAGATATTCTGAATGTTAGTACACGTTGCAACCAAACAATTTTAAAAATGAGTTTTGAGTGCTAAGTATTAAAAATGACAATTTTTATTTAAGTGGCTTATTATTAATTCATTCAGATTTAGAAATAACCCCCTTCTTTTTCTTTTTTTTTAAAGATATTTAACTGAAAAAGATATATTACTTACTCTGTATTACCATTATTATTTTATATTTAATTTACGTACCCATAACTTCCGCATTGTGTTAATCAAGCAAGTATTATTTTACTCAGTCTACCTTTGTTGTTATTTTGACTTATTTGCTTATTATGTTCTTTAGCGAGTCATTGTATACAATCCTGATATAATATGTATATCAAGGATGATAGGTGATAGCTTTATTAGTATCGCACAGAATCCAATAGCTTATCTCTTTATTATTATTACTAAATAAGGTATCTTTTTTGAAATCTGTAATGCCAATACGCATATTCACTTTGTTATTATACTTATAGTTTGAAATTACTTTTTTGAATTATCAATATGTTTAGTTAAAAAAAAAGAGAAATTTAATTAATATTTATCTGTTCATGGTACGAATCAAACCTATAAATATTATACTCTTTGGCTCACAAAATTCTTTGGAAGACATATCTATATTTGCTCAACTCCTAAATTTCTAATATACAATATAATTTTTCTGGCAGTGTTTACCTAAGGCGAATACTAACTGATTGTATATACCTTGCAATAAGTAGAAATATGATTATTGATTGGAAAGAAAAAAAAATATTTTAAGTTTTAACTCACTGAGAGGTTAAACTTAAACACTGAATTTGATCGGTTATATCATAAGATGTTTTTATATAATATGCTTTTATACATTGTAACGTTGTGCGGACTTCCGCTCGTCACGTACTTACTGTCTTCTTCCTTCCAGGGCGGGAACTCGGGCTGATGTGCGTGTTGTTATTAGATGTAGCAAATGGATATATATAGATACTTGTATAGAAATATAGATATAGATATATATATATATATATATATATATATATATATGTATGATTATATTTGATTTTAATTTTGTTCTTTTTTTTTTTTGTTATTATTCTCCGGTGTAACTTAAATGCTATATATATGTGGGTAGAATTTCAATAAATAAACGGCATCATGTAATAAACAAAATAACAATTTTTATGTATTTTAACAAAATTCATTTATCGTACAAAGTCTCATCCGCTATCTTCCTCGTCGTATCACACTCGCGCTCGCAGAAAATATACTCATTCCCCCGCGTTTGGTGACCGCCGCTTCCTGATCTTTCCCGCGTCCCCCTTTCCCCGCTCGCAAAATTTACATTCGTATAAATATGACATTAACGGGCGCGCAGGCCTACTCACCCGATACCGCAATTTACGAGGGCGTCTTCTCTCGCTGCCGGCTTCTCTTCGGCGGTGGTCTCCCTTTGAGAGAGAGAGAGAGAGAGAGAGAGAGAGAGAAAAGAGAAAGAAAAAGGTTGGTATCGTCCAGGCATCTTCCACACAATTTACTCTCACAACTTACACAGTCCTTGTCATCATACTTCACGAATCACCTTCCTATCACACCCGTACTTCGCACAACTTTCCTTCCGTCCCTCAATTACACCGAACGACAAAAGTTGCAAGTTTTTGGCAAATGGTCGCGATCCGTGTGTCTTTTTCAGGCTTCGAAAATCTTCTCAAGTCCTCTTCGTCTTCATCCTCGATCCTCCAATCGCAGCTCTTCTTTTCGTTATGCTCCAATCATCAGCCTACTTTCCCAATTTGCACCAATTATCGTACGTCTTCTCCGATCTGCACCAATCTCGGGCTCTTCCGTAAGCTTAATACCGTTTGACCGACATTGTCGGTCTACAACATCTTGTTTTATGACTTGTGCCGCGCGGCAATTTCGAATTTAACCGGGAGATATATCTATATATATCTAGATATATCTATATATCATCATTTTACCTTTATCTTTCTTCTTCTATCTTCCTATTTCTATTTGCATGTAGTTCTCTCTATCTCTCTCTTTATGTATATATTTTTGTTTCTTCTTCTGTATACTGAATTTTCCTTCTTATCTATACCTCTTCTCAATCTTCCTTTACTGCTATACATGCAGGTTGCTCTTCTCGCTGCTACTCGCCTCTTTTATTTCCTTTACTTATCTGCATGCCTCTATACTTCTTGTCTATATGTCTCTTGGTTCGTTACAAGCATCCATGCAACTTTATTTCTTATTTATTTATCATTTATTTTAATTTTCAGGTTGTAGGCTGTTGCAATTTCCATTGCAAACTCCCCCCTCCAAAACCGGAACACTCGGTGAGTGGACCGCATTTACATTGATTTCGCGTTACAGTGTATCGCTTGTTTCGCTCGCTGCCACCTCTAGTTCCCTCCCCTTCACCGCGAATCGTCCGTCATCTGGTATTGCTTCCCCCCTCCGTTCTTCCTGCGTGATCTTCCTCCCTTCCCTGTGAATATCCTCGCTTCTCTATTCCTGCCTTCCCGGTGAATACCGTCGCTTCTCTATTCCTACTTTGCCCATCTATTCTTCCTCGGCTATACCTTCCCCCTCCATCTCCTACTTCCCACCTGGCTCCTATTATCTCTCCGCCCGTCCCTTCTTTCCTGTTACTACCTACTCCTCTCGACTTCCGTAACCTTCTCCTCTCAACTTCCGTCACCTCCTACTCTAATCTTCCGTGTTCCCCCCTCTTCCTCCTAACCGTTATTCTTCTCTACGGGCCACTCTTCTTCCTCCCCGAAGGCTTGCCGCAATATCCGTTGCCTTAGGCCTTCGGGCAGGCCCTGGGTCTCACGGAGCATCTCGAGGGCTGGCCTCTGCCGCTCTTCCACCTTCTCCGTGGATAGCCTTCGGGGTGGTGTTCTTCTTACTGCGGTGGCCGGTGAATCTTCTATCCCTTTTGTCCTCGACGGGGGGCCCTCGGGCGGGCTTTCTTGCTTCCACCGGGCCAGCCTGGCGGATGGTGATGGGCTCGGCGCGGTGCTCGGCGTGGGGCTCGGCCACAGCTCCTCTTCGAGCCCTGCAGCTTGTATGCCCCCGCGCAGCGCGGACAGTCCTCCAGGTCTACTCCGCGTCGGCCACAGTTGTGACAGATGAAGTGTCGGACTGGTTCTGGGCAGTGGGGGCGGCGGTGGCCCAGTCTCTGGCAATTGAAACATTGCCCGAGTTCCGGGTCCACCGACGGATCGAAGGGAACTGGGGCCAAGCCTCTGAACATCACTCCCCTCCGGATGACCAATGTCCGGAGGGGTATGCAGGCTCCACTTTCAGGGTGGACCCAGCTCCGCTCCAGTGATTCTTCGCTTCGCCGGTCGCGTTTCAAGGACTAGGGGGGGCGGTGGTCCTCGGCTGGCCGAGCCCGAGTCCCGCTTCCTAATGGTGCCGGTTGTTGGCCGTCGCGTCCTCTATCCGCCCGTTCACCGGGTGCTCCGTCTTCCGAACGGGGTGGGTTGTCCCTCGCCGGCGCTCTTGGGATGTCCTCTTACCGGCTTGGTGGGGGCGACCCCGCTTGCCCGATAACCCCCGTTGCGGCCCGAAGTACCACGCCGGCCCCTTCCTCCCGCCGGAATAAGATTGATTCGAAATCCTCCCTTTCGAACTGCCGGCGGGGATTATAACGCTTGGGCCGGCGGGCCTCTCGGCGCTCTTCGGCAGGAAACCCCGGTGGCCCGGGACGGCCGACATCTTCGTCGTCCCACTCTTGTGGGCCCCTGGGTGTTAGCGGGGGGAGGGGGAGGCCTAGATGTACCGGTCTCGCCGTGGGTGGTCGGCGTTCCTCACTCACTGACCACGCGTTGTCGGGTTCGTGCCGCAGCGGCTGCACCCGGCCTACCTTCCTCTTGACGTTGGTTGTACGCTCCCCGTCTTCTTCTCGGACCATCCTCCTCTTCAGGATGGACCCTCTACTTATTTCCCCTTCCCTCGAGGTCTTCTCCTCCCCTTTGGGGATGGTCTCCTTGGGAATTTCCCCCTCTTCGGGGGCTTTCCCTTCTTCCTTCGGGTTGATTTTCCTATCCTCGCCCCTTCTCTGGCCTCGTCTTCGCATTGGAGCGGACCCCCCAAGCCCCTCCTCTTCTTCTTCGTCTACTGGGATATCGGTCCAGATGCGTCCGCCCAGTCCCTGCGAGTATCGCCAGGGGGTGGCCGGTATCACCACCTCCGGCCCACTCCCCTGGCGAGTGTGGTACTCCCCGCTGCTCTCACTACTCTCGCTCACCCTACGCGTCTCTTCAGCTTCCTTGCCTTGCATCATCTTAACTTCCATACTAACTCTAATTAACCCTTCCTCTATTTCTTCCGTCGCTACTTCCGTCACTGCTCCTTCCGTCGCTGCTTCCGTATCTGAAACAAGTAACATATAGATTAATCTCCCCCTATGGTTATGTACCCTGCCTAGCTATTCCCTGTATGCCCCCGTGGTGGTAGGTATCGCTTGAGCTCGGATACGTGGGCCTTCGCGACGCGCTTCGCCGAGTTGGTCTCGAGTACATAAACCGTCCTCCACTGCCCGGGCCCGAACTTCACCTCTATTTCAAAGGACTGACAGAAATCCATTCCCAGGATCATGTCGTGGTCCAAAACTTCCATCACCCGCAAATTTATTTCTCCCAACCGTCTTCCCACTTCCACCGCTACAGTAAGAATCCCTAAAATTTGGGTAATTCCCCCGGTAACGGTTTTAATGTGCAGATGGGCGGGTGTCAGCCGATCTCGGAATGCCTCCGCCACCCGAGGTCCGGCCAATGATATCGACGCCCCTGGATCGAATAACGCGAGGTAGCTCTTGCCGGCTAACTTCACCCGGAGATAGCACCGGTTCTCCACCCACGTCCCCTTTTGCTACCTCGCCCCTTTCGCCGAGCCTGTTTTTCATGGTCCCTCTATTCGGCTGGTCAGGTGCCACCTCGTCATCTGATCGAGCAGCCGGCTTTCGGCCCCCCACCAAGGCCACTCCTCTGCCTTTGCCCGTAGTCGGATGGTGGGTGCGGGGAGGTCCAGACCGGACTCTGCACCCGCGCTCCTCCGGGCAGTCTCTTCAATCGCGTCTGTATTCCCTCTATTCTTTTCTTCTATCTTCTCGCGGCCTCGTCCATTCTTCTCTTCAATCCTCTCACCTCTCCCTCTGTTCATCTCTTCAGTCTGTTCGCTCCTTCTTCTATTATCCTTCTCTACCTCTTCATTATTTCTTCTAGCCTTCTCTTCCTTCTCTTCGCTGTCTTTCCTAGTGTTCTCTTCTATTTCTTCGGCGACTCTTCTACTCTTCTCTTCGTTTCGGGTTTCCGCCGCTTCACTCGGACCCGCCCACGTAATGGATTTCCGCAGGCGCACCCGATAGGCCTGTTCGGTGAGCCTCTTCTGGTACTCTTTTAACCTCTGCTCCTCCTCCTGCAACCTCTTCTTCTCTTCTTCTATTGTGGTCTGCTCTCGTCTCAACCTCTCCCACTGTTCTAAAATCTGTACGCTCTCCTCGTCTACACCCCGTTTCACCTCTTCTAATATCCGTCTTCTCATCGTCCGTGGTCGACTCATCCCCTGAGACGGTGAATCCAACTCCGGTTCTTGTCTCAGTGCTGTCTCTCGGGCCCCTGTCACTGTGGGCCGGGAAGCACGGGCCCTACTTGCCTCCCCGCCGATCCATTTCCCCAACCCCCCCCTGGTGGAGGGTTCGGAGTAGGTGGACTGGGCGGCCCCCTTGCCAGATATGGTGGGGTTCGGACGGGAGGTGTCTGGCGTTCAGAGCATTCCCTGGATCGGTGCCCTCTGCGTCTACATAGGTAGCACTCCACATGAGGGCATTCGTAGGCGCGGTGGCCTACCACGTTACAGTGGTAGCATGTACCCCAAAACGCACCATCTTCCCTCGGTGGTACCCCCTCACCCGGGTAGTCGTTCGCTCGGGGGCGGCCCACATCTCTCGGTGGTGGTGCTGCTCGTGGCCCGAGATCTCGGCGGGGCCAAGTCGACCTCGCGGCCGGAGCTCGATCGCGGTAGTCCTCCGGCGACGTGCGTAGCGTGGTCTGTCGAGGAACTGGACGGGGTCCATCGGGCGCATATGGCCTGGGACTTGGCATCGGCCGTGGTGTGGGGGGTGGCGCATCTACTCCCGCCACCAGGCCATGCTCCCCTCGGGATCGTGAATCTCGGTGCTTTCCTCTCAGCTCTTTGCTCCCACGTTCTCTTCCTTTCTTCCTTTTCCCTTCTTCCGGCGGCCGGTCACTTCCGCTGGATTCTGTCTCATCTACCGCGGCTACCTTCATGATTGTCTGACTCCTCGCAGCGGCTAACGGCAGCCGCATCTTATCTTTTGGAGGCGGGGGCGTGTACCTGCTGTCTAGTTCCTTCATCCGCTCCCACGCCCTGTACCACTTTTCCAACTCTTCCATAGTGCGGATTCGTTTTTGGGCGATGAAGTGACTATACTCCGGAATTAGATTCCGATACGCGGTGATCAACAGACTCTTGGCTGAGGCTTGTTTGGCTTTGGCGGCATGTGCTGCATATTTGCAGCATACTGTCTCATCCAGGCATTAAGGGGGTCGTTCTATGTTCCTGGCAGGTTATACCAGGGGTTTATCATAGGTGCGGGCATTGCCTCTGCGCCTTGCAGGTTTGTGATATGGGCCGGTGGTGGTGGCCATGGACCCATATTGTAACCTTCAAATGGGGTGTTGATGGGAAAACCTCATGGTGGTGTTGTGGTGTTTGTTAGATGTTGTGGGCTCTGCTCAGCGGCAGTATTCCGTGTTTCTATATCAACAGCTGCTGCTTTTTCCGTTTCTATTTCCTCTGCTGAGTTCAGCTCTGTGGAATTTAGTACCTCCGATATCTTGGAAATATCCGGATGAACCTCATCGTTCATCTCGTTCCAGTCAGCAGCGCTCTTTCCAAAAACTCGCCTTAGTTCAAATCTAACGAGTCTATCTCGGAGGAGATCGACGTTATCTTTACTGTTAATATTATTTTGTCATGCTTCTTGGATTAATTTTTCTGGCGGCATTCCCGTGAAGAGGCTTTTAGCCTTCTTTCTTCGTTGGCCAGTGCCTGACTTGTCGATGGTTTTGCTTTCATCTTATTCAGATGTGTTTCAAAAGGGCGTATATTCGCTGGTCCCATTCTGGGTGTTCGCTTCCTTTTTTCTGAATTGCACAGGGGTAAATGGTACTATTTATATACTAACAAATACTTACACCACATTAATCCCATATAAAAGAATTAAATGTACTTGATATCGACTCCTTTTATCGTGCTGATTACTCCCTTGCTGTTCAAGCTGTCAATTAGCAACAAAAAAGTGGATTTCAAGCAAAAAGCTTGCTTGTTAGCAATATACACATTGCTCATCGAGGGCCTGTTTTTACCAACAGGTTATTTCTATTGACAACCATAAATTATTGTTACACTCCTTTTTATTGATGCATTCTCGATACCACTTGCTTTCCTGAGCAATATACGATTCTTACAGTTGCAAAATATGCCATATTTCCCTTTTTATAGCACTTACATAGCAGCTGTCAGTTGCTGTTGTTCAGCTGATCCATGCTTACTATTAGAAAGGCTCAATGCTTTCAATTTATTCCTTTTTTGTATGGGGCATGGCTCAAGAAAATGCAAAAGGGTATTTGCCACTGACTTATAAAAGTTAGTGAGCTGGACGACAAGGGGAAAGGGCCATAAGTACATCATTCAGACATATAACGATTGATTTGAAATATAAATTTATATAATGTTCAATAAGATATTATATGATAATAAAAGATATATAATTAACTAAAATGTTATTTTAAATAATAATGAAATATATATAAATAAATAAAATATATGACATGAAAACATTAGTGTAAATTTTATAATAATAATGGAAAATAATAATATATAAACATGTACAAGATTTTATATATGATGCTACACAAGTATGACATAATACACTATACTGACATATATAAAACGATATTACGGGAACCCGAAAGAGCTAATCGACATTAATTAGATTATGGTTTATATCATGTTTATTTTATTTATGATCAAATCATTGGCAAGGGGGGAAGCATTTAGTTTACGCGGGGAGAGATTTCTTGCATGTATCTACTGTATGCTACACGCGGTGCCATTACTGCGCATTTTCGTGCGCCGCTCATCAACATGGCCGCACTTCGCATTTCGCCACATGCGCATGCATTTCATGATTTTAACTTTTCTCTTCACTTCACTGGCCGATATTTCTAAATTCGCGCAGAAAAAAAACTACGTGGGACGGTATATTATTTACATACATATTTTCGCGTATATCTTAACGCGGTCGCGCGGGGTAATACGTAACCGTCTGTAAGTTAGCTTTTGCCGCGACATACCATTTATGCCCGTGGGCCACACTGCTTGGGCGCCATTTTGTAATCGCGTACTTATGCGTGGATACGTGTTACTTACTTGATCGTTGTGCGTTGCTTGCCGGCTGCGCTGGACCTGAAATGGGGGAATGAGGGAATGCGAAATAACGCGAAACAGGCGTGTAGAATCAATGCACATTTATTTATCATGCATTCTTTACATTACAATTTCGGCAACGGAATCGAACGGCAAGGAGTGGGGAACTGACGTGGTGCGTACCGTCTAGCTGGCAGGGACGCAGAGCGGCCGTACAATCATGGCGCGCCTAGTGTCGGAAACGCGCACTCTTTCACATATAACAAAACAGAGGGTACTTGCCGGGACGACGCTCCGCCGTTGCTTCCTCTCGTTCCTGGTGATCTTCTCTTTCGTCCTTCCTTCCTTCCTTCCTTCCTTCTCTCTCTTTTACTGGAAGTCTCTTTATCTTTCAGATCGTAATTGCTTCCTTCTTTCTCACTTCGTTCTAGCACGGGCGATAGCACAACGATCGGGCAGCTATGGAATCAGCACGCGATTATATATAATTATTTACACGATCCGAGTCACCGGGAGCTGATGATCACCGCCGGGAAAGGTGCTGAAGATGGAGGTATTAGTTTGGCTGGAGCTCTCTCTCTCTAGATTTTTCGTGCTTTTACTTCGGTAGCTTGGCGGTCAAGAAGTTCTTCTCCTCGTACTTCCTTCTTCTCGCTTCGCTCGTTTTAGCTGTCGCGTGCGAACAGTCCTATTAAAACGCCTCCTTCCCGATCTCGTTAACTTTTTCCGCTCCGCGCACCCGTCCGTATTATTTCGATACGTACGGTACGCGTGCACGTGCGCGCTGCGACGCGGGCGAAGTTAATTTTTTTTTTTTGTCTTTCTTTTTTCACGAATGCTTCGAGGATTTTTTTGTCCAGGTATCCGTAGGATTTCGCCAGAATATTGGATGTCGAAGTTTTTAAGTGAAAATAAATTTGACATTGGAATTTCGGTCTGGTCACGGTCAGCGGATTGGTAAGTCATAAGCAATAATCGAGAGAGAATTATTAAGAATCGCGTTAAAAGAACTAAGAATTTTCATTTCGATAATTTTCATCGAGAAAGGGATTGCAAATGACAAGGGAACAAATTTTACTCGATAAACGAATTCTCTCGTTGTTTTTCTTTTTAACCGAGGACTTGCGAGTGAAAATTTTAAAGTTTGATTACCAACAAGGTTTTCACCGAGAACGCGAGGGAACACGGGAACCGGCAAATTTAGCCGGTTACAATATATATATATATATATCTTTCTTTCTCGCGCGCACTCGTGCGTACAGCGCACAGCTGCCGGTTTCTTTCTCTCTCACTCTCGCGCGCGCTCGTGCATACAGCGCATAGCTGCCGGTCTCTCTCTCTCTCTCTCTCTCTCTCTCTCACTCTTGCATGTGCTCGCATCCTTCACTTATTCGTTTCTCCACTTCGTGCTTTTTCGCGCGGGACTTTCTGCCGCGCACGTGTTCATGTTCTGCGAATTACCACCCCTTTTTTTTACGGTTTTTATTTTTGTTGTTGCACGCTTTCTCTTCCGTTTCCACGAAGTGTTTTTCGAATTTCGGTTTCAACAGTTTCGATTTTCTTAGAATTTTACCGCGCCACCCATCTATTTTACGTGATTATTTTTAACGTTGAAATTCACGTTTTTCGCGGTTTTACATATTTTTCTATCTCGAATTTCGCGCTTTTCTCAAATCGAATCTGCGCTTCATTCTAGCACAGTGGCTCGTTCGGCATAACTATATGTGGCACTGGGCTTCCAGTACCTTTTCACCAATTCCGCAGGGGTGGCTCCTAAATATGATTTGCGCGCACCGTGATCAATGAGAGCGGAAATTGCTGGCCTTCTATCTTTATTTGGACGAAGTACCTATGCTCCCCATCTCCCACCGGTGCCGTTGGTTCAAGGCAGTGTGGTTTTGGGTCAATTCGAGCATAGCAATTTAGTGCCTGAGAGGTCCTCTTCGCTCCGCGGGGGTCTCTCATCTCCCGTTTCCCGACTCTCTTGAGCGCTGTTGTGCGCAATTGGGGCAGTTCGGTGCGGTACATCCCGGATGTCGACAGTGGAAACAGGCCACCTGTGTCGGCGGAGGTGCCTGCTGTCCAACCGTAGTCGGTCTAAATGAGCTTTGGAAGCTTGTTGGCTGCCTTCCCTTGGCGCATTGCCTCTTTTTACGGGCATTCCTGGTTTCGTTCTTCGCTCCCGCTGTATGTCTCTATTGTACTGTGGGGTTTGCCTCTCCCGATTGGCCGTGCCAACATGATCCCTTCTGTCTGTCGATCGTCTCAAGAGATTCGACTGCTTTTTGGCTTTATTCCCCTGGTGTTCGACACCCGCTATATCCTCCACGTCTGAATTTTCCTCATCTATCGCTGCGATTTTTACGCACGAGGAAGAGACATTTGGTTGGCATGCCAGCCTCGGACTGAGTGTTTCTACTTCTGCATCAACTCTCGTTTCAGCTCGACTTGCTGTCCTAGTTTCTGTAATTGCGCGTAACACTCAAACTGATCGCGATTGATCTTGCCAATAAATTCTGGATGCAGATTTCTATAGATCTGGTCTAATTGGTCTGATTCTGACATGGGCGGGGCGAATTTATTAGCGATAGCCCTCATAGATGAGAGGCATGTTACAATCGGCTCATTAGGCCCTTGGGTCCTGTTCCTGAACTCGTCTGCTAATCTCGTCTTGTAGTCGAATGGACGTTATTGTAGGCGTAACGCCACATTCATCTCCGCGACAGATGAACAATTGTTACTGATCGGCTTTGCCCATATAAGCGCATCATCAGCAAAGATTAATGAGACCATCTGCAGGATGTCACGGTCTGTCAGTCTTAAACTTGATTGGCATTCTTTTACGCGTTGGATGAATTCATTAACATCCTCCTTCGGTCCACCATTAAATGCAATATTGAACTTGATCAACAAGCCTGAGGTTTGGCTTTCCCGTAACAGAGGTGACTCTTACTGGCGTCGCCGGTCGTCGTCTATTGACTACTTGCTCGTCGCGAGGAGCATTACCTTGCCCAAGTGCACCGGTGGTGCCATGTGTGGGGTAATATCCATACATGAGCGGCATGGGCTGAATCCCGTTAGGTTCCAGCCAATGTTGTTACATATACGGATCAAACCACGGAATGTTGCAACTAAAACCGGAATTCATGTTACAGGCGGTATGATAATTAGGTTCGGAATTAAGATTACGGGAGGTATTATAATTACTTTCGGAATTATGATTAGGGGCGGTATTATAATTAGGTTCGGGATTAAGATTACGCGCGGTATTATAATTAATTTCGGAATTAAGATTAGGGACGGTATTATAATTAGTTGTGGTATTGCAACTAAGGATGGTTCCTTGAGCCTGGCTCAAGTCTTCTCGCTCTTGCGTTGTTCCAGAGTCTTCCTCCGTGTTTGTATGAGAAGCGGTATTTAGCATTTTCCTTAGCTGTACCAGAATTAACTCTTCTATCGTCTCTTTAGACATTTTAGGTACTGCTCTAGCAGAAACGGGATTATCCGCTGCTTCCTTTTCCATCAAACTTGGCTGTTGAGTCAGATCTATAGTTGGGTCCTTCTTACAGAATATACTAAGATGCACCATAACATACAAAAATATATAAAACAAAAATATCAATGACACTCCCTTCTGTTGCTAGAAAAATATCTGAATTTTTGTTTAAGAAAGGTAATAACTGTCAATATACTAAGGTAGATATTATGTCTCAATTAACAGGTGACATCATCATTATCTTATTATCATTATATCTATCCTCGTCTCCAGTAATTCAAATACATTACTGTTTACTAATTTTAGTTTATCTAATATTTCCCCAACAGCTCCAAATATTTATTATTACTTCCTGGACTTAATCCTCTAATATGTAATCTGATAATTGAGGCTATAAAGTGTAACTTACTAGGCGTACCGATAACTTCAGTGTTGTGTTAATCATGTAAGTATTATTATACTTATCCTACCTTTGATGTTATTTGAATTATTTGTTCTTTAACGAGTCATTGTATATATTCCTCTTTGATAGCTTAATTTCTATCGTACAGACTTTAATAGTCTATCTATTTCTTATTATTACTACTATTACTGTATTATATTTAAAATTTGTGATAGAGCATCAATTTGCTATTATAATTATAATTTGAGATTGCTTTTTTTTTTTGAATGACATATGTTTTAATTAAGAAAATTCAATTATTATTTATTTGCTCACAGTAAAAATTAAACATATAATTATTTTCTTTGACTTCTGATATGCTGTTTGAAGCACAAAATTCTTTGAAAGAGATACTTATGCTTTATCAAACTCAAATTAACAGTCATCCTAAATTTCTAACACATAATATAATTTTTCTGGAAGTGATCACCTAAGACGAGTACTAACTGATTGTGTATACATTGAAATAAGTAGAAAAATAATTATTGATTTGAAAAAAATTAAGTTTTCACTCACTGAAAGGTTAATCTTAAACAATATATATGAATGTTTATATTATAAGAAGATGTTTTTAAGAGGATAATTTTATACATTTTTTTGTTTCATAATGATTACAGAATCAGAATACACATATGGAAAAAAACTTTTAATGTAGCTAAATTATGAAAATTTAAACTGTTTAGCAATCGCAAATATTGGGTATCTTTAAGCTGTTAGAATTATTTTATAAAAATAAATGCATTACATATGGTACTAATGTATAAGAAAGTGACGTATTCTGTTATCTAATACTTAACTATTATTTTATTTCTCTTAATACTAACTGTTTATTATTACACCTTATACGTTTAATCTAACACTCTATTTTTTTTCAGGATTGTAGTCTCATCATTTTGCTATGGATAACTTAAAAGATGGGAAAATGACGTGTTTCCAATATTTATTTATTTTTGATATATTAAATATTAAAGCTAACTATCTTATGAATTTTGTATAATTATTTTAAAATATACACTTTTCCTTTTCTCTATTATAATGTTTTAGAATAATATACTATTCTTAACAAATACAAAAATTAGAATTTGTATTATTTCCAGATATACATTATTCCTATTTAAAATGCAAAAATAAAAATTAATTTTGTTCTATAGTACTTTTAAATCTTACTTCATTGTATCCTTTAGACTTGAGAAAAGTAAATAATTATAAATTATACGCCCACATCTTTCAATATGTAGTAGCTTTATTTTATGCTTCTTATTATAATATAATATAAATTCTTTAATATTCTTTCTAATGCATGCATGAGCTCAATATTTTTAGATTAATTATCTATTTGGCTACACGTATAGTGTAAACTAATTATTTTCTTTGCTTTTAATTATACACCATCAAAGCCATGTTTTTTTACTCTGTACTCTATATATTGCATGATAAGTAATTTGCATTTTATACAAATTGACACATTTTAGAATGCATACATACTGGTATAAAACCTTATGATGGTTTATCATTAAAGCTTCTTTGTTTGATTTTCTCATTAGAAAATTAATTTTGAATGTTTTTTTCTATTATATTATATCGCTTTAAAATATAATATTCTATTGTAACTCTTTTTTTTAAATATAATATTCTAATATATATTTAATGCAGCATCAGTTCTACTACAATAGTCCCTGTCCTGAAGGTTAGGTTACCTCTTTCTTAGCGTTCCTAGCACTATTGTGATAGAAAATGAAATTCCCACTCACCTTTTTCTGTCTTTCTACTTCAATGTTATTATTGTAATATACTACTGCTGGGAAGTTTAAAAACAATAAAAGTTTAAAAAACAGTTTTTAATTAAATTGATTTTTAATATATATAATGAACGTAAAATACAAATAGCAATCACCTTAGTGTACAGACGAGATACTAATAATGCCTTCTGCGCTCAAACAGCGCCCTTTATAGACTTCTTATCGCGGGTCAAATTTCGGGCGATAAGCCCCATTCGTTGATCGCAGCCTAAACACTTCGCGCAGCCGGACGGTCGGAGAACCCGAGGTGGTAATCTGACACCGTCCAAACCTCTTTCGTAAAGTCTCAAGATTTTCCTCCAACTAATATTTGATTACCTTATTTGTAAATCGTATAAAAGTCAGTTTTTAGGAAAATCTTCGATTTTACCCGTCATGGTACGGATCAGTTGCTTTTATGGAAGCATAACCAGTCAAACTTCTTTCGTAAAATCTCAAGATTTTCCTCCGACTAATATTTGATTACCTTAGTTGTAAATCATATAAAAGTCAGTTTTCAGGAAAATCTTCGGTTTTACCCATCATGGTACGGATCAAGCGTATACCTTAGTTGTATACAGTTTGTGGCCTTTAACGAAGGTTTGCTCGCGATCCTGACTTCAATAATTAATTAATTTCAATTCCAACACAATTAAATTAATTCATTGAGTCCAATTCAAAAATTCAAATTATATCTTATAAAATAAGATTTCAAATCGCCAACCGATGATTTCGTTAAGCATTATTCAATATCTCGTGTGTACTTACATATCATTTATAAACAGTTTTTATAATTCGTGCGGCGCCGTTTTGTCCGAGGAGATCGCATAACATTTCTTACTCATATATTCTCCCGCAAATACAATATTAATCAATCTTTTATTTACATTACTTCCCATATTAAATTAAACATTTCTCGCAATATAATTTATAACTATATTTAGTTACAATAGAAATACTAAACCTATGTATATATATAATGGCAACGCGATATTATAAAATTTCTTAAAAACTATTACGCATTATTTTAATATGCATCAGATTAAATAATTCCAAAAATCAAAATCATAAATTAATTTTATCTTTATACTTCTACTTTCTTAAACTATAAACATATAACATAAACTATAACATGACCATCGGCTATAAAGAAAATATCTTATTTTAAATTTGAATTCAAACAATATTAAAACATTTCACGTAGAACTAATTATAATAATAGCTAGAATGGAATCGATTAATAAAACTTTATTCTAGAAATTATAAACGATGAAGGCTTAATACTAATTTTTACATCTAGTTTCGATTCTGTTCGTAACAGTTATATTTTCAGAGACGATCTCCCTGTTTAATTGTTCGTTTTACCGTTTATCTTTATATGTATTTGTAGGATTATGCGGGAGATTACAAATAAAGAACAATGGTTTAAGGCAAACTAAGAGATTTATTGAATACGTCTGATCTGTACGAACTTACAATACGAACTAGACTGACCATACGCATGGTTCAGCGAGGTGGCGCGCAGCCGCCGAGCTGAGCGCTCTTCATCATATATACTTACACACTCTTATTTTACAGAGAAGTGCGTAGGGCTAACGCCTTTATTCCTACAGTATTATATAAAGATAAACTAAAAAAGATGTATTATATAAAGTTATATGTATATGTATAAATATAACAAATACATATACATATATAAAAATAACAAATACCAACAAAAAAATTCAAAAAAATTATAAATAAAAAATTGTACTTTTCGGCAAAATTTACCCCACCGAATCTCGTGCAGCAGCCTTCTTAAAAAAACTCCTAAAAACTCCCAGCCTTCTTAAAAAAACGCCTAAAAACTCCCGCGTATGGATCGAAGCAAAACGCACATGAAATCCAATAAAAATGCCGCAGATATGGGTAAAAATACGACATATACTACCGTGTTCAAATATGAATAAGACTTTTAAATTCAAACTTCCCAGGTTTATCGATTCAGACAAATGTTTTTATTTTTATATTGGTAGTACTGTCAGAGTTATCTGTACCAAATTTCACGCAGTTATCGTCATTTGTCATATAGTTATGCTTGTGTTTTGTGAAGAAAGAAAAGTAGTCCATTCGGTGTTTATAATGTCTGAAATTATTCCACAAAGAAGTAACATTAAATTTTGTGCGCAAAATGAAATATCGGCCGCCGAAACCTTCAGAATGTTGCATAAGGCCTTTGGTGAGAAGTCAATGTCAAGAGCAAGTGTTTTTGATTAGCACAAATAGTTCAAAGAAGGTCGAGAACGTGTTGAAGATGAATCAGATCAAAGACAACCAAGAACATCTACCGATGGGCCACACATCGACAAAATCAAAGAATTGGTTCTGCAATGTCGTCGATTGACTACTAGAGCGCTTGCTGATATTGTTGGAATTTCAAATGGGCTCAAAATATACAAACACTATTTTGAAACATATTTTGTGCCTGAAACTATCGGTGCCAAAAAGACTCAATTTTTGTTTTAAAAACAGCGTCGCATGCAGGTTTTTGAAACGATGCTTTCGGACTATTAGGTCATGATGGAACACATAATAACTACAAATGAGACTTGGCACTACGCTTACGAGCCAGAAACAACCGATTAATCGATCGAATATCGTGCCAAAGGAGAGCGGAGATCGAAAATATCACGCCAATGTTGCTCAAAAATCAAGGTTATGTTTACTGTTTTCTTCGATTATCGTTGTATGGTGCATTATGAGTTCCTTCCAACCGGTAAAACGGTTAACAAAGAATGATATTTGAGTGTTATGGGTCGTTTGCGTAATGCTATTCGTCTGAAAGGGCCAGATTTATGAAAAGATAACTCTTGGTTTTTGCTTGACGATAAGTCACCAGCTCACATTGCATTGATTGATTGACCAGCTCACATTGCATTGAAGGGGATGCATTAGATTTAGAAGAATAAATAAAGATTTCAAAAGTTATAAATAAAGTCTTATTCATATTTGTACACAGTAGTATTCCAAAAAGTCGTTGAGAAAGCGATGCGAAAGGGGGATAAGATTGAGAAGGAAAAAAGTATATTTTGACACGATCGCAAGAAAACGCCGGAAAGAAAAGGGTACCAGTACAATTCAAGGGCCCGGAGTGCAAGACAATAATAACTCAAGTCCCCGATGGATGGGCATCGTCTGCGGCATAATATATATATTGTAACGGGGTGGGTTCGACTCTGCGAACTCCAGTTCGAATATCGACGTGCAACCGCTTCCGTACGGTCCACGCGCAACCCACGACGTTCCAGCTTCTCGCCGTCCGGGGAATAAGCACCCGTCGGCGGCGGAGTCTCGGCGCGCTACGGCGCGCCGGCCCGTTACAAAGAAAAAAATCAGCTCGCGAAGGCGCGAGCCTACTCACCTGTTTCGGGCGCGATGCTCCAGCAACGAGTACCACGTCCGCAGCTAACTCAGATCGCACGGCGGAAACTCTTCGCAGTAAACTCTTGTACAGGGAAGGTAGTGACTGACGACAGAAAAAGAACCGAGACAAACGCGAACGTGTCGTTCGAATGCAGACCTTATTTCTACACGATATTCTCCCGTTTTACAATATCAAAGACCGCGAGGCTCGCGCGCCTGCAATAATAATATGCGAAAAGCGCAAACCGCAATACGCGCGCGCACTCTCTCTCTCTCTCTCTCTCTCTCTCTCTCTCTCTCACGCACGCTCGTCCGCCGGCTGGCGGGGCGCCCCGCACGGGCGCACTCGCAAGAACTAACCTGGGCGTATTCCAGATGAGGCGTTCCCCAGGAATACCGGCGTTGACGCCGTGCGGCACGCACGAACACTTGCGGGCGACAAACGGCAGCGTTCCGCCTACACCGTCTGCGCGGATTCGGAATGAAACCGGGAACTAACGCGGCAGACACTGGGCGTCGGCGTGAGTAGCAGGGCCTCCTGCACGGGCCCGTTGGTGCTTTGGCGTGCTCCTCTTCCTGGATGACTCGGGACACGTCGCTACTCGCGGTGCAGAATCTGTCGCGAGGTCAATCCCATCTTAGCGCGTCTCGAGAGCGTGCACAAAAATCTCGTCTCTTTGTTTTTCACGCGGCTTGGGCGCACGTAGCTGTCGTCTCTGACTACACCAAAACGAGACTCAATTATAACTGCCCTTCGCGCCTCTCGGCGCCGAATCTTCACTCTCCCCTCTCACTGCTCTTCACGCACGGCCGGTCACCGCATCGAGGTCACGCGGTGTTTACATGCACGCGCCGCGGCTTACGAGGCGCATTTCGGATGCGGCCTCGTGACAATATATATATATATATACACACATATATATATCTATTTTAACATGTAAAGATTATCTTACCATACATGTTAAGTACCAATAATAATGAGGAAAAAACGAGGGAAAAAGGGAAAGAGAGAGGGGGGAATAATTTTTAATATAATATAGAAAATTTGAAATTATAATATAGTTTACGATAGTTGAATAACAGTTATTATAGTGGTTAAAATAATGTAAATCGCAAGGTACCTGTGTTTCGATATTTTTCTAATATAGGGATTCCAAGATTGATATTGTTTATTCGGACTAGTATTTACGTCGAAAAATCGGCCGGTATTCTTTTTGACGAAAACTTGGGAGAGTTTTCATTATAAAGAGAGAGTTTGCAGATCCAGTTTTTTTGTTCAACGTTGGGTAGAGAATTTTCGGCGTTGTTTTATAAGGTTAATTGATAATTATGCTGATAATTATCCCGCCCTTTCCTGGATCATTAATAATCTATTAATATAGTTTATTATTAATATAAATTAAACAGAAATAAATTCCAGGATAAGAGGTAAATTCAAGGAAAAATAATAGTAAATAACCTACGGTCCACCGAAATTGTTTTTAAAACAATTTAAACCGTTTGGGGTTCTTTACACCTCTTTTAATGGTTGCTTAGACCGGGCATTGATTAGATAAGCACCCCGTTACAATATATATATATGTATATAACATTCTTTATCCTATAGTAATATTTTATTCAATGTAAACTTAAATTTGTTTTGCAACTACATCATAAATTGATGTTGGTTTATGTGTTGTTGAATTAAATTATATAACAACAATTACACATAATAGTATCCTGGTGTAATGTTATTCATATATATTTAAAATTAATACTATATTCTTCTTATACTACATATATAGTGAATATGAAATATTCAATTTAGTGGCAAAAAATAAAGAGCGAGGTTTATTTTGCATCGAACGAAAAAGGAGTGTTCAAAATGTTATATGTGTAAATAATAACCTTGTTCATCCTACAGTAGTATGTTATTCGCCGTGATTTGGAATTTCTATTGCAACTACATCATAAATTGATGTTCATTTCTGTATTTTTAAATCACATTATACAAGAGTTTGACCTTACTAATGAATAGAACAGTGTTACTTGTACAATAATGTTCTGAATGTAGAAGCCAATTAATACTATATTGTTTCTTATTTTGCATCTAAATTTTTACCAAGCATTTAGTACCTCAACTTTTATTGCATTTAATTTTCTATTTTTGATTTATATTATTATTTATATTTTTAACATTTAAGATGATTAATATATTTTCTTTGTTTGGTGCCACACATTATTACTACAATGTTATTTAAGCATTAAATATTAATAATCCATTTATAAACTAATTATGAAGGAATATCCATTTTATTTCAAAATCATAAGATTGAATGTGAAAGTTCCACAATAGATGAAACGAAAGTCTTCATTTTTTACAGAATAAAATATTCATCTGCATTATGAAGGTGGCATTGGTGTTTGGGAATGAAATATTTTCTGATGTTGATGCGTATATAAATATTTATTTAGCTTAGCCTCTATTGTGATTAAAAGGAAAACAGCAGCGTCGCATTGAACAAAATTGTACAACTATATTTATATTTATTACCTACGAGCTGTGACATAGGAAAATGCGCACACTAATTTATGCTAAAGTAATTGGTGTTCTCTTCTCTTTTTTTATATTAAGTTATGATGACGTACTACAGTAAGGCCCTTAGATGTTTTAGGCCGTAGTAGCTCACGGAGATAGAGGGACAGACTGTGGAAGATAGTCTCCCAATTCTTGATGTTGATTACTATGTTAACGATGTTTTGCGCCCATTTTGTCTCATAATCATCGCTGTCCATTTACGAGAGACTTCCTAGATACTTTAGAAAGATGTCTTCACTCTTTGGACTTAGCTCCGATGGCTTCAGGAAATTATAGATTCACTTGAATTTCCTCGATGAATCGCTTGACCAGTTACTTCTACGTTGCGCGTTTGCGCTGCCCCTTGATGAATTCGAGTATCCGATCCGGCAATGACTCGAGGAGGGCCTGGCTGATGAAACGTACATTCTCGATAGACGCTTTAGCTTCTTTGCGGGCTAGAAGAGCGTTCTCTTCAACTCTCCATCGAGTGTGCTTCGACCTAGATAAATGGAATTCAACATACTAATCCTTGTGTGTCCAATCTTTGTCTTAAATTCTCCTCTAAAATCATTATACAAATCGTCATCTCATCCTCATCATTAAAAATAAAAATAAAATCCTCTATCCCAACCGGGCAACTCGAAAATGTATCCTTAAGAAGTTTTGTCTGCAGGATTAGTGGATCTGCCGACAGGTTCATCAAGAGCTTCTTGTAGAGTCATGGAAACTTAAAACGGTCAGGAGCGGGGAACTGGCAACCCCAGCGACTGTGATGTTATGCCACCTTTTGAGGCTGCTTCCGTGGATGCCCTGATGTTCGGCTCTGGCATAATTTGTCCGAAGACTGGTTCTCGTCTTCTCTCGTCTTTCTTCTTCAGTCGCTGCAGTAACGGAGATTAATAAGTCTCGTTCGGCATAATTCTTCGGCCGTTCTCGGCTCTTCATTCTTTGCCATTGAACTGGCTCGCTAACACCTTGCTTAAGTTCTACAAACTAAGCTTATGCTGATTACTATATTCCCAAAAATGTAGCATTCAACATCGAAAGCATGAGAGCGTTGTACGCCGTGCAAGCAAGGCCATGCCTTTTCTTTCAGTGTATAGAAAGGACCAAGATTCACGATCAAGTCTTCCACATTCAGTCAAACCTGCGGCGGGCATATATAATACTGTCGGGATTTCTATATCAATCGTCGAGAGATATATTTGGCCGTCGCTGACTCCGTTCAGCGGTGTAATCGCGCCCGAACATACGCGCGGTTAACTTTCAGGACTTGCTTTAGGATCTTAACCTACGGAAGAGGTTGAAAAAATAAGATCGGTAGTTTTAGATATAAAATGGTATTTATTATAACTAAGACTACGCTGCGTAAACCTGCTTCGGTAGAGGTTACGGCTGGACTAAATTACTGTACAGTGCGGCTTGCCACGGTTGCCTCTACGAAAGAAAAAAATTGTTCGCGCAGGTCCCTCTGCTTCATTCTCAGCCTCCGTATCATTTAGGGTCTCTTTACTAACTTGTTCAGACACAGCTGGCTCCGGTGCAGGTTCCGCACGCTATATATATTTATGGATTGGGATTTGTCCCCACATACCGAATACGTTTTTAACAAACATTTACAATTCAATTATTTTTGTCTTTTAATTAAAACCAATGTTATTGAAGTTGCTGGCATTTATTTCTTACGAAAGGTTAAATTTTGATTTTACTAGCTTGAACGTCGAAAGGTGAAATAAAAGTGATTAATGTCTTATTATGTTTTTAGTAATGACTAGAATATAACGTTCCATCTTTTCTTGGTGACCGTTATCAAATGTATAAAAATATAATTGAATATTTACAATAATAACTATAGATTTTATAAACTTAATTTACTTACAGTGGTCTGTATTCTGTAATTTACTTACTGTATCTGTATGGTGTCTGTATTCTGACTGAATAGAACCATACAATTATAAACATAGTATACAAACTTTTCAAAATTTCTACTATATATTAGCGATATATATATATATATATATATATATATATATATATATACATATATATATATATATATATATTGTGATGCGACGTAATTTCGACAAAAATTTTTTTGAATTTGATCTAATTATTCGCACACACAAAAATAAATTGAACTCCACTCTACTCACCTGCACGTTCAGAGGAGGTCCCGCCAGTCTGGAAAGGGGAATTCGGGAGAAAGAAAATTTATTCGCGATGCGACGATTTTTTTTCTACAGACTTTATTTTCAGCCACTCTAGTTTCCGCGTTACACACACTACCCCGACTGCGCACCTATTCTACTTCTGGTCCGCGTACCCGCCGCGTCCCGAGCACGATCCGCGACTCGGCGCACTCGCCGGACCTGGGAAATTATATACGGGAAAAGGAGGGGAAGGGAGTGGACTCTGGCTGTTGCGTGCGCGCGGAGACCCGCTGACGGCCGTGGGCTCGGTCTCTCCGTGGGGGTTACTCACACCTCGATGGTTGACGATCCTCGGCAAGTCACGTGGTCCCTTCTCGATTCTTCTTCCTTTCCTTTTCTTATAACTCCTCCTGTCTCCACTTCTCAACTCTCCACCCTTCTTTCCTCCTGGATCTTCCTGCTGTCTACCTCTCTCTCTCCAGCTCACTCTTCCAACACCCACTCTGCTCGGACTGCTCCACGGCCTCTCTCTCCTCCGCGTCTACCTTCTTCCTACTTCAATCCGACTGCTCAATGGACGCACTCTCTCTCTCTTCTCCTTTCTCAATTTCCTCCGCTGCCCTTTACTCCGTACTGCTCCTCTCTCCTACTCGCTATCTCTCGTCTTTTATCGACTTCTTTCTCGACGATCTACCTCCTCGGTGACCGACAGCGGAGTCTCTGCGTCCTCTCTTTGCTTCTTCTTCTACGCCCTCTCTTATTCATTTTACCTTCACATTCACTTTATCCCTTTCATCCGTTATCCGTATCCTGACCTTAGCATCATCCATTATCACTATTCACATGTTGTCCCATCTTCTTTATTATTCATCATCGTACTTATTTTCTCTATTATTTTTTCATTTTCTTTCTCAGTGAGTGCATCTTGGCACTCGTCCAGTGCCGTGATCTAGGTTAGGCCTCCTCGCTGTTCCAGCAGCCGACGGTTATGCGCGGCTCGAGGCGCGGGGAGGTAAGGGGAAGGGACCGTGCCGAGCACAAGGCGCGACGGCGCGCGCGAGCGCCTTAAGGTTTTCTTCTCCGCGGGATGGCGCGCGCGTCGTCGTTTTCTGGACAAGTCGGCGCGGGCGCCTTATGACTTTTGTCACAATATATATATATATATATATATATATATATATATATATATATACACTATATATTTCTACTATATCTTTTTAATTCTTATATATATTAGCGACTTAAGTCACCTATCAATATATAAAAGACCTAATATTTATAATTACGTCTTCAAAAGTTTGTATACTGTGTTTATAATTATATGACTTCAATCAATTAACATTGATTGACTCTGCTATGCAAATTATAAGTTATTTTTAGATATTTTGTAGTTATTAATCTTAATATTAAAATATGTTTTTATTTATTATTGACTTAATAATGGTCACCAAAAAAGACTAATAATGACTAATAATGACCAAAACGTTGTATTCTTGTATTAACTTAAACAATAATATAACTGCTATTGGAGTTTCTAACAATGAGCTGTAGATTAAATTTAAATATTAAGTATATAATAAATAATTGATAGATCAGAATATATAAACATCGATGTTCCTTTAAAAATTCTATGTACATATTATACATTTCTGTATATTTTAGTTTTTAAGTTCTTCTGTACTGTGTACGATCTATAATATGCAAATGTATATTTAATTATCTTTAAGAATTCCAATATAACTTATAGTACTGTAAATTCTTTCTATACATTTATACTAATTTCAATAAATAAATAAATAAATATATATATATATATATATATTCATCACGAATGTTTAAGTTATTAAAAATTGTACTTATTTTATCTGTTCTAAATTACTCTATATTTACTATATAATGAGTCACTAAAGATGAATCGCAGGGGTTTAAAACGCCAGTCAACATTCAAGGTAAATTTAAATGGTGAGGATAGTCAATTTGTCCTTTACTACCGGAATAAATATAAATTGATTATTAATTTTTATTTTTAATTTTTAATTTATTTTTAATATTAATTATTATTTTTAATGGTTATTACCATTTCAAATTCTACATGATTGATTATAAAGAAGAACAGTCTGATTGTCATTATAGTAGTATGATTAGATCATTTGTATAAAGATTATAAGATCGATAAAAATATTTGTTCATTGAATTTTTAAGTATTTTTTTTTGTACTAATTCCGTTATATTGGGTTCATATGTTATTCAAATAAAAATTTGAAATTTGGAGTTTGATGGGGTACAAACCCCTCAACACTGCTGACTTTAGACGGTCCATAATAGATTATGCAAGTTTTATGTACTTTCCCATTCGTCAAAATTAAATAAATAAACTTGAACAAATACAATATACTGCAATTAGATACGCTCTTGGCTTACGAAAAACAACACCTACCAATGTACTCTTAGCAGAATCAAAGTTACCATCAATACTAGAGCGAACGAAATTTCTATGCAATGCTTATTTAAAAAAAAAATCATATCAAACGAATCTCTACCAATTAACAAAACGATAAATATGTACTATAAGAGCGAAAAAAATAAAAAAAGGAAACGAAAAAAGTTATTTGAAACATGCATCTATCAGTTAAAGGAAAGCTTACCAAACCTACTTAAAAGCGACAAATATGCACCATATAGCTACGAAACAATTACATCTTCGATTTCATTTTATGAGCTTCAAAACGAAAATCAATATATAATGCCTTCTAACATTACACCATATTCACTCAGCAACGCGAATAACTCATATTTAATACATATCGAGTCAACTAAGACATTAAGCGACTCTCCAATAGAAACATATTGTTTTTGTCCAAAATTAAACATACTAACAATAAATAAATTAAATACATATACATCTGTCTATAGTGCAGAATGTATTGCTATTATAGAAGCACTTGACATCGCACTAAATACTGTGAGCTCCTGTAATTTAATTCTCTGTAAGTTCCTAAGTGTATTAAATGACTTACAAATGTCTATAATTAATATAAAAACTAATACTCTAATCTACAAAATCAAAAAAAAATATAACGAATTTATGAACAATAAGCGAGTAAGAGGCAATATATTACGCGCCCTCACATACAGGATTTACAGATAATGAAATTACAAAGACAAATCCCAATAATGCATGTAGTCAAATCGAGAAAACATCAAATTAAATTGTAGCTACAAATTTATATGAACTTTATAATAAAGGCAGGAAAGATAATACAAAAAAAATATTGTCGATGCAGGGTAAATAAAAGGCAAAAAGTACTTCACGTATTTCTACTCAGATCGGAAAAAGCCATGATTTTATAACAAAAATCTGTCCCGTAAAATAATAGTTACAGTTAATCGTTGTCGATCTGATCACTAGAACTTAGCAGCATCACTTGCTCGAATGTCTATAATTAATGACCCCAAGTGTCAGTGCACAAAATATGACCCAGACCTTAATCATGTTATTTGACAATGCAGCCTATATGAGACACATCGCGCTAAGCTAATAGAAGAACTCATGAAATGTAAATTACTACTACTTCCGCTATGTATAGGTGCTCTACTTTACGAACCGAACATCACAGCACTCTCTTGTATTGTAACTTTTTTCAAAAGTTGCAACTTGTGTATATAAATATTGTAATTAAAGTATTGAATTGTATTTTATGTAAGACTGTATAGCAAAATAATCTCTAATATGAGATTCCAATTGCTTAAATAAAAAAAAATAAATAAATAAAAATTTGATCATGGAAATCAGCAAGCACTACAAATATGATATGATAAGTTTCTGTTCTTCTTGAATGATGCTCCAAATTCTGGAAAAATAAGTTTCTCAGAAAGAGGCCTCCGATGGCTCGATCGCTAGAACGAAGGACTAGTAACTCGGTGATCCAAGTTCAAATCCCGGTCTCGGCCGACTGATACAGGCACCGCTATAATTACTTACATGTGCTTTGTTTATAAACACATCGTAGACCTCCGTCGCTGAATAGCACCGATAATTGGAAGTATAAATAGAGCGGCGGTAAATAACATAAAAAAAATAAAAAAAAGTTTTTCAGAACATTGTTCACCGTTTCATTGACACAATTTTATACTGATTTAAACATGGTATACTATATTTGTTCCCAATTTGATTATAATAAAACAAATTTCAATAGTACCAATCATGAAAAGACGGCTTACTAGTATAGTATACTAATAGTACTAACCTTGAAAACACAGTAAACATTTTATTACATTCTATTCATTAGTTTATGAATTATTATTTTATGTTATTTTAAAAGCAATATGCGCATTTGTTGCTTTCAAAACAATCGATCAAAAAAATTTTGGTGTTATAACTTTACTCTGCTTGTTGATGAGAATGAATACTGTCAAAGCGAAGTAATGACTTCAAAAATTTTATGTGGACTACGCTTCATCAGAAAATAACAATCAAATGTTGCTTTGCTTACTTCACATGTGGTTGTATATTAGATACATAATAATAAAAGCAAGAGGGATAAGACCCGAAGTCTTTATGCCCAGTGAGGAATTGGATTAAACATCGCAACAATCCAGTCCGCCCCAATCCTATCTCTGACACTAGGTAGGTAAGAATGTGTCAGCCTAACTTTAGTCGAGTTATCCCAGATTTCCTGTCAGTCATCGAGATATGTTTCTGATATCTGTCGCGTGGCACGACGGTGGTCCTCAAGTGACGCTGAATTTTTACGATTTGCGTACAGTTCCGCTCTACGCCTGCATTTTAACACGTTGGGGAGTTTTCACGCTTTCACTGCTAGTGCGTCTGTCACTATGCCTGTATACATCTGTGGCTCTAATGAGCGCATGCCTTTGAGTACTTGACAATGCACGTTGTCGAAGCAATGCGATACAGTGTTGACTCACAAACTGGTGCACAAGATTCGATTAATGCATTGACGCATTATCGTGATAGAGAAGCCAGTCACTACTTGATTTTTCATCTCACTGCTTCACGCAAACGTTTCAAAATTTGAACGTAAGATTCTTTATTGATTGTCTGATCTGTTGGTGCATATTCGTGATGCACAACATCATTATTATCTAAAAAAAGACCGATATTGACTTCACACTGATCTGACTTTGATGTGTTTTTTTCGGTCTTTCAGAGTCATATTGGAAACGGTGGCTTCGTGAATATGTACCCGCATTATTGGCAAGGAAAAAGTGGACATAAATGGATGTTCCACTTCAGGTGGGAGATATTATTATGATCATAAATTTAAAGTCACCGAGAAATTATTGGCGTTCAGTTGAAATAAGGCAGATATATCCAGGGCATGATGGCCAAGTCCGAATTGCAGAAATACACGCTCCTATAAGCAATTTTACGCGATCAGCACGTAAGCTTGTTAAATTATTAGGTAAAAATGAGGTACAAAATTTCATTAATATTGTACGGGGAGAAGGATTGTTACAGACTCATTATTTTATAATATTATTTATAATAATTAGCATTTTTTTAAAGTAAGATTTAGAATATTTTCGAGTTTCACATAAGAGTTTAGCTTATTATAGTAATAATTTTTTAATGCGTGTTATAATATAAATAACATTTAATTCAACTTTCATAGTAATAGGTAGTTCGAAATAATTTAGCTGATGCGTTTATAATTATTAAATAAAATAAAATTTGTAAATAGCTTATTATTCATGCTTAAGTTAAGTACGTATTAATGTAATAGGAGACGAAACATAAATAAAGATTATGTAGTTTTAAGACTTATTTAATATTATATAATCAATTCGAGAAATTTAAGCTGCAGTTGGGTTAGTTACAAGATTTATTGACCTTCGGAGAATATTACTTGTTGCGATTAAAATTAATAGAAAGAAAACGATGGAAATTTTATAAAATATTAGTATATAGAGAAACGAAATAATTGTAATGTTTCGTTCGTAAACATTATTAACAATTAACGTTATTGTATAAGTTTAAATATGGATTTTATATGTTAATTAAGATTAATTATAAAATAATATCAGGTATGTGAATAAGTCTTTCCCGTTTTTTTTCAAATTTTGAGCCTTTATTGTGAAAAAATGGTTACAAATGAATTATTGGAAGTATTGGCCATCGCTAGCTACAACTTTTTCCCATCTTTCTGGCAACATACGAATCCCGTTGCGAAAAAATTCGACCGGTTTGGCCTCTATCCAGTCATCCACCCATTTTTTGGCTTCCTCGTAGGAATGGAAGTGCTGGTCAGTCAGGCCATGCGTCATCGATCTGAAGAGATGGTAATCAGACGGAGCAACGTCTGGACTATACGGCGGGTGGGGTAGGACTTCCCATTTGAGCGTTTCTAAGTATGTTTTCACCGGCGGTGCAACATGTGGGCGAGCACTGTCATGTTGCAAAATAACTTTGTCGTGCCTGTCGGAGTATTGTGGCCGTTTTTCTCGCAGTGCGCGGCTCAAACGCATCAATTGTCGTCGATAGACCTCGCCTGTGATTCTTTCATTCGGTTTCAGAAGCTCATAGTAAACCACACCTAGCTGGTCCCACCATATACAGAGCATGAGCTTGGCGCCATGAATATTTGGCTTGGCCGTCGATGATGATGCATGGCCGGGTAGTCCCCATGATTTTCTTCGCTTCGGATTATCGTAACGTATCCACTTTTCATCGCCAGTCACGATACGATGCAGAAAACCCTTTCTTTTATGTCGCTGAAGCAGCTGTTCGCAAGTGAAAAAACGCCGTTCGACGTCTCTCAGCTTCAGTTCGTACGGCACCCAATTTCCTTGCTTTTGGATCATTCCCATGGCTTTCAAACGCTTGGAAATGGTTGTTCGGTCAACTCCCAATGCTTCAGCAAGTTCTTCTTGCGTTTGACAAGAATCTTCATCAAGCAAAGTCGCCAATTCTCGATCTTCAAAGATTTGCGGCCGCCCGGAACGCTCCTTGTCTTCAAACGTCGAAATCACCGCTTTTGAAGCGTCGAAACCATCCGCGAACACTTGAATCATCGACACAACCTTCTCCATAAGCCTCCTGAAGCAATCGATGCGTCTCGGCAGCAGATTTCTTCAAATTGAACCAATAAAGTGAAACTTCCCGCAAATGACGTCGACTCGGCTCAAATTTCGACATTTTCACGATATCCAAAATTTATGATGCGAAAAAATTTTAACTAATGTGTTAGTATGGAATTGTTGACATATGAATAAGCTTTGATTATGACATATGTAACCATTGAATACTCGCACAGTATTGGTGGCGCCATCTCTTACAAAAAACGGGAAAGACTTATTCACACTCCTAATATTTTATTATATTAAATTCAACGTTATGATACAAATTAATCGAATAGAAATATTTTTATAATTTATTGTAAAGGAAGTCAGCTGAATGCATATAATATATTTAGTAGTATTTTAGATTCCTTAGGCCATCAATAAATAATCATTTTGAATTTTATTAAATAATATTTTATATGCGCTATACCTTGAGAGGTTTTGTATTTGTTGTCTTTTGTATTTGTATTTTGTTGTTCCCCTTTCCCACGTCCGACCCCTCGCCGGCCAACGGAACAATGGGCGAGCCTCCAAGTATACCGGCTACAGTGTACGGAATTTAAAAGAGAGATCGAATAGAATTATAAATGAGAAAAAAAACGAGATTTTCATTTCCAGGCCCGTTTTCTGTTCGAGATACGGTCGAGAAGCTTGACCCAATCGGTATGTTTATCAAAATGTCAATTTGATACGATTCAAAGAAAATACTAACTTAAGCATCTACCTAATAATATTCGATCTAATCTAACTAACATTATATTATATTTAGCCCCTCGTAACTAACGTTCTTGCGGATTTATTGTAATATACGTAGACCGAACGAACTGCTGAAACCGAACTACGAGGTTTCGATATTTCCTGAAAAACTAATGATAGGTTTAAGGAACGGCCATATTCCGGTGATCAGTAGCGTTGAAAATAGGATTAACGATATCGAAGAAGTAATACGATTTCGTTACAAAAACGTCAGTACTCTTGAAGCGGGATCAAGAAAAAAATCGTATCTACATAGAGGAACTGTAGAATGCTTGCGCTGAAACCCATGGAAGTACGAATTTCCTGCTATAAAAATTGAATGACGTCGAATCACGTATCGACGACCCGTGAGAGACAGAGATATAGAATTTTGGGAAGAGGCTGTCAGGTAATAAAATCTGGATAATTGAGAACGCAATAATATTTTCGACAATAATCTTTTTCCTATAATAACGTTTGTTAAACTTTAGTTTTCGGGTCAATTTTTTTTTTCGATACATCGCAGTGTTTACCTTTTAAGGTAGTTAAGCAGTATATTACACTGAAAAGCGCAAATTCCTCGCCTACTGAACAATAATAAAACTGCAAGAGTAATGACCGATAGAGCGAACACTTAAACACGCCAATCATGTTGTGAGTAATATTGAAAAAAGGGTGAGATTAAATCACCAAACAACTTTAACATTCATGTTCTTTTACCTTAATTATTTATTTATAAATATAAATAAAGTGAATTAATGTACTAAGATATAATAAAGGAACCCAATTATTACGGCTTAATTGCTAAACAAAATAGAGACTCAGATAAAACCATATCAACGCAGTTTCGTAAGATTAAGCTAACTTAAACCTGGGTTAGGTAATAAGGATGTATGTCTGAACGTCGCATCACTAGAAATCGAGCAGAATAGAATAAATTCTGTCCAGTTGAAATGGACGATTTCGGCCCTTTCTCGTCGTCTAAAGAAATCCGAAAAATTAAGTAGTTACACCTCCGTTGTAAACATTACAAACGCCGATTGTGGTTTTGGAAGATTCTGTCTTAGAACCAACTGAGCAAACATCAAAATCGGTCGGTAATAACCAAAAAAGGGAACTTGAAAGCCTCCTTATACAAAGACCGGATAGAAAAGGCGCTCACGTAAAAGTGCCTACTCAAGCTCTCCCGTTGAAAGATGTGCTTAAACTGGTGCCCATATGTGACGGGCATAATATTACCTTAACTGAGTTTTTCAAAAGCTGTGATGAAGCGTTAAAAATAATTGACGCAACCAATAAATTTAGCTTTGTCAAATTATTGCGAGCCCACGTCACCGGAAAAGCGAGACAGTCGATTCACGGGCATTTAATACCATTGGATATTTAAAGGACTATTGAGTCAATATACGCGCTGCCCTAAATGGTACAGAAACTGATCGGCGAATTAGGAATGAAGTTCAAGCGAGACAACGACAACGTAATCTCGTTCGCGAATCGGGTAGAAGATCTGGGTCGTCGACTTCTAAAGGTAAAGATAGCCCACGTAGGAGTCATGACCGAACCAATGCGTCGAGAAGCCGAAGCTACCTTGATTACTTACTTTCGCAAAGGCTTAAGAAAAGAAATCCATAGGAGCATCGGCGCAACAGCTACAGATCCAAATAAACAAGGTCATAAACAAGGCGATACAAGAAGAAAGAGATCTTGACGAGCGCAACTTATTAAGAAATCTTAGCCGCAAACTTACGGTTCGAGAAAGGGAAGACCATAAGAAGGCGTACGTTCATCAGCTAGACGAACCTTCCATAGAGCAACAATCGTAAGCGTGCACACGATGCGGTCGGTTCGGACACATAGCCTTAAATTATACACAACAGAATACAAACAGTGTATCCAATGCAAAATGTCAGTTATATGATACAGCATGGAATACAGCAAATGTATGCCGCAACCACGTTATTTACCAACTATCTAAGTTGGCTGACCATACTGTTTAAAATTGTAAACCTACCGAAAGCTGTTTTCGCTGCTATGAGCCCGGACATAGAGCGGCAATGTGCCTGTTGAATACCATACCTAGAACTCAACAACAAAGCTACGCACCAGACAGACATAATTATCGTGAATGTAATAGACGAGGACATGCGCCTTCATCTTTTCCGTCCTCCAGAACTTGCGTGCATTGCAAGAATTTAGGATATAACATCAATGAGTGGAGGAAACTGATATACTACGAAAAAATCCGAGCGGTAAACTCGAACGGTGCCTCTATGTCCGGAGCGCAACCAATGGTACCGCTGGACCCCATGCGCTCAGCCAACGTTGCGAGAATGAAAGAAGAAGCCTCCGAATTGCAACCACTGTAGAAAACGAACTGCTACCCCATGTTAACCTCAAATTTGGGAACAAGAAAATTTCTTTCCTAGTACTTTCAGGATTTCACAGTAATATATTAAAATGTGGAAAACTACCTAGTGGAATAAGAATAGATGCGAACGATTTAGTGAATTTGAGAGGAATTTCGGACAATGTAATCAAATCTTTGGGAACCACTGGCATAAGAGGATTCCAAAACTTACTAAAATTGTACATCGTAGAAGAAAGTTTTAAGCTCTTATATAATGGCATACTTGGGATAAGTTTTCTAGTACAACAAAGAGCCGTAGCAAATTTTGAGAGAAATGTCTTGAAGACCGGAGAATATGAACTTGCACAAAGTGATAAAAACAATTCTGAACGAGCTAGTTCGAAGACATAGAATTCGAAGCGAGCGTTATAACGGTAAAAAGATTACCGACAGTAGAGAAAGTCGATACGACCCAAGAAACGTACCTAAGAAGGATTGACGAACTACTGATACTAACACAGTAGTAGTTGGTACAGCTTCCTCAATATTCTGGGCCTACGCTAAAACCTAGCCATACCCTACGACACTATTTTGGGAATAGACTTTTTATATAGAGACAGAGCAATAATTAATTGTGACGAAAAAATTTTCAAAATAAACAATAAAATAACGAAGTTACAATCCGTACCTGATGAAGAAATGTTCTGTCTGTATAAAGAAGGAGTTGAAACCAATGGGGTTTACGACGTAGGATTCGAAAACATCAAATCTTTAGTGCGATTTGATAATACGAATTTCAAGGAATTTTATTGGAACGAAGGCGACTATAAAGGCCTATTCTTGTCATCTGAACATGGCACAAATATTTCGATACGCACCAATGTTTTAAATAAATTAATCGATCTTACGGAAATAGATAATTTAGACGACCAGGAGTAACAACAAGCAGATATTCTGTTAAACATAATCTGCACCGATTTTATCTAGCAGGTGACAAACTTACCACAACTAACGTAGTGGCTCATAAGATCCCAATAACCGACGATGTTTTATTGAGTACGCGACAGTATAGGTTATCGCATTCTCTTAAAGACGAAGTGAACTGATAAGTAAATCAATTACTTGAGAAAGGAGTAATAAGACTCAAGAAATAGCTATTCGTCAGCGCTTTGGATTGTACTAAAAAAGCAATTAGCTGATAAAAAACCACGGTGGCGAGTGGTAGTGGATTTCCGTCCCTCAAACGAGAAAACAATAGCAATGATGTACACACTCCACAACACCGTCCAAATGCTCGACACTGTTGGTACCGCTTTATACTACACCGTCATGAATCGCGTCACTGGATTGCAGCAAAACTTTTGCAGGAAAGCGAACCATTGGTCTGGGGGGGGGGGAGAAGCGGAAAAAAGCATTCTCGCATCTAAAGGAATCTTTATGCACCGCTTCTGTGTTGAAATTCTCCGATGTGAGCTACCCATTTATAATCACGATGGATACGTGTCAGCTTACGCTCTTAGCGTCATTCTATCACAAGGGTATTGCGCGGTCCCAAGTTACATTATGAAGTATACGAGAAGGAAGCATTAGCAATGCTTCACTCTGTGCAAACCTTTAGACCATAACTATTTGGTCGTGCCTTCACCCTGGTGACCGGCCATCAAACATTTGCGTGGTTCAGGACGGTCAATCTAAACTATCGGGTTATAAAATCGAGGTTTTGACTCTCCGAATATAACTATATAAACGTTTATAACCCAGGGAAAACGAACATACACGCTGATGCATTATTCCACAATCCCGTGGAAAATATAAATGCTGTCACTACAAGGCACATAAAAAGAAATGTAAATCTAAAGAAAGCGCAATCTGAAAGTACCCAAAATCCGAACCTCCATATTGATAATAGAAAGGCTTCTAAAATTTCAAAGTTGATAAAGACGAAAGATACTATTTGAGAGAAACCCCTTGAGACGGCTGCATTACGAGGTAAAAATAATCGCCACAGAAAACCGTCTAGCTTTAGATTTTTGGAACAATATCAAATATTTTCAAAGTGCAATATGAATACACAAGCGAAGAATCGTACTAATTTTTTCAAAATAAAGAGTGATATCACTGAGTCAATTGGGAGAACTCGAAGGAAACAGACGAAACGACGAAGAACCCCAAAGAGGCAGAAATATACGAAGTCTAAGAAAAAAGAGGGGGATAACCAAGAAAAAATCACTAAAAAGAACGAAGAGACGATCAGTGAACGTCCGCAATGACGTAAAACCACGACTCAATCTCGGGAAGATACTATTGAAACTCTAGGAAAAAATCTAGGAATACGATTAAGTTGCAAGGAGCCGGCAATAATAATGGTGATGATGAGGCGCACTCAACTAATCAACATAGACAAATGTCGATTTAAGAAACCCGCGATCGCATTGAACGTGTCAGAGAAAGTAGATTAAAAAACAATGAAGCAATTTCGAGTTCAGGTAGTAGTGATAAAGACCTTCTGTAGGTAGACGATATACTAGTCACGAACGAGACAAGCATCAAATCATCATATACTCCGCGGAGGAAGGCAAAGACGAAAGGCAAAAGGCCTAAAGGTAGAACTGTACTACCATCCAAAGATAGCACCAACTAAAGTAGTCGCAACACAGATACTCTCATTAGTGATAGCTCGGTGAAAATAGAGGAACACCGAAAGTATGTTGATTACGACAATGAAGAAATAAATGACTGTAAACCTAGCAGAAAAAGGACATTAAATTCGTAGAAAGTAAGAAATTTATTCAATGTCGTAGGTTAGGTTCGATTAGGTTAGGTTGTGAGGGTTGTGCTCTGTTCTGTTCGGACATTGTACTTACGCTTGGTGGCCTTAGGCCCATTGCGATGCCCTATGTTTCTCGAAAGTGGAGCCATAACCCATTTCTTTTCAGAGAAACAGTTTCAGTCTCTCGCAAATTTAGCTAATATTACTCTGATATCCACACTTAATACGTCTTGCAGGTCTTCCGTGAAGCTTTGTCTTAACAATATAAGTCTTTTGCTTACTAGGGCTGGACAGCGGCATAGTAAGTGTGTTATTGTTTCCTCCGCCGTCGGACATTCTCTACATGAATCATCAGACGCTTTGCCCCAACTTTTGAGGTTGACGTCTGTTGCAAAGTGTTCTGTGATTATTCCTGTGATTATGCCAACGATTACTTTTTTGTGCCTTAAAAGGTCACTGGTTCTTGTTTTATCAATAGTAGGCCATAGTTTCCTAGATGCGGGAAAATCGCTTCTTGCCTCCCACTGTTCACTATGATTTGCTTTGATGGTTTCATGTATCTTCTTTTCAATCGTATTGATCGGTGGCCATGTATGAGTGTCTGCTTCGGCTGTTTTTCTCCGTTCCTAGCTTTGCCAGTTCATCCGTTCTGGTATTACCTTCGACATCAAAGTGTCCTTGTATCCAGCAGAGTCTGACTTCGCTGTTCCGGATGCATGACACCGCCTCCCAGTAGCTCATCACTGACTTTGATCTAATCGATTATAGCCATAGAGCTTTTAAAGCAGCTTGGCTATCTGTATAAATAGTTGTCTTTTTCAGGTTTTTATTCTTAATTAGTTTCGCCGCTTTTTCAATACCTACGATTTCTGCCAGCAGCATACTGTATTTGTTGTTGAGTCTATATGACTTTTGGACTTGCATTTGTTCTGACTAGATTCCTATACCTGTTCCTTTTTCCATTTTCGATTCATCTGTGAAGACTGACATTTCATCCTCGTTTATTTTAGGGTTCTGTATTCATCTGGAAATCTAGTTTGGTAACCATATAATCCGAACTTTGTTTCAGCTCTTCTATCAGGTCCCTGTTCAGTTTCCCTATTTCTCGCAAAATTGTTGTATGCCTATAGTTGGTCTGTTACCACAAATTCGATTCTCTGAGCCTCAGAGTTCCTTTTGCAGGCAGCCCTTTTATGTGCAAATCTATAGGTTGCAAGTTTAACATCACTTCTAGAACTGCTTGTGGTGCACTTCCTGTGGGTCCGATTATCCCAAGCGCCGCAATTCTTTGTACCTTTGCTCGCAGCAACTTTCTGTTTACCTCTTTATTCATGGCTTCCCACCATACAGAGACTCCATAAGTAATTATGGGTCTCAATATGGCCGTATGCATCCAATGGATGATATATGACTGTAATCCCCATCTTTTTCCAAACATTTTTCTACAAGTATAGAACGCATTTATACCTTTTTTCATTTTTTCCTCTACATTCCTTTTCCAGCATAGTTTGGAGTCTACTCCAAGGTATTTTGCCTCTTTGGTGAATGTTAATGCTCATCCTGCCAATCTCGGCGGTTCTATCTCGGGGATCTTATATTTTCTTGTGAAGAAGACGAGTTCCGTTTTATCCGGGTTTACAGCCAGTCCGTTTTGTCCTGCCCATTTAGAAATTTTTTTAAAGATAGATTCCATGATGTTTCTGATCATAGTTGGGCCTTTTTGCGTGCTCAGTATCACCACGTCATCTGCATAAGCTATTACTTTTATTCTTTTATTTACTAGGGTTTTTAGGATCTTATTGATCACTATGATATACAGGAGGGGAGAAATGACTCCACCTTGCGGCGCATCCCTAGTGATTCTTCTCTTTATAGTGCTGTCGCCCATTTCTGAGTTTATCGTTCTGCTTCTCAGCATTTCTATCACCCAGTCTTTGGTCAGTTGTTCAGCTCCTATCTCTTCCAATGCATTCTTTACTGATTCTGTGCGAACGTTATTGAAAGCTTCCTCTATATCAAAGAATGCCCCCAGCGTGTACTCCTTTTCGCGGAGGCTTTTCTCTATCGTTCTTACTACCTCGTAAAGCACACTCTACAGATTTGCCTTTTAAGTAGGCATGCTGCGCTGTGCACTTCTTTCCTACATCAGTAGTTTCCCTTATGTATAGATCAATCAGTCTTTCTAATGTTTTTGAAAGAAACAATGAAAAGCTAATTGGTTTGAAATCTTTTGGCGTTGTCTGGTTTGTTTTCATGATTTGGGTTTCCTGATCATCGGATACTCTTCAGAAACATCGGTTCATTTTTGAGTATCTTCCTAAACCTAGATGCCTCATTTACGCATGTGAGCGACTTACTGAAACTTTTTATGGATTCCCATTTGGTCCTTCTTAATTTACTTTTATATTCATCAAAGCTGTCTTTATATTTAAACCAGATCTCCTCTTTGTCTTCTTTCCTAGCAACCATCATGAGTCTCCTAGTCTCCTTCCATAGTCCTCTAAGATCTGCATTCCACCACGGTTGCTCCTTATATTGGCAACGATTCAAGGAAGGCTTTTTCTAGGAAGTCTCCCAATTTATTGACTTCGTTCTCTATCTCTATTTGTGTGGGGGGGTCTGACATTTGCAGTTGGGGCCTATTGCCTATTGTTTTTCTCACTAATCTAGAGCACTTTGTCCAATTTCTTTTTTCTGGGTTCCTAAAAACCCTATTCTACATGGAATCCCAATCGATTGTAAAGAGTATCTTCCTATGATCCGCGTAGGAATTTTCGGTTGATACTTTGCATTCTTTTATCGCTACCTTATGACCAATGTTAGATCTATGACTTCCTTTCTAACCCTATTCGCAAACGTCGGCACGTTGACTTTATTCCAAATAATTACATTTGTAGAAAGTATATAATCGATAATCGACTCACCTCTTTCATTGATGTTATTACTTCCCCATTGGATATGGTGACCATTGGCATCGCATCCAATCACCAGTAGATTTCCTTTGTCAATGGTTTCCTTGACCAGGCTCTGGAATTCTTGCGGTGGGGGATCTTTTTCGTACGGCATGTATAACGATGCGAGAATCAATGGAGTTTTGTCCCTCTGTTCGATTACCGCTGCCGTCATATCATTTGTGCCGTGTTATGAAAGCAACTTAAGTTTTAAAACTCTTTTTGATACTATACACGTTCTTTTCATTCCTGTCGTTTGGGAGTGGAATAGTTCATAGTATTTTGCCTTTAAACTTTGGATTTTGTCTTCTACGATCCAAGGTTCCTGTATAAGGGCAATATCTATCTTCCTCTCGATCATGGTCAGCATCAGATAATCGGAGGTTGCTTGGCAATGGTACAAGTTAATTGGCACCACTCGCAGTTCAGGTTGCGCCTCGCTGCTTCCTTTCATTGGGAAGTCTCGCCTGCAATGTACCTAGCCCAAACTTGATGATTCCCTTACTCTGTCTTAGCAAAACAAGGGATTTGGCATCCACAACGATGACCAGTTCTACGCCGTTTCCACTGTTACTCTGTGCTGTAGAAATAATTCTCCAGCTTTGAATATTAATTTCCTTATTTTGCTTTGCAATAATTTTCATTACAGTCTCATTACTCACAACCGGAGGAGGCACCCAGACTGATGTTATTTGTCTGAGTGACAACTGCGACTTTGGAATCATCTCGAGTTGGGCCTTCTTCCAGAGTTCGCCGCAGTTTTGAATGTCACACTTTAGGAAGTCTACAGACTTCCTGTTGCTGCATCCTACGACATTGACACTCTTCTGCCAGCCGGCCCCATCGAAGTTCGTTTCCTCGTCGCTGTCATCTGGATCGTTTCGATCTATGATGGCTATCAAGAATTCTTCTGGCGACTCGAAGATTATCGAGGGTTTCGGCTTTTTCACCGTTCTTTCCTCCTCCTCATTAGAGCGAACCCTTTTGACCGTCTTTCCTGGTTGGGATGTTTGTCCTTGGGATCTCTCTACTTTGGGAGAGGAAAGTACGGCTTCAGACCTCTGAAGCTCAAGACCTCGACAGAGGCACTAACAGTGATAGCGGGAAAACTTCTCATCGTGTTAAAATGCAGACGTAGAACGTAACTGTACGCAAACTGTAAAAATACAACGTCACTTGAGAACCAACATCGTGCCGCGCGAGATATATCAGAAATATATTCCGATGACTGACAGGAAATCTGAGATAACTCAACAAAAGTTAGGCTGACACATTCTTACCTACTTAGTGTCAGAGATAGGATCGCAGCGGACTGGATCGGGTCATCGTGATGGTTTATCCAATTTCTCACTAGGCATGGAGACTTCACGTCTTATCTCTCTCGCTTCCGTCTGAGAGAGAGAGAGCGATAGGTGCTCATGTAGGAAGGCGGATACACCAGAGCATGTACTGTCCGTCTATCCCAAATACGATGAAGTTAGGATCAGATTCCGAAGGGAGAATTATATCTCTATTAAGGTACGAGCTCTGTTGAGCCAAGTGTCATATACAGCGCTTGAAATATTAGCAAAGGAACTTCTACATCCCAAGGAGTCGATACAGGTAATAGAAAATCTGCTACAAGTAGAAATAACAAAGGAACCTGAATAAGTAGGTAGGGAACTGGCAGTTTGGAATTGACGGTCAATATATACTCTAAACAAATTATATACTGTCAATAAAAATAAATACATGCACATACAAAAGATTATTTTTCCTATATGAGTACACCGGCACTATACACTGGTCTACAAATTTCTAAATAAGAAACCGCAATAAGAAAATAATCAGCCTTTACACTGGTTAACAACTCTAGTTTGGAATAAGAATGTGCAATAAACAGTGGTTCGGAACCCACTATAAACTGGAGGTCCACAAAAATCGCAATGATGTACAGATCTGCAAATAACAGAAAAGTTAAGCAATAATGTGAAGTTTTGGAGCACAACCGGCTGATAAAGCGAAAGCTAGATGCGACCGGGAATGTTTATGTGTAACAAAGCATAACTGAACGACCTTTGTTTTTTTGTACGGTTCGATATATATGTATATGTGTTCTTTGTTTCGTTTTTGTTTTGAAGATCTTGCTATTCGCTTAGTCCTCGCGGTACCTATACTTTCCTTATGACATAAGATGTCCCCAACCAGAAATTTCGCTCGTTATTTATTTTGACCCGATGAATACCAATATTGAAGTCTTTTTTTTAAATCTGGGTAGTATATTATTTAAATAACAATTATTTAAATTACATTATTATATTAAATTACAATATTATAAAACACAATTATTGTTTAAATTACAAAATATGTAGTTTCTAGCTTAATAATTATTCAAAACTTCCTTTAAATTTGTAATATAAGATCATGCACCTACAGTAAACTATTATTGACCGTCATTAGATTCTTTATTGCTTTTCGTTTATGTTAAGAATACATGCGGTATTTAAAGTGATTCAAAAAGCATGGAATATCCTTATCTAAAACGAAATTTCCCGTTCAACTAGAATAATATCCAATGAATCTTGTGAAGATTTCATTGATATACTCGAGGATTTGCCTAATAATTTTGCAACGAAAGGAGCAATTCTGGAATATATTAAAATGTTTGCATATAGATTATTTATATTGTTATTAATCGTATAAAAGAATTATATGCATATTAATATTTAATATTGTCAAGAAAAATAATTATAGTTATCTATCATCTTTGTGCAAATTCACGTTTCTATATTTATTTATTTATATGTTTTTACTTAATAATTAAAAATCTTACATTAAAATTAATTAATAAACTAATTTATACAAATATTTATTAATTTTAATCAAAAATAGCAGATTGTAATGGTGTTAGAACGAGATAATAAGCATCAAAACATGGCGTAAAAAAGGATCAAATGTTTATTGCTAAATAACTATTGTTTATTTTCACATAATTTAGTTTTAGATCATTCAAAATGATTACTTAAGAGGTAAGTATTCAAATTTTTTTAAATTTAAATTTTTAAAAAGTCATAAAATTTTTAATATTAATTTTAAGAGAATGATGATTAGAAGATTTTTTGTTTAATAATCTATTTTTTTAGAAATAAATTTTTCGTTATCAAATTTTAATTTTCTTCTAATTGTTTAAATAATTGTTATTTAAACAATGTACTACCCCGATTTCTAAAAAAAACCTCATGAGTCGTATTGTACGGGTCAAAATATATAAGCGAATTTTTTATTTGGAAACATCATTTTAGAACGGAAATATACTGTATGGATGAAGCGATCAGCAAGATCTTCAAAACAAAAACGAAACAAACAACACATATCGGAGCGAAAAGTAACGCTCTGAAGACAAGTCAGCCACACACACACATCAACAGAAAAAGTATATGCATATATATATATATATATATATATATATATATATATATATATATATATATATTAAGCATTAGAATAATCTTAGAAAGCATATATATATACTAAATGTGTAATGTGTGTGTATTTTAAATACAAAATATAATTCTATACTTACACTTTTTCGAAACTAATTTTACAATGAATATTAAATTTTGAAATTATAAAGATTGTATTCGAAATTTATTTACTCTTATTATATTAAAGTAAGTATATTCTGGGGATTGTGCACGAGCACAAACCCACGATAGTACGCACATGCGCCCTAGCGCGTATTCACGCATGTAATATAGCGAGCGTCGGCGCCTCCGACTACGTGGAGGGGGCCGCGACCGGTGCGGCTTTCCACTCTGAATATCGGTAGAGCTGAGTTCACACAGACTCACTCTCACCTCATAGTATTGTATACTCTCTCTGTTAATAAACTCGTAATAATTAAACCTCGTGTTTTATTATCTTGATCCTGATTACGACGACGCGTAGGCGGTCGCGTAGTACTAATTACTACGCATATCCTACACTGGTGACTCCGACTCGGAACACGTGGCACGTCATAGAACATTCTGGGAGAAGATTGTATCCGACGGCATCCACGTGGATAGACACAGAGGAGATTCGGGATCAGCAAAAAGAATAAGCACCAGGTATTGTTAGCAATAACAGAGACTTATTTTTTACGTTGGTGTTCCAGCAACTTGCGCAAGGGACGCGCGACATTCCAGCACCTGGCCGGCAGGACAAAGGTCACGCAGCTAACAAAGACCGCGCGACGAAAAAGAACGCGCGGCGAACAACAGTTCGTGTATCATTGCAAGTGCGGCGCACAAGCTCGCCCGCACCGCATACCAGCCAGCAGCAGAGGCCGCAGGAGCGGCACGCTCACTAAGGCGCAACTTCATCAGCAGTGGCGGCAGGAGCCCCGCGCACACCGGTTGCAGCGGTCAGGCGCAACCCCAGCGGCAGCGGTGGCAGGAGCCCCATGCGCACCGGGTTGCAGCGCGCAGGCGCAACCACAGCAACAGCGGCTTCAGGAGCCGTGCGCACCGGGTTGCAGCGCGCAGGTGCACCGCAGCAGCAGCGGCATCAGGAGTCGAACATAACCAGATTGCAGCGAACAGGCGCAACCGCAGCAGCAGCAGTAGCAGCGGCATCGAGCAGTGCAAGCCGGGTCGCAGCTTAGAACAACAGCAGCAGCATCGACATGGCCGAAATTCATGTAAGCGTAAATTAAGTGTGCACGTAGATTTTTCCACAAGCTTTGTTCGGAAAAACGCGGAAATCTTTTGTGTAGTTGTCGGATCAACGTTCATACACTTATCGTGCGCGGATTTAAGAGAAAAATATTTTCATTCACGTAAGTAAATTCTCGTCGGTCAATTGTTTGATTTTTGAGAAATTTTGCTCGGGCTGTTTGTGCTGCAAGATCTGCCATGTGCGACATTGCACGACAAATAAAAAAAGAGTCGTTCAGACATTCTAAGAACACGCGTAGTACCGGCAATACCGCATTACGCGGCCACGCGCGCGTACATAGCGCCGGATCTTCACCTCTCCGCTTCTTTATACGCACAGGAGGACAAAGGGCGCGTCCCAGTTGTGTCATCTATACAGCGACTGCAAGAAGCGGAAAGACGAAAAATCCCGCGCGTAACGTTAACGTAACAAAAAGCTGCTAAATGTAGAGCAAACAGTCGAACCAACAGTGGAACCAAGCGTCGGTCAGACGGACTCGTGCATCAGCACTCTCCGCAGTCGCACCGGTCGCACTGACGAGACTCGCGTAAGCGAGAGCTGTAACCATCCGCACTGCTCACGAGCAGATAAAGCACGGCAGAGCTTAGAGCACTTAATCAAAAACCCAAACGCTTTATCCGAACAAAGGAGAGCAAAGCGAATCGTTTTTTCTTTAGATAACCCGCCCCTCTTATCGCAGTGCTAGGGACGCGGCTCTATCCCGACATCGCCATAGGCGGGTATCTGCGCATACCTTGCGGCATGTAAGTCGGGCTCTATGGGCAACCCCGAATCCGTCAAAGTCAGCCCCACAGCCGAGAAAGACGGGCTACAAATAAAGTGCATAGAGCCAGGTGCGAGTAAAACGCGAAGCGGGACGTCATCCGCGATAGTTTTCGCGGACGACAAAATGGCGTTATCTCATTCGCCACTTAAAAATAATGCGAACAGCAACCGCGATACGGCAGAGCTGTTGGAACTTTACTGGAGGATGAACCAGCGGTTCGACGCGCTGACAGGCGAAAACGCGACACTTCGCGACTGCGTCGAGGAACTTAGTGCTAACATGCAAGAGTTTAACACTCGCGACGGCAACCGCGCAGATAGGCTTGCGAACGCGAACGCGGCAAGAGCAGCGGATAACAACCTGGCGGCAGTCGGTAACGTGATTTTCGGCGCGTGATTTTCGCTTTCCGCGATTCCGCACACACGACTGTGACGGATGGTTCCAGTTGTTTGAGCGAATGCTACAAATTTTCCGTATTACCGACGACGCAGAGAAGTTCGACTCGTTAATTACGCACATCGGTCCCGAGATTACCGACACACTTTTCGAGTGCTTACAAAACCTTCCCCAAGAAGGACAATATAACGCGTTTAAGCGCGACGTATGCACGCAATACTCGTTATCGATTAAGGAACGCATGGAGAGCGTGTTTCGCAAGACAACAATCCATGATCGCAGACCCAGCGAAATACTCGCGGAAATGTCTAAGCTCGCAGGCGACCAAATCCACATGCATACGGTAATGCGATTTTGGCGCTCATGTCTCTCCGCGCAGATCCAAATACAGATCGTGAATGTCGAAGATGACCGCGCACCCGCGCACGCAGAGAAAATCTACGAGATAGCACGTAGATGCGACGACTCGAACTCAGCGTCGCAGGACGAGTCCAGATCGAGCTGCGATGCGTGCAGCAAACTTGAACGCGCGTACGACAAGATCGAGAGGTTTTCGCAAGAACTTCGCGCACGCGAACCCGAGGCGCGTTGCTGGCGCAGCGAGCGTTCAGCAAGCCCGCAGAGCACCCGGCGCACACCCCCTCCAAGGAGCAGTAGCTCTAACAGTAGGAAGGCGTCCAATGTCCGGCACTCGCGTGATAACGCAGCCTCGCCCACGGCAGACGCGGAGGTCATATTCAGCCCCAGCAGCGCCCGCCGACAAGATAAGAAATCTAGCCCACGTTTGCGCGACAGAATATGCGACGCCCACTATACGTACGGTATGCAGGCACGCACCTGTGATAAGCATTGCAAGAGCCATAGCGAATTCACAGCGAAAAATAAAGGGTCGGGAAACGAGCAGTAAGCGCCCAAGTCGAGACGCCCTTGACGCGTGCTTACTCCTCGCGTCTTCACATTAAAGGTGAAAACAGTAAAATAGTTTTTCTAATCGACTCCGAGGCCGAAATATCGGTGTTACCGCGACGACATGCTCAAAGCGCTCAGATCGAGGAGCTCAAATTGTACGCCGCAAACGGGACGCACATTAGTACGTACGGGGCGAAGAGATTGAACCTCGACTTCGGGTTTGACCGAGATGTCGTGGAACTTCGTGATAGCCGATGTGGAGAATGACATTATCAGCAGTGACCTCCTGCGCGGGTTTCACCTAGTTCCCGACCTCGAGGTACGCACCCTGACGCACCAGCCGTACGGGGCCTGCGTCAGGTGCATCTCTAAGGTGATGGCAAACTTTACCGTGCACACCGTGCGACCGGGCAGCACATACGCGGACATCATCGCGAAGTTCCCCAAGGTGATGGGGCTTGAGCAAAACACGCCGAGGAAAGACCGCGGGGTCTTTCGTTACATACAGAGCACCGGTCCTCCGGTAAGCCAATGCGCGCGCAGGCTACCACCTGAGAAGCTACGCGTGGCGAAAGAGCAATTCGAGGAGATGCTCAAGGATGGGATCGTTCGACCATCAAAAAGCCCATGGGCAAGCCCCATTCACCTACTACCCAAGAAGGACGGGGAATGGCGAATATGCGGCGATTATCGGAGGCTTAACAGTGTCACGATCGCCGACAAGTATCCGATACCGCATATTCAGGATTTCCCGAACATCCTCGCCGGGAAAACTGTTTTCTCCAAACTCGACCTCCACGCCGCGTACCATCAGATACCGCTGGCCAAAGAAGATCGGGAGAAGACAGCCGTGATCAACCCCTTCAGGCTGTTCGAATACAACGTCATGACTTTCGGGTTGCGCAACGCCGGACAGACGTTTCAGCGTTATATCAATAGCGCATTAGGCGGCCTTCGGTACGCGTTTGTGTTCCTCGACGACATCCTCATTGCGTCGAGTAACGAAGAAGAGCACAAGCGCGACCTTGAGAAGGTACTTAGTAAATTAGAGAAGTACGCACTTCGTCTGAACGTAAAGAAATGCAGTTTCGGGCAGGCAGAAGTAGAATTCCTAGGACATACTATCAACACTATCGGTTTCCAGCCGACCGCGGAGAAGCTCGATGCCATGAGAAACTTCCCGAAACCCGCGACCATTCAGGATATGAGGCGATTCCTCGGCCTGATAAATTTCTACAATGGGTGTATTCCCCACGCGGCCGAAATTCAGAAACCTCTCACGAAGTACTTACAAGGCGCGAAAAAGAAAGACAACCGCGCTATCCAATGGTGCCCCGCAGCCGAACAAGCATTCGAAAAATGCAAACACAGTCCGTACTCGATATCCCCGAAAAAATTGGTTTTCCGGACGAAGACGCGGAGATCCGACTCGTCACCAACGCATCGAATACCGCAATGGGAGCCGAGCTCGAGCAAAAGATGGGCGAACAATGGCGACCGATCGCGTTTTTCTCTAGGAAGTTTAATAACGCGCAAGTTAAATACGCCACGATCGACCGCGAGCTTACCGCGATTTATCACGCGGTTCGGAAATTCTTCTGTTATCTAGAGGTGAGTTCGTAATCGTTACCGACCACAAACCTGATGTACGTAATGGCGCAAAATCAGAACAAAGCTCCCGCGCTACGCTGCCGGCAGCTCAACTACATCGCGCAGTTCAACACGAAGATTGTGTACCGTTCAGGGAACGAGAATGTAGTCACCGACGCGCTATCACGTATAGAATCTTTTCGCATTCCCAGTATGTTCAACTGGAGCGACCCTTGGAACAGGTTCGAGGACGACGTAGATGCGGTCTGGAAAGACGTGAACGCTTTCGGCCTCCCAACGCTGTTCGATGCCAAAGAACTCGCGAAAGAGCAAGATTCGGATCCGGACCTCTACCGAGTTTTACGCGACCCTCAGCACCCGTTGAAGCTGAGACAGCTAACATTCAACGACAACGCGATCTTATCGTTCTACTGGGAAATTCAAGAGGACACCATTCGGCCGTATATCCCCGAATCGCTGCGCGACGAGGTTTTCAACCTGTTTCACGGAACGTCGCACCCGAGCGGGAAGGTCACCGATCGGCTGATACGCCGGCAGTACGTGTGGCCGGACATGAGTCGTGACATAATGAAAAAGTGTAAAGAATGCATAGAGTGTCAGCTCTCGAAAGTAGCACGACACAACAAACCGCTGCCGAAACATTTCGCGGCACCCGACGCGCGTTTTAAACACATTCACATAGATATAGTCGGACCGCTCACCGCGAGGAATGCCTATCAGTACATCCTCACCATGATCGATCGGTACTCACGATGGCCCGAAGCCGTACCAATCATGGACACCACCACGCGAACAGTAGCGGAAGCTGTCATGCAACATTGGATAGCGCGATACGGGGCACCGGAGATTATCACGACCGATCAGGGACGTCAGTTCAAGTCCAGACTCTTTGAGGAACTTCTTAAGTTCTCAGGGTGCAAGAGAATTCGCACCACGTCATATCACCCGGCCGCGAACGGCATAGTAGAAAGGTGGCACCGCGACCTTAAAGCCGCGCTTATGTGCCAGGGTGATAACCCAGATTGGCTCAGAGCACTGCCGACGGTGCTACTGGACTTACGCACACGCGTACGCACCGATATAGGCGTCAGTCCCGCAGAATACTTATACGGCACGACCGTCAAGGAATCGCGGACACTGCGTTCACTCCGCGTATGTAATAATCCCTACGCCGAGGACTCGATCCTTGCAATCACGAGAAACGCGACTGCGCTCGAAGAAATTGTAATGAATGGGGTAGCACCTCCAGCGAACTTTCACCTTGACCAGTGCACCTACCTGCACACTGTCAGCTTCGATTACTACCCCGGCGCGAGCGAACTGCTAATGAATCTGAGCAGCAGAGGTGTACGGTTTGTCACTGTAATCAACGAATTAGGCAAGCGAAAAACCAGAGCCCTTCACGAGAGGTTCCTCCAGAACATGGCCAGGCATAATCCTCGGTTTCACGTTCGTCTGGAGCGATGCCGGATTACGATCTCTGGCCACCTGGCGCAACAACTGCGACGCGAGCGAGTTGTTATACAGCAAACCGAAAACACAATCATTGTAGAACGCGGTTACTAGGTTAAGGCATATGTATTCAACGTAGGTTAAGTAGTAGCTTGTATTGTATAGTAATAAATAGTCATGTATATACCCATCCGAACCTTAAAAATAGACAGGGGGATAATTATACGACTTCACCGTAGTAAAGTCGCAAAATTAGGGGGGAGTAGTGTGGGGATTGTGCACAAGCACAAACCCACGACAGTACGCGCATGCGCCCTAACGCGTATTCACGCATGTAATATAGCGAGCGACGGCACCTCAGACTACATGGAGGGGGCCGCGACCGGCGCGACGTGGGCAGCGGTCGCACGTCGCGGCTTTCCACTCTGGATATTGGTAGAACTGAGTTCACACAGACTCACTCTCACCTCATAGTATTGTATACTCTCTCTGTTAATAAACTCGTAATAATTAAACCTCGTGTTTTATTGTCTCGGTCCTGATTACGACGACGCGTAGGCGGTCGCGTAGTACTAATTACTACGCATATCCTACAATATGTAACCGTAAAAGAGTTTTATTTAAATAATAAAAACTATAGTTACTTTCTTCGTTATAATTTCTATTTGCATTCAAATAGACGACACCTCGGTTCTACAGTACTATGCGGAATGATTTACAGTGTCAGCTACGGGGAAGACTGGTACCGCACTGTACCGCTGTACCGCCCCAAACCGAAAGAGGTCGAAATATTTTTTGAAAACATATCTGAACTAATCAATTCATCAGCAAATTAAAACTTACGATTCATTTTATTATGTTACGAAAACTTTTAATAAGTTCAGAAAAATCGACGATATTCTCATTTACACATAGAGGTTGAACAAAGCCTAACTTTTTCATATACGCTACAAATTTTGTGCAACTAGAGTGAATTAACAATGAGCTAGCGCACCTCTTCAATATGTAGCCATGATAGCTACCTTGTACGTATGCGAAAACGAAAGTTAAAAAGATTTAATATCTGAAAAAATTGAAAAGACATTTATTATGTTGTATAAGGAAACGAGAAACACATATACAATCAATTGTATTTAAACTGTGAATTTTTCGGTAGCAATGTCATCGATAAAAACGCGATGAGCCATAAATATGTTTCTTTTCCATATATGAATCAGATATTGTTTACATCTGTGTAATCTCGGAGAAGATTCAACCTCGATTTTAATCGAAGCTCCTGCAATTGCTAAGCATAAATTTTGACGTCGACATATTTTTCAGTTATTTCAATAATTTATTTTAGCGTTCGTTGTTGCAATTTGAGATCTATCTTTAATGTGCCGAAAAATTGTTGAAAGAAGCAAAAGTATATCAAGGAAAAATTGAGTCTTTTTTGTTTCAATTAATTTTATAGATTTAGAAATTTCAACTCTTCTTTGTCTTTTTCTTAATTTTTTGTTCTTAACACGGATAACATAGTTAGGTTTCTATAATATAAATATTGAAACAAATATTTCTATTTCGATATTCACGTCATTTTATATTTGTCCTCATCGCCATCTATAAGTTGAGATCGTCCTTAATCTCTGATATGACATATATATATATATATATATATATATATATATATATATATATATATTTAATTTGATCAATTTATATTTTACAATCTATATAACATAATAAATAGTTCATTTTAACTACTAATATGTCTGCGAATAATAATGAAGAGTGAAACGTGAAAGGAGTCAAATCTTTATCCCGTTCACGTCGCGCAGTAGCCGATTTCAAGATTTTCTATAATAGAAATATTTGTATTCAGAAAGTCTCAAGTTTTTGCAATCAAATATTCAATTTTGAAACATGATAATATCCTGTCCCTTAAAATCTGTATATTTATCAAAAATCGAAAACAATATTAATTCTTTTCTTTGGTTTTAGTATATGAAAATAAAAACCGAATTAATATACGAAATCTTATATCGAAAAACAAAATTAACGATAATATTAAGACTTCATTGCTTTTAAATAATTTTTTCAATTTTATTTTGTAATTTTCAGAGCTTTTTACTTATTTTAATCAATTGATAAAGATTTAAAAATCGGATTTTTTGAATCCGGCCTTAATTCGTTACAACATTCGGTCATCCTTTTGTTTAACTGAGGAAATAAGTTTTAGCCAAGTATTTATTTTATGTAATAATCATGTGCATCCATGTAATTTGTATTTATTTTAAAATCAATATTTATTCGTTAAAAAAATTAAAAAAAAAAATTAAAAAATGGAATTGAATCCGGATCCGGAACCTAAAAATTACGAACTACACCCGTAAACCAATTTTACACATCAAATTTAAGTTTTATTTTAATTCTTCATTTAAATGTAATACATTTATTCTCTTATAAGTCTGAAATACATTAAATTGAATAAATTGTATTTGAAACTTAATCCACTATTGATGCGCATAAACGTAAACTCGCTAAACCAAGAAAGTTTTGCACGTCGGCCCATACCAGCGATGCGATGCGGTGGGGAGGACAAGGCCTGTACGAGAGAGAAACAGCTAAATGAATTGTGACAGAGGCCGGGAGGCCCGACCACCCGATTACCCGAAAGATTAAACAGTTACTTACTCCATCTTGCGGCGGTAGAGGTACTACCGGTTTTTCTTCCCATATTGTTCATTGAACTTACTCTTCTATACTAGTCTATTTTCGTTGGTCTTACATTGAATTTATTTTAGATCTTCAAACATTATTCAGTAAATGAAATTTTACTAGTCCTTTCACAAATCTATGCAATGATCAAAATTTTATAAAAAAGAAGTATGTTTAATTCTTAATTATAAACAGTTATAAATATATGAAATAACCAGCAATCAATATAAATGGTGATATTTTTTTCAGAAAATTTTTGTGGTCAGCTGCTATGTATTTGAGGTTATAATATTTATTTAGAAATGAATACTACAACAATGTTTCGGTATTCAAAACTTAATGAAAAGTTTTTGTTACCATTATGGAAAACACAACAATTGAAAAGAACATTTTTATCCAAAGCTTACCAGTGTCAGGAAGCCTGGGACAATAGGTTTACATCAACACTTTTACAAAAAATAAAACCTGTTCAATTTTTTGTAGAGATGGATCAGAAATTTCAAACTGGACGTAGAGTATCTGCTGTGGACATTGATATATTTGCTAATTGTATCAAGGATAATAGTCATTCTGATGAGCTTGCAGATGTTCTTCACAAACTTAGAAAAACTAAAGAGACTACATTCACCTTAGATTCAACACATCATGCAGTTGTTCGGTATTTATTAAAAGTAATAATTTATTTATCCATTCTTTAAATCTATATATTGTTATATTTAAATAGATAAATGATTTTGATTTCTAAATTTTTCTCAATAGTTTAGGTATGAAATAAATATATTTAATTTGTTATTATGTTTTGATATCTTTGCATGAAAATAAATGTTATATCAAAAATATTCTATATACTATATATTTGCAAATAAAAAATGGTTTTATAGTTTTATTATGATATGAAATTTAAATGTATAGTGATAATATACCAAAACAATAAATAAATATTGAAACATAGACAATATTTTTAATGTTTTGCAATAATTTAATTTGAAACCAATTTATAAATCAAAATTTATATACAATGTAAATAATAAATATTTGTCAAATATAGGTGGGAGACACTGAGCTACTTTTGAACATTCTAAATGATAGATTAAATTATGGAATTTTTTGCGATTACTTTTGTTACAATATACTTATGGATCATTTTATTAAAAACCAAGACTTTGCTTCTGCAGCTAAAACTGCATCATATCTGATGCTTCAAGAAGAATTTGAAAATCCAATTAGTAATTCTTTAGCTATTTATTCTTGTCATAAATATTTAGAAAATCCAGAAACTTGGCAAGGCGTGGATCCAGAAACTTTAAAAGAAGAACCAAAAGAAGAAGTAAAAATTCGTGTTCGCTATATAAGAAACCCCTATTTTGATGACCATTTTGATTTATGGAAGCCATCAGATTTAGTCGGAAAAACTTTATATTTCATAGGTCAAACAATAAATAATTCCCTTGGAAGGTCTTGTCATTTAAGAGGATTAGTTTTGTATAAAAAATATACAGATGCAATAGAATTACTTAAACTATGGAAACAAGAACAAATAAAAGAAGTTGTATATAAAGATGTATTACCTTTAATTAAAAAAGATGTACCAGAATTGTTTTCTGATGAAGCTACAGAAGACAAAAAAGAACTTCAACAACTACTGTTAGATTTAGAAAATGCAGACTTATGTCAAGAAAATTTTAATGAAGGTATTAAAAAGTTTGTAGAAAAGGCAGTTGAAGAATGCAGCGAAAGTGATATTTCAAAACAAATCAAGGTATAATTTGAAATTAATCCTAGAATATTAAATTAAATAGAAGGAATTGAAATTTTAAACAATAATTTAAACTGTGATACTAATTTTAAATTATATTTAAAATGTTTCAATCAAAAAAAAATTACTTATTTCTTATTAATTTTAGTTCAGTCTAGATTATTTTACAACATATAGTTAAATTAAATACTAAAAAATAAAGTCTTATTTATATTTTCATCATAATGCATTTTCAAATTTAATACAAACATTTGTCATTAACATTGAGATAATTACTGTTGAAATTTTGATAATGATAGCACAAGAACAAAATAAAAATTTTTGTTTGAATGAAATTTTTTAAGAGATTTTAATTGATGATGATTATACTTATAATTTTATATATATATCAAAACCATTATTATATAATAAATAAATATCACTTAAGTTAAATCTATTTGAATCAATTATATTTTTTGAGATATAATTTTTTATATTTAATTGTAAATATAAATTATTGGTATGATACTCTAGTTTATTAATAATATAAGCATGAATAATAAATATTTAAAACACACTATGAAATTTAAAAATTTATCAATAATTAAAATATCAGATTTTGAAGACTAAATTTTAAAATATTTATTTGTATTAGTTGATTATCTATATTTACTCCTGTGAGCTTATTTTTTAGTTTAAAATAAATAGTTAAATCTAAAATTGTAATTAAATTTAGTTTGAAAAATTTTGTAGAGCTTTTGGTAGAACAAGAATAAATAATCAGATAAAATTTATTTACTTGTCAGTTATATGAGGAGTGGGAAAAGAAAAGAATGGATATTCTTTATGCCCAATTAGCTGAAATTGAGCGAACTGCTAGACTTGCTAAACTAGATGAAATCAAGAAGGATCTTGTACAACGCGAATTAGTCCTTACCTTCTTTGAAAATGAAGAAAAAATAGAATTGCAAATAGAAGAAAAACTTAAAAGAGAGAAAGAGTTATATGGTGATCCACAAGTGTGTGTACAAGATCAAGATGAGAATTATATACCACCCGAAATTACTAAGAGGAGATTGAATCAATAGTTTTATAAATATTTTTAAAAATGGACTTCTATTATTAAGAACCTAATTTTGTATAGTTTTGAAAGTAAACATTCATATTTACCAATATTGTTATTTCTATATAAATATCAAATTATTTATACTGTTTTATTGCTCTTTATTATATATATATATATATATTTACCAGAATATGATGATTATTGTTAATAATTGTGTTTTAAATATTTATGATCATTTACAGTATAATTAAAATTAAGAAACCATGAATTCTAATGTTTTCAAATCGAAAGCCATTGAAATATTTAGAGAAAAAAATTTCAGAAAAAAACTCCACTTCTTATAGAAATGTTTAAAAAAATTGTTTTTTTTTTTGTTGCTTCATATTTCTAAATTACATAAAACTTATCATTTTTGTGTTTTCTATCTTATAACTTTTTCAATTACTCCATTTTTATTTATATTATTTCTATTAATATTTATTTTTATTTTTATTTATTCATATTAACTATTTATTTTTATTATTTATTTTTATTTATTATTATTAAGTTAATGTTAAACTTCACATAAAGAGCAACATTATTGCTGACTTATTTCTATTTGGAACCGTTGGAACCCAAAAGTTAATTTTTAAATTATTTTCAACTTCATTTTGCCTATTATTTTTTTTATTTGATTTGGAATAAAAAAAAATACAAAAATATTGAAGATCAGGTACATCCTGGTATAACCGTTCAATAGTAAAAATCTGATTCCTTCTGATACAAATTACAAAAATCCTGATCAGAAAAATAAATCAAGTGTTTCATGACTAGTGCAGTATTCTTTACATTATAATGAGTATGTTACGAAAATAAAAAAGTTGTACGTTTAGTTAGTACATATATATAGTACGGGCGCATACGACAGCTATCATAGCAAATTCAAGGTCCCCTTGATAACATGGTGTTACTTCATGTTTTTCGGTGAGTTGTATCGATTTTTCGAGGTTGCCACACCCAAAAATTGATCATTTTCGAGATAAGGTCCATTTTTTTCTTAAAATGGTTATTTTCGAAAAAATTAAATAAATTTTAACTGAAGCAATATCAGTTTAATTGAGTATCGAGTTTTCTATTTGGAATATAGATTTTATTAAATATATGTGAAAGATAACATGTTTTTAAGGTATAACTATTTATCGAAATACCTGGGTTAGGTAGTAAAATTTATTTTATTTTATTTTTTTAAATAATCATTTTCAGCAAAAAATGGGTCTTCTATGTGTGTCAAGGTACAAATGCCTTGATCGAAAACTTTTATTGTGAATGAGACTTCATTTTTTTGTTTGGTTGCTATGACAACTGTTAAGCATATTTAGGATACATCACATCTTTGAGCAAGTAACATATTTTTTATCGTTTTAAAAATTTCGAGTTTTGTACCAGAAAGTGATGATATGCGGAAAGTATCAATTATTTATTTTCATTTGAAGAAAAGTGCCGCAGTCACAGTGAATGTTTTTCAAGGGATATGGTGATCGTTTTCTGTTAGAAGCAATATGTAAAAGATAATTCCAATGTTATGAAAAAATTGGCAGAAATGTTAAATGTTACACAAGAAATAATTTCTGATCATTGAACAGCTATGGTAAAGCTTCAAAAGTGAAGAAAATAAGTGCCTCATGAATTCAATAAAAGGCAGATGGGTAACCGATAAACCCTTGTGAAATTTTGCTTCAAATGAGACGAAAGAAAATGATTTTTGCATCAAATGGTTATCGGCGATGAAAAATTGATCTATTTTAAGAATCCTAAACGGACAAATAATGGGTTAATCCGAGACAACCTTCATCATCGACTGCAAAATTAGAGCGATTAGGCAAGAAGATAATGATGTGTATTTGGTTGGACCAGAGTGGCCTAGTGTGCTACGAGTTGTTAAAACTGAGTAAATTTGTTAATACTGATTGCTACCGACAACAAATAATCAATTTGAATCATGCATGTATCGAAAAACTATCAGAATAGGCCAGAAGACACGGTGAGGTAATTTTGCTCCATAACGATGCACCTGTACGCGAAGCAAAACCGGTGTAGAATGCAATCAAAGCACTTGGCTAGGAGTTGCTACCCCGCCCGTCATATTCACCAGACTTGGATACTTCCGTTTACTATTTATTTTCATCGATGGGACACGCATTAGCTGATCAGTACTTTAATTCCTACGAGAAAGTTAATCATTGGGTGTGTGATTGGTTTTCTTCAAAAGGCAAACAATTCTATTGACATGGTATCCACAAATTACCAGAAAGATGGTCAAAATGTGGAGAAAACAATGGCGAATACTTTGAATAAAATTTTTGTCACTTTCCCATTAAAATTAGTGATTTCTTTGCACAAAAAACGCTTACCTTATACCGGTACATCTAGTATATGTATTGTGTCCGCATTTGAGTTCGCGAGCACTTTCATTTTGTTGTACTGGAAAAACGTCCTCATCTAATATATAGGTGTCTTGAAGCATATCGCGTCTATAATGCGTACTCAATCACTTTCTACTCGGGCGCAATAATTTACCAGCAACGTCAGAAACTGTTGTCGGACCGACTATATAGGTACATAACGGAAAAGTGACTATATATTCGATAGAAATTGCGCTATTTTGTCAAACGTACATACTAGCAGCTTGCTGTCTTATTTTTAGAACATATCGAAGAATGTATCACAGTTTAACAAAAAGTGGTTTTTCAAAATGTTATATGTTGTTGAAACGAAAAAAATAATCTATGTAAAATTTCAGAAAGCTTCATAGGATATGTTAAAAGTTACAGTTATTTTAATTTAACACAGGTTCCTATGAAAAAACAGACGGTTTAACTATGTTCTTCTTGTAATAAAAATTCTAATATTAGGTTATCAAATATCTCCCTTCCGCTTTTGTGCTCTTCATTCAGTACTTTATAAAAAGTGTTACAGTGGTCGGATTTACTTCAAATATACGCCATTTTGTTCGATAATCTGTTTCCATATAGACGGCAACTTCATAATACCTTTCTCGTAGAAACCCCTCTCCTTATTTGCGAAGAATTCTGACAGTCACTTTTCACAAGCCTCTTTTGAGTACAACTTTACACCACCAAGGGCGTTCGACATGGACAGGAATAGGTGGTAATCACTTGGCGCTATGTCCAGGCTATATGGTGGATGCGATAAAACCACCCATCCGCACTCCCGTAGCTTCTGACGAGTCATCAACGAATTGTGTGGTCTAGCGTTGTCCTGGTGGAACACTACACCCTCCCTGTTAACCAATTGTGGACGCTTCTAGTCGATAGCCTGCTTCAAGCGGTCCAGTTGTTCACAGTAGATGGTAGAATTACGCGTCTGGCCATATAGGAGCAGCTCATAGTGGATGATTCCCTTTCAATCCCACCAAACACACAGAAAAACCTTCCTGGCCGTCAATCCCGGCTTGGCCACTGTTTGGAACGGTTCACCGGCCTTGAACCACGACCGTTTTCGCTTGATATTGTCGTATGTGATCCATTTTCCGTAGCCAGTCACAATTCGCTTCAAAAATAGGTCGAGTTCGTTCCGTTTCAGCAGCACATCGCAGGCGTTGATTCGGTGCAAAAGGTTTTTTTGCGTCAAATCATGCGACACCCAAACATCAAGCTTTTTTGTATCCAGCCTTATACAGATGATTTAAAATGGTTTGGTGACTAATTCTCATCTCCTAGGCGATGTCACGAGATGCCACATGCCGGTCTAACTCGATAAATTCCATGATTGATCGGTATTCGTCGTCACAGGTCTTCCGACGGCTGGCTTATCCATGGTGTCGTTTTCATCGGCTCTGAATCGTCGAAACCATCCTTCTGTGGTTCGAAATGATAGCGTGCCATCACCCAAAACACCATTAATCTCACGGAACGTTTCTCTATCGGATTTGCCTTTAACGAAGAAAAATTTTAAAATAGCGCGAATTTCGACGTTAGTGAACTACATGTTTACACGTCTACAACTTTTGAACGCAATATCCAAACTAATCATGCATAGCGTCGTTTTATACGTTATGTCAAGACCTTTCAAATGATATATAGTATTGCCAGATACGAGCTCTGAGTGCTTTGTACATAGCCGCGAAATTCATAAAACAAAAAGGCGGAAGGGAGATATTTGACAACTTAAATAGTTTTGGTCTAGACTCTTTTAAATTATCTACAGTAACAAATATATAGGAATAGATTTAATTTTTAATATTTAATGTTCATGAGATATCATTTACAATATTATGTGAAAAGTAAATCAGAAATATAATGTATTCACTAGCAAGTATGGAAACGCAGCATCGTTGCAGTAAGTATAGATTCGCTCCATGTATGTCTACTGGCATGCTCTCTGGTGGCTCGGATTTAAAAAAAAAAACACTGATGAAATTTCCTTTAAAAATAAAATTTTCACCAAACGTATAACTGTGCCTAGAATGAAAACAAAAAGGGTCCACAAGAGTACAGTATTTAAATGAAGAGAAATTGTATTTTTATGAAAAAGTAGGTGTTTGTATTTAAAATATGTATTAAAATGTTGTACTGTATTTTATATTTTCATAGCATATTTAAAAAAGTAATAAATGTCAAGCGTGGTCTGTATATTTTAATGAAGCATATTAGGAGGCGAATTTAGTTTTTGACCTTTTTGAACGGAAAAGGGACATTTATGATGGAAAATGGATACATATTAGCTTCATAAAAATATTTTCCGTCATTTTCTACGAAATTTTCCCATCTTTCTGACAATATGACGATACCGTTACAAAAGAACGATAGTGGTTTCGAGGCGATCCAATCGTCCACAAATTATCGCACTTCTTAAACATCGCGGAAGTACGTATCAACGAGGTCGTGCTGCATCGATCTGAATAGGTGGTAACCAGAAGGCGCTATATCTGGTGAGTACGCTGGGTGCGGCAACACTTCCCATTCGAGCTCTCACAGGGTGTTTTTGATAGCTTTCGCAACATGTGGCCGAGCGTTGTCATGCAAGAGCATACTCTTTGATTTTGTGCCTATTGATCGCGATTGCTCGGCTATGTTCGATCAATTTGTGTTGCAATTCAGTTGGCGTTTGTATACCTCGGCAGTGACGTTTTCATTCGGTTTTAGCAGGTCGTAGTACAGCACACACTGTTGTTCCCACCAAATGCACAGTAATACTTTTTAGCCGTAGATGATCCGTTTTGGTGGTGATGTGAACCGATGTGGACGGTTGGCCTGGGTCTACCCATGACTTTTTGTGCTTAGGATTATTATAGTAGATCCACAGAAAAACTCTTCTTTTTACCTGGCAAGTAAAGACAGTGCGATGTCGTATTTATGAACCTTTCTTTATGAACCTTTCCCACTGCATATAAACATTTGCCAACTGATCTTTTATCAAAAAAGGTTTATCAAAAAAGTTTTATCAAAAAACATTTATCAAAAAGTTTTATCAAAAAGTTTTATGAGTTTTATAAAAAAAATGTTTTACTATGTTAACCTATAATCTTTAGAGCCCACCTGTTATGTACGAAGTTTCTTTATTTTTTAACCTTATCATGAGAAATGTAATGACTCTAACAAAGTTTTGCTACTGGTAGACATATCTAAATATTTATACAAAATTATTTTTAATCGTGTACAACTAAAATTAAAAGAATGAAAGTTAGAAGTAAAATTACTACACAGTTATTTTATCAGTTAAATTTATTAACTCTAGTAGATGGAGGTATAGAGCACTCATATCTTTAAATTGTATTCATTTTCATGGAATTCTTAGAATTATACGCGTAGCCTTGGTATGTAAAACCAAATACGAATGAGATTCTACGAATAGATAGAATTGCAGATATACAATTATTGAAGGCAACATTTAAATGTTCTTCGAAAAGCATTTAAATCTATTTAATAAATAAGATTTTTTTATTTCTATTCTATTATTTCTGTTACACTGTATTGATTATTTTCACGTGGACCAGAAATAAATAAATTAAATATAAATCTAATTCAATAAATAAATAATAATTTATTTTGTTTTTGACAATAAAAAACATTGAATGAATGTTTGATACCTTTGTTTTTGTTTCTATGGAAAAAGAAAAAATAACTGCTCTTTTACACGTCAAAACATAGCCTAAAAAATTTAAATATATAGCCTACTTTTTTTATGATTTTTTTATTATTTTATATTTTAACTTAATTAAATTTTTATTTGATTTGTTAGTAGCACTTTTTTTTCATTTTCTATTGGGTTGATCATCTTCAAAAGGACACAGGATACTTTTTTTTTTGTAAATACGCTTTGACCTTATTTTCAAAGATGTTTTAACTTTATCACTGCATCGGAATATATAAATATCTCGGAGTAAAATCTCCCCGTTTTCTAAAACATCAAAGATGAATGAATTTTCATCATTCTTTTAGACGAAGTGGAAGTGAATATACGATCTGTGATTTTTTCCAATTCTATAGAGCCACCATCAAACAGATTATATTCAAGAGTTATTTCGCACCTTTAATAGGACCTTGCTTTACAACAAATTAAAGTGAATGATCTTTAAGAATTCTAGTTCGTACCCAACAATAAATAGAAAATTTGACCGAAAAATGTAACCACTAAAACTTATGTGCATTATACGTGGGGCGACAGAAGAAAACGGGAAATTCGACATAACTTTTTTATTTATTAATATTTTTACACCAAATTGTTATCATCTTCAAAGTATTCTACCCCTTGATCACAATGCACTTCTACAACCGATGCCTTCATTATTCAAAATACTTTTTAAATTCATTTATCAGGATGTTCTTCAGCACTTTCTATGATTTATGTTTTACCTGCTTCACAGCGATAAAACGATTTTCTATCATGTCCTCGTTTAGTTTCGGAAACAAAAAGAAATCACAGGGGGCAGATACAGCGAGTGGGGGAAGGGACGGTAAATGATTGGTGTCATATCGTTTTTGGTCAAAATCTGCTTTACGGTGAGAGCGGTGTGGGCGCTTCCTTTGCTTGTCTGTGAGAAGACAAGGGAAAATTTGGCTGCAATCTTTCCATGTGAAAATATTCGAATATAATCGACTGAACTAAACTCTATGATACACCACTCATCTCACTGAGTTGATCAATGATTCGCCGACGGTCTTTACGTTACGAGAGCATTGTTTTGTCGATGTTAATTTCTAGACGTTGCAGGGCGTCCTGAACAGCGTGAACTTCCACTGACATTTTTCCATTTTTAAAACATAAAAACCATTCCAAAACTCTAGTTTTAGCCAGCTGGCAGTCTAGCCAGCGTGGCGGCCACACTCGTGTACTTCTGCTTTCCTTTTCTGTGTGCCCCTATTTTATAAATAAATGATACGATTTTATTGCTTTTATTTTCCCGCATTTTATTTCTTCTGCTTAATGTACCGCTGCCATCAGCGCGACCTTCGCTTCTCTTTGAGCCGCCCCTCTTCCTTGGCGAAATTTGTTCGGGGTTCGGGCTAACCGGCACGTTATTTTGCAACGGCCATGTTTGCAGACCTCGAGTTCTGGACGAATGTATAGACCTTTACAATAAATAAATAAATATATATATATATATATATATATATATATATATATATAACAGATTGTTGCGAAAGTGTAGAATTTATAATGGATATTATATAACATTAATAGGTAAAGAACGTTTCTGATACGGGCAAAGCAGACCTGATTGAAGTCAGACGCAAAGAGTGAAAATGTAGGTATTCTAGTAGAATTTAGAAGAGATGGATTGTGCCAGTATAAACATACATCAGTGTGCCTATAACCTATCTATTTGATAGTGTAAACAATACGGATATTGGAGCGATTGCAAGTGTTCATTGTCATAACTGTTTTACTAAATGACTGCATGCATCATTTGCAATTAGTGCCGAACTCAGTATGTATGTATATACTACGGCAGGCTGATCCCAGAATTATGCTGGTAATTGGTTATTTAAAGTGGTTTCTTTCTATCAGAAAGCATAGCCTATAACTTTTCGAAGATAAGATAAAAGCTATATTTCAAATTGTAGAGCTATTAGTTCAGTAGTGTTCTTGTTTATCGCATACGAGCAGAAACACGTTTTGTCCTTGTATCTATGATATATATCTATGATATGACTAGAACTTGGAAAATATACTTGGGAACTTTCTAAAATGTTGTAATAAGTATTATCTTCCATTCTGTTAAAAATATATTGTATCAATGAGTCAGTATTGTAATCGAATATATTGAGATTAATTAGATAATAACTGGTAATCGAAGCTAATATTATTCCTTACGATAAGGATCTAGTTGATTTCGCGTACTAGGGACATCTCAATTTTTCCGCTCATTATCTATGATTGGTAACTGTAATTTCACTATCTCATATAAAAAACAAGGTTTACAAGGTGAAACTCCATTGTCACTTACCTTATTGAGTCCATCTTTGATTCTCCTTTTTTCCAATTGAAGCTAACAAGGAAATGTTGTCTTCGTAATATAATGAACATTTACTCTTTATAATAGAATAATTTTTGGACATGATATTGGTTAAAAGCAAAATATATGTATTAGAACATTAGATCATTAAAGATGATTTTCAAAAGTCCAAATAGCAAATACAAATGATAATTTATATAATATTCAATTATAGATCTGATTGAATACGCTATTATAAATCTAATAACAGTTTTATCATTGGTAAAAGCACGTACAGTTACTAGTCTGATAAAATCAAAATGAAAACTTTTCATAATTTTTTTAAGGGGTAAAACCACTGTAGAAATTTTGAAAAATCGATTTGCTTTTATTCGCTTAAAATATGCTCTGAACTTTTAAAAAAAAAGGATACCAAAACTAAAATCCAAGTGAAATAATTTTTTTCATTGAAATTTCGAAGTATTTATCAAGCGTCGCCAGCTGTTCTGAAACAGTCGATCGATTATCTGCTAAGGATTTATATACCTGATGCCTTGTGGCTCATCTACTGCTCGCCAGCTAGTCGAATGTCATGATAGATGTTCTCTCTTGTATTCTTGGGAAAATCTCGTGATTTTCAAAGCAAAGTACGTTTGTATAACATCTATTTTGAAACAGAAAGTCACGCTGTTTGTGTTTTACAGTTCTCAAATCGCTCTCGATAATTTAACTATTTTTCATTTAATTTGAGTTTTGATATAAAGATGAGTGACAAGAAAGTGTATGATATAAACAAAGGCTCCAAAACCAATTACAAAACACGGCGACGAAGTATGTAGTATCTTGAAAAGACGCTATGAATAGATTTGAAGCGGAGAGTAATTCTGTAGATGTCAGTGCGTTAGTAAAAAAATTGAAATCGTCGGACCATGAATTTCATGTTAACTATGGAGTAACCTGCAGAATTTTGAATCTGTTCATTGTATTACCTGTGATTACACAGCACGTGAAGTGCAAAACATACAATTCAGATATTACTTTTTATGAGAGTAGTCCAGGAGGCTTGAGTTTCAAGGTTGTTTTAGTTTATCCGGCGTGTCCTGAAATCATTATTTCAAACTGTAAATTTATTAAACGAATGTTGTAGTATGCAATTTTAACAAGGGAATGAAGAGTATATTGGAAAGTATGGAAGCCATGGAGATAGATATTGATTGGTAGGCAAGCCTACATTTTTTGCATTGAAGCTGACGAAAAACAAATAAAACTCGCTTAACTGTCACTATTCGAAGTAGTGAAACAGGTTCGGTCGAGTTTAAAAGCTTTTTTAACAAATAAAAAAATTTTTTATCGAATTTCCTATTTTTTCATGTTCATTTATAGTTTTCAAGCTGTAACTTGATTTACCTAGAAAAGAGTTTTTCCGAACTGGCACGCAGTATAACTCGAACAGCTTTCGTTCTTTTCACTATAAATTTTGACCATATCTTCATAAATACATGTCAAAGAGAAGTACGAACTGAATTTACGAACAATTGAGTTTCACGAAAGTTATTAACAAAATAGTGCTCCATTTTTATATGAAAATTTAACACTTTTACTCAAACTCTTGCCAAATATGTGAAAATCTATAGTTTGAAAATCCCGTACGTATTTGATTAGCTATGACCGTCAAGATTAAATGGTTTTTTTGTTGTTCCAGATCAAAGATTGGAGTCACTATACTGCGTGCCGCAAAAGCCCCTAAAAGTTAAGACCGTTCAAAAGGAAACCTGTGAAGCCTCCATTTTGTATTTTGTTCCACTAACTTATTTTTTCAATATATTTCAATAAAAGCAGATAAGCACCATAAAATATTTTATACTCATTTCTCTATCGACATTCCTTTCTTGGAAAAAAAAATTCCCAATAAAGTTCTTGTTTCGCCCGGTACAGCGGTATTGTCCCCTTAAATCAACAAATAATTTTATCGGTCTTATAGTCCTTATAAAATAATATATTGATAATGATATACTGAAAGTCAGACTAGCTTTGTTTACAGACAAATTCCCTGTGGAATCTAAAATAAATAATACTAATAAAAATAATAAAAATTAAAATTAAAAAGAAAAAGAAAAATAATCATGCTAATTTAGTAAAGGACTACCTACTGCAACCAGAATTTACTATATTTTCTGAATGTTTCGCTCGACGTTGCAAACCCTTTTGGTTTATCTTCAGAGCCTAAATTTTTTATGATTTTATAAAGACTGTAAAAGACCGATAAAAATATTTCTTAATATTAATTTACAACAGTTCATGTAAGTAAATTTTTTCATTTTTTTTCTATAACTTTGTTTATTTGAAACTTTAAAAATTTTATCAATGTTATATAATTTTGAGACTTAATTAATTATATTATTTTCTTGATTATTTTTTACATAACTATATATTATCAAATATATAATTATAATATTCTTAATATTTCATTAAAGATTTAGTTCTGGCAAATTAACTTAAAACTAATTTTATAATAATTATATGATACAAAAATATATGTACAAGGGTACTGGACAAATGTTGGAATATAGAAAGATATATTTACAAATAAATTTCAATTTATTAATCGATATACTAATTGAACAATTTTTTAATGTGTTTATTCATTCCAAAAAAATAATGAACTTATGCACTTAAAAAATAAGGATCAAAATCATCAATTTTTTATTTGTCCTCAATTGGAATTCAATAGAACTCTTTAGCAGAGTAAAAATAATTACAAAAATTTGAATACAATAGATTTTATACCTAAGCGTATCAAATCAAAATTGAACAAAAGGTCAAGACGACATTTAATGCCGAGAGCAATTTTTTAATTTACATGAATAAGTTGTCTATCTATATTATTTTTCTCATTATGAATCAGTAACATTTGAGACAAAAGTCTTATTTTTATGAGTTTCATAGTTCAAAATTTTTTACATTTATGTGTGTGTGTGTGTGTGTGTGTGTGTGTGTAACGCAAATGCTTTCATTAAATAATCGTATTGATTTTTATGTAAGCGTCTTTTGAATTTTTTAAACGTTTGATCAATACATTTTTTATTACATTTTAAACAAGAAATTTTATATACAGCATTAGATTTATCATAAATAATCGTACAATCTTTTCTAAGTTTTATAAAATTAGAGAAATTATTTTTTATGTTTTAACCATTGATGTATTAAACTTTTTGCAAATTCTTATAATCATTGAATGATGAATTGAAATTCAAAAGTAACCCACTACAGGTGGATTTTCTGTACCAATTTATTTCAATTTTTGACCTCATTTATAATTAAGGTGATATCAAAACAATTTCTACAATTATTTTTTGGTTTTACAACAGTGACAAAAAATTTTTTGTTAAGATTTTTACCTGAATATTAGATCACTCTACCGCCTTATTAACCTGATTACGAAATTATAAAAATGTTATATCTTAATAACAATTGATTTACCAGCTATCGCGCCTATGGTACCTTCAATTATTACATTACAGTAACAATACCGTAACCGAAGTAGAGACCGCGGACGTGGAAGTAGACACGATCGAAATGCATGCCGTTTAGAGATTAAACACCTTCAAGTATGCAACAAATTCTTATCACAGGTACATGCTAGTCTTGATGATAAATTTTTATTTAAGAATTGCGAGGTAAATGATATGCTAACACGTGTAAACGAATACGCTCAGCCCATCCAGGTATCGACGAGGGAATTCGGATTCTGTATATCTTCTCTAATTTATTCAATTATCAAGAAAACAAATCCTCCTTCATCTCAAGAAGTGCCCGTACACGCTTTTATACTATGTATTACTTTTACTAGCTGAGCACAGGCTTGCACTTGCGTTGAATGACACACAAATTTCACTTCGAGCCTTAGACTAATATTGAGCATAATGTATCAATCGGTTAATGACTCCGGTTTTCGTATCAGTTCGATCTGATCAGTTCGATTAGACATCTCATCTTGTACAGACGTGCTTAATAAAGATTAGTTCGCTTATATACTCTGCTTTATTTCTTTGTCCATATACCCCAACAGGGCGTAGCACACTGCCATTGCAGTAAGTTACGCGAATTAATTTTGTTTGCTCGGCTAATTAATTAGTAATTGTTTAGTTGGTTATTATTATTATTAGTATAAATAATTAATCAGTTGATTAATTTTTTTTGTCTTTCCTTCTGAGTGTTAATTTGAAAAGTAGTTTGATTAAAATCGAGAAGCAATTCGAGTGCTCATTTTTCGCGCGATAGAATTCGATTCTATTGTTAAATTTAAGCGCATGTGTTAAGTGCGGGAGTGAAAAGGCCTGATAAAACGTTGTGTAAAGTGATTATACGATTTTCTGCAAAATCGTATGCAAATTTATATATATATATATATATATATATATATATATATATATACAAATATATATAAGATATTTAGACAGGAAGGAAGAAAGGAAGGAAGAAAGGATGTGTAGAGTATAAAAACCAGATCTCTAAGGGTAAGAAAGAGTGTAAATTTAAAACACGCAAAACTGAGTGAGTTATAAATATAAGGTGTGTAGAGTGTGAGAAAAGAATAGAGTAGATTTGAGAAATTAAGACGTGTGAAAATGCATGTAGAATGAAAGAGTCGGGAGTGCGTAAAAATTTAAATTTTATAGTGCGAAATTCGAGAAAATTGTCGTTAAAACGCAATTAATTTTGATTAAAATTTGAATATAAGAGATGTGCGGGATATCTCTAATTAATTTGCTGTAAATACATGTAAATTACGTATAAGAAAATTGTTGGAATAAAGACGTTAGCCCTACGCACTTCTCTATAAATTTGACATGTGTAAGTATGTAACCCGAGAGCGCTCTGCTCGGCGGCTGTGCGCCGCCTCGCTGTACGCTCAGTTCGTACTGGCAGCTTCGATAGTACAGGCGTGTTAATAAAGACTAGCTATAAATCTATATTCTTTGTCTTGTTAATTACATACTATCCTTTGCTTAATCCTACAGGTTATTGGGACTAGCACGCTGCCAGTGAAATAGCTAAATTTATTAATAGATTTTCTAGTATATTTTACAATGAAAACTACTCATCAAATTTAAGACGCGAAGGCTTTTGCACGTGATTGATCGGGAAGATTTTATAAATTCTCGGTAGTGAGTGCGGGAGTGGAAAAGGCCTTTTGAAAATGATAAAGTGTAAGTGAAAGTGCACACTCACTAGAACTCTGGGTCAAAGAGTGTTAGTTTACAATACTGGACTATTGTATAATTATTTTATTATTTCTTAATAATAAAATTAGAAGGAAGGAAGGATGAGTAATATAATTCATACCAATTCGATCATGAGTAAGTTATAAAAATTAAGGTGTGAAAAGAGTGTGTCAGAAAAATTAGAATAGATTAGAAAATTGGAAAAGAGTGTGAAAAGTATGAAAGAAAGATGTATGAAAATCGGAAGTGCGATAAGTAAAAGCTCGAAATTGAAAGAGAAAAATAGAAGTACGACGCGAAAAGTATACATTTTAGAAACAGAGAAGTGCGCGATCTCTGAAAAATTTCGAAAGAAAAGTAGAAAATCCGAAAGAATAAAAGAATTCATAAGAAAAAGAGAAAGCGCGCGAAAAAGTCAGTCAGAAAGAAAAAGAAGGGGAGGTAAAAATCCTTGTTGATCAGAAAAACAGATTCGAAGAAAGCCGATAGTCGAAGCGGTGCTGCCGCGACGGCAGGAGCGCGCGTGCAACTTTGTTCGCGTGAAGAATGGATAGAGAATGAGAGATGTGATGATGCGATGATGACAAGTCCACGTGCATTGATAAACAATAGCATATGCATATAGATATACTTAAACACAATACAAATTTTGCAGATGATATTAACTAGTTAATAAATTGAATTAAACATTTTATATATACATGAAACACAATAAGTACTAATCTATGTACTTACGTGTGTCGAAAGTAATTAGTCTTAAACACACTTACTTGCAATATTGCAAATAATTTTTCATTGATGAAATAATAAATTGTAAAGTGCAAAGTTGGAAATTTTGCAGAATGGATGTGTGATATTAGTATCACATGTGAAATGGCAAAATTTAAAATGGATATTAGATAATTAATAATTATGCTAAATGTAAATGAATATTGTTGTAAAAGAAAATACATAAATTCTGAATTTCAAACGCAGTATAGAGAAGTGAGTAGGTAGCTAGATAGTGTGTGCGAAACAGCCACACTATGAAATAGAACTCCCGTACATGCATGCGCTATGCAAGTATGAGTGAACAGCGTGCTTGAATGTACAAGCGCATCGGAGTGAGAGAGATAGAGAGAGAAAGTGAGCGACTATTCCAGAGCGCTATTCCAGTGATTATTCCAAAATGCTAATGAGAGTTTTAATTCGACCGTTTGGCTAATGACTCCAAAACATCTGCATTCTGGGTTTAAAATTATTGAAATTGCTGCTTTTATTGCTGCGGGTATATTCAACGAGGGATATAGTTCCATTTTAAAGATCATGAATAATTTTAACATTCAAATTGGGACTCAATGCAAAATATTTGCTGAAAATGCGGACCCTGACCGGATAGCTCGGCAGAACCGGTGCAGCAATGTGTCGAAAGAAGCCCGACTAGCCCGAAAGCAATAAGGTCTTCAAGAAAATGCCTTATTTGATGAAGCTGAAGGAATATTGTATGCGCCGGCGATGGCAGATTAACCGGTAAGTCATTAAAATCAGTAGTTTTAATGTGTAAAAACTTTAAACGCGTTTTTCTAAAAACTACATTTTTTGAATTGGCGTAAGTTCTCATTTAAAAACTAAACAACAGAAATTGCTCAAACTTTTCACAAAGTTACTTTATAGTATTGTTGTCTATTTATATCTAAGGGTTTAAATGTTTCTTATTAAAAAAGTAATTTTTTCAACAAAAATATAACAAAAAAACGGTGAAAAAAGATGTCGATCTTTTTTTAAAAAAGATGTCGAATTTACAATTTTGTAATTTTTTCTGCATTTGTAGGTGTAAGCATAGAGCAAAATTACACTACTAATCGAAAACTGTTTTGTTTGTTTCAGATCATCCCAAAAATTTGAAAAAATGACGCCAATTACAAGTTGGCTCGTCATGTTGCGAACTACAGCGCCGCATAGCACCGCCACTTTATTTGTTTTTTTTTAATAAAAATTCACTTGAAGTATATTAATAGTGTGTCAACATAATATTAAAATTTTGGAAATAATAAATGTTTTTGTCTCTTCAAAAAAAATTCTTAAAAAACCCATCATTTTTTCGTTTCTAAAGGAGTTGCCCCCCTTAAATCATAGGCGCGCGAATGCAAGACCGTACGGTACACATGCATATTTCTGCAAGTGTGCGTACATGCGCATTTGCACATATATATGCGACAGCATATGTTGGTGTTATAGATAGACAGCGATGTTGGTAGATTTTCATTGCCGCAAGTAATGTGTGAGAAAGTGCGAAAGAGTAATGCGGAATGAAAGAGATGGATGAAAGCGCGTGTATGCATATCTTGCATGCATCCTCGCGGAGTGGGGCGCAGCCAATACCCGCGCGCTGTGCGAGTGAAAAGCGCGGCTGGAAAGGGAAGAGAGACAGCAAGCGTGAGCCGCCACCGAGCGGACCGCTGAGACTCCTGCCGCGCCTGTAGCCCGAGGAGCTGGTCAATAATTTGCACAGCAACAGTAGTTTTTGCGAGCTGAAGGAGTATGGCTTCAGCGTGTCTATATACGCCAATGGTGGTATATCCGGCGGCACGTTGATTTTAAAAATTGGCACAATTACTGCAAACCATACGTGTTCGCATGGGATTACACACGTGTATATTTATGCACGGATGTATGCGCGCACATATGCGCTCAGGCATGCAACAAATCGTGGTTCCTTTTACTGTTTGCTCTTGACTTAGCTTCGCGTTCGGGGGTGAAATCTGTTCAGGGCGACGGTCTCGGATGGGTCCCTGAACTTTCTGTTAGACAGCTACATGGATGTCGGGTGTTTTACACTCGACGGACCGGCGGCTCCAGCGAAACGGGTGGATGTTCAGATGCATGCGTGCACTGAATGTCGTGATGGTTGATGTTGCAAGAGTGAGGGTCACCGAGAGAGCAAGAGAGAGAGAGAGAGAGAGAGAGAGAGAATGAGAAATGCACGGCTATATATTCTATAGTTGCATAATGTATGGAAGGCTGGTCCTAGGCTATACACTGAGACCTCGCGAACGGTCCTCTTACTCCTGTGATTGACTGATACTTTTTCGGAAGGTCCAAGGTAATATGGAGGTATATGGATAGGTGAAATTATAATTAATCACATTGACTTAATTTATTATCAAAGAATAATCGAGATAAAATCACCACGCAAAATCTTAATTAAACTTGAAGAATATAAGAGGCTCGAGTGTAGAATCACACGTGTCGCGGCTAGAAAGGATCTTTACAAATTAAAATACACTTCGAATAAAGAGAAAGCGGCCGCATTCTGGAATCGTTTTGAAGATAAAGTTAAAACGTTTGAAAACGCGCCGAACTTCGGTAAACTATCCGTCGAAGAAAAACGCGATATATTTTATAACGCGATAGCTGATTCACTTCCCGAAACCATACTTGCAGATTGTCTGCACGAAGGCACTTTAGATGTCGAAATGGAATTAGAAAATTTGAAAAACTTAATTTTACAGGTGGAAGCCGTGAAACCGATTAGAGAGGCACCGGTAAGCATGTTAAATGCAGGTGAGATGCGACCACCTCCACCCTTTACACGGAGGCAAACTAAGATCAGTGGCTTCGGTTTTAACAGAAATAGCCGGAGACGTGCAAGATATGGCAACGCACCAAGACGCGCACAAGGTGCCAGAGGGATGAGAGAAAGCGAAGGCAAAAGATGCTTTGAGAGTGGTCAGTACGGCCACATAAGTGGAAACTGTCCCAATCCTGGAAAAGTATTTTGTTATAGATGCCAGAGAGCAGACAACCACTTGGCAAGAGATTGCAGGTCTAAGAAACCTAATGATGAGACAGGCTCCAGAAAGCCTGGAAGGTTTAGTCAAACAGAAGATGCGAATAAGAGTAAGCCACAGGCTAAGAGAGCAAAGGTCACTAAGCTCAAAAATCCATTTGGCTTGTCAGCCATTCCGGAAGAAGAAACCGGTAAGGTAAGAGTTTAAGTTATCAATTTTATAACACATTCAATAAATATGATATTAGGAGAATCAAGAAAAATAATATTTTTCAATTCATTGTAGACTCGGGAGTAACCGAGCATATTAGTAATAGCAAAATATTCTTTAATAATCTTGATCCTCTGTATAAAAATAATGTTAAATGTGCAAATAAAAATGCTGATCTTGAAATCGACGGTCGTCGGGATATTCGTACTATAGAGAAAAACAATCAAGCGATTTGTTTAGACAATGTATTGTATTCTAGCCATTTATCGAGAAACTTATTTTCATTAAGGAAACTAGCAGAACAGGGCTTAGAAATATATATGAATAATCAGAGAATAGACATATTAGATCCGAAAACGAAAGTCAGTTTTATCCGGGACTTATGAAACTCCCTTCTGGATTTTCAAATTATAAATAAGTCACAATGAGACTGAAGCACAGTCGGTTCAAGCAGGAGGACGTAGAAAGCACTACAAATTAGAATAGTAATAGTAGAAGCAAGAGTAGCGCAGTGGAAACAGATAGTCAGAACAGCATAAGTAAAATAAAGCTATGGCACCTGAGATTAGGCCACGCATCAACAAAATGTATGTTACAATTTTTCAAAAGAAATCCGGACAATTTAAACAAGCCCAAACAGCTGGACTTGCGAGGTGTCAGACTGCGAAACTTGTCTAGTAAGTAAAAGCACGAGATTGCCTTTGAAAACAACAAGGCAACGAGCTAGCAAACCGCTAGAAATCATACACACGGATACGATAGGACCAATCAATCCGCAATCACATCCTCAAGGATACAAATTTATCTTAATTTTAATAGATGTATTATGCTATCTAAGATGCGATAAAGGCACCGAATTCACGGGCTCGGATACTATTAAATTTTTAGATAAATTAGGAGCGGAAATAGAACTAGCGTGTCCAGATACACCTGAACACAATGGTGTAGCGGAAAGGTTCAACCGAACCTTAGAAATAAGAGTAAGAGCAATCATGCACGATTCTGGGTTACCCTCTACACAATGGGATCTAGCAGTTAGAACTGCAAATGACATCTACAATCGTACACCACACAAAATAATTAACTATGATATACCGATTAAACTATTATCAAACAAATACAAAATAGATGCAAACAGGTGGAAACGTTTTGGATGCATAGCAGTATTTAGGAAACAGAGAGGGAATGAGACTAAGTTCGGAACGACAGGGATTAGAGGGTACATGGTAGGTTATAATGCAAACGGTTACAACATATACGTACCAGAGGAGAAAAGAATTTTGGAATCGAGGGACGTCAGGTTCGTTGAACAGCAGACATTTAAAAATTACTTTAAACAAGAAGGAGACATTGACTGGACACAAAAGAAACAAAGACAAACCAGAAAATAGTCACGCGTAGTATGTCCAAAAGGACTAGAATACGATTGTGTGTTCTTTAGATACGTGTAGATTAGAAAACAACTCGGAAATTAGGTATCATGCATTGCTGGAAAAAATCAACGGAGATTCTCAAACTTATAAGGAGGCAATCCGCTCTCCGGATAGCATAAACTGGCAACAAGCCATTCAAAATGAATTAAATTCGTTATTGGAAAAGGACGTATTTACCGAAGTAACACAAAGCGAAATGTTTAGGAAAACTCCGAATCCAAATATACTAGATTCGCGCTGGGTCTTTAAAAAGAAAACTATAAACGACGATAAAATCATATTTAAAGCTAGGTTAGTAATTAGAGACTTTAAAGACAAAAACGTCTACGACATTCGGAAAACGTATACACCGGTATCTAGACTATCACTCGTCAGGACTTTCCTTGCGATAACAAATAAATATGGGTTTATGCTCAAACGATTAGACGTAGAAACGGCGTTCTTATATGGGGACATAGATGAACATATATACGTCAGATTTCCCGAAGGATTAACAGATAATATAAAACGCACTCAAAATAATATTTTAAAACTTGAACGATCGTTATACGGACTTAAAATTATCCCCAAAAGATGGAACATCAAATTCACAGAAGTCGCGAATAAACATGGCTTTACGAATAGCGATTTAGATCCGTGTCTGTTCACAAAATTTAATAAAAACAGTATGTAGACGATATATTGATAATGGGTAATAGTAATCGAGAAATTAATCACACTATAAATAATATAGGCAAAGAGTTTAGAATCAAAATATTCGACCAACCGATGGAGTTTCTAGGAATCCGTATTGCTCGTAATTTAAACAATAACACCATGAAATTGTGGCAAACTAAATTCATAGAAAGTCTAATGCAGGTACTCCTATCACTCAGAACGACGCTACGAACACGAACAGAAAAGATCGAGAGGAAATAGGTGAAGAAAACTGCGCAATACCGAACACACTGTATAGGGAAGTGATAGGTTCACTACTTTATTTAGCTAACGCCACCAGATCGGATATTGCATATGCCGTAAACGTACTAAGCAGGCATCGGATCAATCCCACCGACTTCGAATGGAAAATGGTCGCGAGGATCATACAATATCTGTCAGGTACAAGAAATTTAGGCTTACTATTCAAAGGGATCTGAGATGACTTGACCGCGTATTCCGATGCAAACCTTTTCGATTGCAAAGGCTCTTTAACTACGTGCGGGTACGTGATTAAACTCTATGGAGATACTATTGGCTGGAAGACTCGAAAGCAGCTAAGTGTATCTCTGTCCGCATGTCAGGCGGAATACGATGCCATGAGCAACACATACCAAGAGTTGCTGTCAATACACAACTCGATTAGAGTAATCTTGAGGCGGGACCTCTTCCCGATCACACTATTTTGCGATAACCAGGCGGCTCAGGCATGTACCAAAACCGAAGATAGCAGTCGACTTAGACACATGACTGAAAGAAAAGAGCACTACATTAAAGAATGCGTGAATAGAATAGCTCGCGGATATTTTTAGGAAAGGGTTGAAACTAGACACACATGTTAGTCTGACCAAAGAAATTTTTAATATACTAAAGTCCTTTTCTAATTTACATATGACAGCGAAGAAAATTGGAGTGAGCGTGAATTGTAAACGTACAGAATTGGATAAATAAATAAACTACACTTTCAAATTACATACATTTATTGTATCAAGGATCTACTCTTATTCCTGAAATCAAGTCCATAGAATTCTGATAAGACCAGCAACTCATTTATTGTTTAATAAAAATAATACTAATAATAGTATTTTAAATTGATCATTTTGTTATCACATTTACATTATTTCAGTCTATATATATACATATGTAATGCCATCATACAATTGTGTGTCTGAGATACTTTTAAATAAAGATCATGAACAAATGGGTGAGCATGAATCCACGTAAGTACGTCTATGCTACCGAGAGAGAGTGTCGGTATGAAGGGACGCTCTTAATCAAACTAGCGGCCCTGCATATGTGTGCATGTGTGAGCGCTGCCTCGCCGCTGATCAGTTCGATTAGACATCTCATATTGTACAGACGTGCTTAATAAAGCTTAGTTCGCTTATATACTCTCCTTTATTTCTTTGTCCATATACCCCAACACTTAGTTTGATTATTTTCTTGTAAATAGTAAGTTTAGTTTATTTCTTTTCTTATGTTGTTTTTGTAAAATTTATATAATAAATTTTACAATAAAACCTACGAAGCTAACTGCTATTTCGTGTATACTATGCGAATGATTAGTGCTGGGTTGCAAAGTATAATTTATTTTTATGTATATATGGATATTGGCATGAGTTTTAACGTAAATATATATTATATTATAAGAAAACCTATCTTTGTAATTGTAAACACTGTGTAAAACATTATGATTGGTAAAGCTATTCGAAAAGAAAAAGAGTTAATTATACAATCTGTCTTTTCAGAACATGAGCTCTCATTTGCTGACGATGATTCGTGGTCCGAGAGAGGATTTTCTTCTTTTCTATGCACTTATCACTTATTAGAAAACATTCTGATATAATCTTAGATACTATTATAAAACCGCATTTCCGTGAAGTATGTCATGAATGGAATGACAAAGAAGATACAGATGACTTTGATGCTTGGTACTAAAATCACGAACCAGAATGTCAAGTAACATCGAAGTGTCTACACGAAATGCTATTAACAGGGTTGCCTCCCCACTCAAGACTGTCACGATTGTATCAATAATCAACACATTAGGCCAAAGTAGGTATACCGTATTTGACAGCAAGAAGCCTGGAATAAAAAAAATTCAATAAATACAAAAAAGAACTAAACTTGTATTTAAATTTATGAATAAAAATATATGTTCGAATATAAACCGTCTGGACAGGAACAGCTACCAGCATTAAGAAAATAATTTTTGTGAAACGTATGCAATAGAATTTATTTATTTATTCTACCTTAAATATTAATATTAATTATTAATTATATTTCACCAAGTACATAGTGTATGTTGCATTAAGAAGATATTTAATGCTAGCCAAGGAAAACTCCCTACCTTGTACAAGAAGTATTGAAGAGGGAAGAATTTTCATAAAACCGATTTTTTATATAAAAAATTAGTTTATCCGGTCAAGAATATCGTGTAAAAGTTCCAAAGTGACATTCAAAGTCCTATGAGAGCTACAGCCTGTGAGCGTGACATCCTTCGGAGTGCATCGCCCGTGCACCGCAGGTATACAGAGCGCTACAGGCAGGTCTGGCATTTTCTGGAAAACCAAGAATTATACTAATGAATATTATGAATGGTATGAAGAACACGAAAAAGAATGAGCTTAAAACCATGAAGGTTCTGTGAGCAAAATGGAAGTGGATGCCGTAAAAGAAATGTTTTTGAGATCTAGGAGTTAAATATGTAAATTATACACGAAACAGCGATGCAAAAAATTTTAAAGCGATTTTAGAATTAAGCCCGTATAGTATTGAATTTATAGTTATAAAAGTAAGCGTGTCAGCCATAACCAGAATCCTAATGAAAGTTGTAATTCGACTTGTGTTTAAAATTGTTGAAATTGCTGCTTTTATTGGTGTGGGTTACAGTTCCATTTTCAATATTATGGATAGTTTGGACATTCGTATTGGGACTCCATGCATAATATTTGCTAAAAATACAGATCGCGACCTAATAGCTTAGTTCACGATTGTTGATTTGCAGCCATTTCATTGTCTCTAAACTGGAAATAAGAAAAATAGAAGTCGCGACAGTAGCGCTTGGTAAGAAAGAGAAAGATATACGTTAGTAGATGATACCGTTGGTTGGAAAGAGAACGCATGCCAACAACATACCATTAAATGGAGCAGAATAATTTTAAAATTCAATAATATTTTTATTGAATAAAATTATTTAAAATATTGGATAATTGTTAAATACATTTATAAATTGTTAATTACGTTTAACACAAAACATACCATAATGGGTCAAATGACTCATTTTGATATTTTTTTTGAAAATACACGTATAATTTTTTGCGTTTGGACATTTGACTTCATGACTTTTTCTATGTAATAAATGTACAGTTATAAAATTTTTTTTGTTTTGTTTTGTTCTGTTTATTCTGAGTAATCATTGTTGTATACCGATATCTACCACAACGGGCCATTTGACCCGGAGAGAATTTTTTTGGTTTATAAGATTATCGAGTCATATTTGTAGTCAGTAAGTTGCACATTCTACCAAAGACTGTTGCGTAAAGTAGTTCAACGAAAATAGCTCAATATAATTTCAAGAAAATATCGAATTTTAGATTGAAAATAGCTTTTCAGTGTAAGAAAAAATGGCAAAATTGAAAGTCTTGGTAAGTACCTAGCTTATATTTTATTTTGATAGCCTTAGTAATACAGATCGTTTTTTTACCCAGAAAAATGTCGAAGAAAACAAGACAGTACAAGTTCTTAGAAGATATAAATAATATTGGAGAAGAGTTTTCAGAAATTAGTGAATATGAATTTTCTGAAAATGAAGATATATTGGTTGCAAATAAAAATGAGTTTGATTCTACAGATACTGACGATGAAGAGGAAAATATTGTGAATGTATGTAGTGGACGAAAAAGAACAAGATTACTCTCAAGTTCGGAAGAAAGTGAAGTAGAAATAAATGAACTAAATGTTGCGAATGATGGATCTGTTTGGCAACAAATTCAGACAGGTGGCACACCTGGAAGAGCACCACTTCATAACATTTTCAAGCAAGAAGTAGACCCAACGGGATATGCAAGACGTCATATAATGAAAGGTAAAGTTATTACTGTATTTTCATTGATAATTGACCCTTGTATTATGAACCATATAAGAACATGCACAATAGAAGAAGCAAAGAGAGTGTTAGGTTCCGATTGGAGTTTATCTAAAAAAAAAATTAGGTGCATTTATTGCAATTTCATATGCTCGAGCTGCAAATGGAGCAAATAATTTGAAAGTTTCCTTTTTGTGGAATAACAAATTTTTTTCTGAAACTATGGGCAGAAATAATTTTACCGAAATACTTAGATTTATTCGTTTTAATAAAAAAAGTAAGCGGAGTCAACGTTTGAAAACAGATAAATTCGCTATGGTATCTGCAATTTGGAATATTTTCATTGAGAACAGCCAAAACTATTACAAACCGGGTGAAAATATTACTATAGACGAACAGCTATTTCCGACTAAAGTACGGTGTAGATTTACCAATACATGCCTAACAAGCCGGATAAATTTGGAATCAAATTTTGGTTAGCATAGGATGTCGATAGCAAATACGTCATAAATGCACTTCCTTATCTTGGAAAATATGAATATAAGCCCTCTTCAGTACCACTCTCTGAATATGTTGTACTAAAACTCATTGAGCTATTTACGGGTTGTGGAAGAACTGTGACCACAGACAACTTCTTCACAAGCAAATCCCTAGCAACACAACTTCTAGCCAAAAAACCTTAGTTAGTTGGAACTATTCGGTCAAATATAAGAGAATTACCACTAATTGCGAAGCAAAAAAAAGATGATATGGAATGATTTTCATCGAAAATTTTTACAACAGATAATTGTACTCTTACAATCTATAAAAGTAAGCCAACAAAAAAAGTACTCTTACTTAGTTCTAAACATAAATTCGTTAAAATAGAAAATAATGATAAACGTTTATCTGAAACTGTTTCATATTACAATAAAACCAAATTTGGTGTAGACATAACCGATCAAATGGCGAGGAAATTTACTACAAAATCTAAGTCATGCAGATGACCTCTCCAAGTGTTTTTCAATACCCTTGATTTAGCTGACAAGATATCTCGAGACTAGATTTTTTACTCAGGCTAGCAAAAGAACTTGGCGCCGATTTTCGAGAAGCCCACGAACAACCAAAACAAGAAAAAAATACGAAAGGATCGTTGCCTAAGTCTACTACAGATGCTTATAAACGTATGAGATATCAAATAGGATACTGTAAAGAAAATAAAACCAACAAAATTTGCTCTAAATATAAAAAATATGTTTGCGGAAAATGTACAATGGACTCACTTATATGTAAAAACTGCGATGGACTTGAATTAAAATTTTTAATTTTTAATTTTGTAATAGAAATGCTCAAATCCTATTTTGTTTAGTAGTAATAAATTTTATTTATTTTTTTATTTCCTTCCTAACATCCATATTTCATACATTCAAGCATGAAACATAAAGTCGGGTCATTTGACCCGATATGGTAGAAATAGGTATATATTAAGCCTTGGTATGATTAGTGTTAATAATTGTTAAATACATTTATAAGTTGGTTAAATCTTAAAAGGATCTTAACCTATACTAAAGCAGTAATAGTAAAGCAGTAAAGAAATTTCTAATTTTTTTTTCAGCAAATGGTAGGTTGTAGCGTGGAATACTGCACCAACTCAATAAAGAAGGGATTTAGAATGTGTAGAAACCCTACTAAAGCAAAAAGAAGGAAAATTCGGCTTAAAAATATTAATAGAGAAGATTGGGTTGGCTCGATACTTCCTTCAAGGCGGTCAAAATTAAGTTATTATTGCCAACTGAAATTGAAAAAAAAAAAATGATATGCAATATTGTGAAAAAAAATGGAGCAAAGAATTTGTATTCAATTTTGTATAAAAAATGAAATAAAGTGTAGTGAAGTTTGTAAAATGTTAACAAAGACATATAGTTATAAGCGTTTCAAAGATGGCCACGAAAACGTTGAAGATGACAAGCACATCGACAACCGATGATAACATGAGAAAAGTGAAAGAAATGGTTATGAACGATCGCCGAATCACAATCAGAGCAGTCGCTGAGGATGTTGGCATATCAGTTGGCTCATACTATGTAATTTTTTCGGATGTTTTGGATATAAAACATGTGGCAACAAAATTTGTTCCAAAATTGTTGAATTTCGAACAAAAACAGCTGCGAATGGAAGTTGCCGGAGTCAACCAGGAGTCGCTAAATGAAGTTAATAACGATGCAGAACTACTAAAACGTGTTATAACAGGTGACAAAATATGGGCTTACGGATGTGATGTCGAAACTCAGGCTCAATCGTCCCAGTGGAGGCATTCTGGATCGCCAAGACCGAAAAAGGCTCGACAAACGAAAATCGCTGAGCTCAAAAAACACGTCTAACGTTAGCGGCTGCCACTTAAAAAGTAAGCAATGCATATTGCTGAAAATGTTATCGTACTTCAGCGGCATGCGTACCAACATAATAAAAAAAAATTTTTATACAGGCGAACTTTCCAATCCCGCGACATTTAAAAATTCTCGTTACTTTTTGAACACACCTCGTACATTATTTAAGATTGATCGTACACTATAATATCTTGCACATTCATTTCAATGCAATACATAAGCACTTCATTAACAAATCTAACATACAATTACTACATGTTCGAGCTTTCATAATTTCAGAAACTGATCGCAATTTCGTTTTGATATAGATATGATCGGTGTACTGGTAAAGTTTAAAAAACACACGGACATAATAATATCTCTGACATTTTTTCATATATCACTTTCATAGATCATTTATTAACTTCCGATATTTCATAGAATCATATAAAATGTTGGATCTGTTCATGTACCTATTTGTTCATCAAATATGTAATTTTTTTTACAAAAAAGTTTGTGAGTTAAAAAAAAAACCATACATTATGAACTATACACTATTCCACGGTATTCTAAAAATTGTTTCGAGATTTCATCCAGAAAATAAGATTTGTCACACTTTTCATAGAAAAGGTCAGTCGTTCGTTGAATACCACTTTGTTTAAAGGCTGAAATCTTGCTCGCGAGAGCCGTTTTTATATTGGACAACCGAAAGTCAGTCATGCCATGGAAGTTTTTCGGATGTTTTGGATATGAAACTTGTGGCAGCAAAATTTCTTCCAAAATTGTTGAATTTCGAGCAAAAACAACGACGAATGGAAGTTGCTCAGAAGTCGCTAAATGAAGTTAATAACGATGCACAATTACTAAACTGTATTATAATAGTCGACGAAACATGGGTTTACGGATATGATGTCGAAACTAAGGCTCAATCGTTCCAGCGGAGGCATTCTGGATCGCCAAGACCGAAAAAGGCTCGACAAATGTGGTCGAATGTGAAGGTTATGCTCACTGTGTTCTTCGATTTTAATGGCATAGTGCATTGTGAATTTTTGCCACAAGGTCAAACAATCAATAAGAAGTATTACCTACAAGTTCAACGCCGTTTGCAAGAAGAAATCCGAAAAAACGCCCGGATTTATGGCAAAACAATTCATGGCTTTTGCTCCACGATAATGCACCTGCTCACACTTCATTGTTTGCTCGTGAATTATTGGCCAAAAACAAAACTTTAACGATGCCTCAGCCTCCATATTCGCCTGATATAGCTCCATGTGACTTTTTTCTATTTCCAAAAATAAAGAGAACATTAAAAGGCCGTCGTTTTACAAGCATAGATGACATTAAAAGCGAATCGCTGAAAGAGGTAAAAGCTATTACAAAGATCGAGTTTCAAAAGTGTTTCGAGGATTGTAAAAAGCGTTGGCACAAATGCATTTTATCCGAAGGGAATGACTTTAAAGCGGACAGAATAAATATTAATGAATAAATAAATATTTTTTTCTTAAAACGAATTCTCGTTATTTTTTGAACACACATCGTATATTTAAACTAATAAAATTCCTTTGCAGATTAAAAACTGTATTAATAGCTAAAAATGCACTGAAATTACGTGGAAGTAATAAGAAATCTCCTCCCCATGGAAAAATGAAAGAATTAAATGTAATTCCAATCAAATAGCTAGGTGAGTTTGTGTGAGTTTGAGTGTGCTTTTAACATATTAAGAACTTTAAAACCTATAAATTTAATTATGTATTTTATAAAAAAATTATATCATCGAAAGTATCTTGAACAAACAATATAGTTATACATTGACTTTATTAAATAGTATATATATGTTTGAATAATGCGTATGAATGTTTATTATATTTATTCCTGTAGACGAGCATTTGAAATCATAATTTGATTGTTATGGAAGCATTGCCATTCGATCTGTCCATGCAGGTAAATATGTCACACTTGTGGTATTTTCAGTTTATATCTATTTCCGTTGCATATTTTTTCGGAAGGCTTGATTAATTTATTCCAAATGAATTGTAATTGATAATATGCAATTAAAATTTCGTATACAAATTAATTATGAAAACAAGAGCATAAGCTTTGTGGGAACAGGCTTAGCAAATTCATATCTTCTTTTTTAATAATAATGAATTATCAGAAAAAATAGGAGAAGAATGTTCATCAAAAAACATGGATGATTCAGGATACTTAATTCTTTTTTCTGAGCCCAAGCGTCGACAAAATAACGTGAAAATGAACTCGGCTATTTGTAAATAATCTCATTCCTTTATTAAGATGCATTTCCGTAAAAACTATTTATTTATTAATATTTTTTAGAGTTTTAGATATATTTTGTATAAACTCTACATGCTGTTATTTATAGGAATTCATAGAAAATGATGTTTGCCATTTATGTTTATGGTCCGTTGTTCTATTCTGTATTGTTTTATTCTTTATATGCGAAGAACACATTAAACTCGCCCAACTATCAGGTATGTGAATAAGTCTTTCCCGTTTTTTTTCAAATTTTGAGCCTTTATTGTGAAAAAATGGTTACAAATGAATTATTGAAAGTATTGGCCATCGCTAGCTACAACTTTTTCCCATCTTTCTGGCAACATACGAATCCCGTTGCGAAAAAATTCGACCGGTTTGGCCTCTATCCAGTCATCCACCCATTTTTTTGCTTCCTCGTAGGAATGGAAGTGCTGGTCAGCCAGGCCATGCGTCATCGATCTGAAGACATGGTAATCAGACGGAGCAACGTCTGGACTATACGGCGGGTGGGGTAGGACTTCCCATTTGAGCGTTTCTAAGTATGTTTTCACCGGCGGTGCAACATGTGGGCGAGCATTGTCATGTTGCAAAATAACTTTGTCGTGCCTGTCGGAGTATTGTGGCCGTTTTTCTCGCAGTGTCGTCGATAGACCTCGCCTGTGATCCTTTCATTCGGTTTCAGAAGCTCATAGTAAACCACACCTAGCTGGTCCCACCATATACAGAGCATGAGCTTGGCGCCATGAATATTTGGCTTGGCCGTCGATGATGATGCATGGCCGGGTAGTCCCCATGATTTTCTTCGCTTCGGATTATCGTAACGTATCCACTTTTCATCGCCAGTCACGATACGATGCAGACAACCCTTTCTTTTATGTCGCTGAAGCAGCTGTTCGCAAGTGAAAAAACGCCGTTCGACGTCTCTCAGCTTCAGCTCGTACGGCACCCAATTTCCTTGCTTTTGGATCATTCCCATGGCTTTCAAACGCTTGGAAATGGTTGTTCGGCCAACTCCCAATGCTTCAGCAAGTTCTTCTTGCGTTTGACAAGAATCTTCATCAAGCAAAGTCGCCAATTCTCGATCTTCAAAGATTTGCGGCCGCCCGGAACGCTCCTTGTCTTCCACGTCGAAATCACCGCTTTTGAAGCGTCGAAACCATCCGCGAACACTTGAATCATCGACACAACCTTCTCCATAAGCCTCCTGAAGCAATCGATGCGTCTCGGCAGCAGATTTCTTCAAATTGAACCAATAAAGTGAAACTTCCCGCAAATGACGTCGACTCGGCTCAAATTTCGACATTTTCACGATATCAAAAATTTATGATGCGAAAAAATTTTAACTAATGTGTTAGTATGGAATTATTGACATATGAATAAGCTTTGATTATGACATATGTAACCATTGAATACTCGCACAGTATTGGTGGCGCCATCTCTTACAAAAAACGGGAAAGACTTATTCACACTCCTAATATTTTACTTTTTTTAAAGTTCTCTTTTTAGATTATTTATATTTTAAATTTTTATGATTATGTTGAAAAATAAAAAAAAATTACCCCAGAAAACTTTTTTTCTATCTTTTTTCTTTATCGGGTTCTTCGTGCTCTCACGTCGCTCATGCAGGGCTTAGTATATTGAGGAGTTTTCGGATTGTGTTTAAATGAGTCAACGCGCGGAATTTATAATTGCCATAAAGCCTGGAAGTACTTCTCCTTTTTGAAAATTCCTTCAATTTAGAAAAAATCGTTTGAAGTACGTGTTAGACAGATGCGGGTCGCATTTCAGGGCGCTAATATTTGGAAACTTTATGGCAACTCAAGTTCATAATCTAAGCCACCGAGTATAATTTCGGCACACTGAAAAAAGGGGGTGGGGAATACGCAGCAAAATCGATTTCCTGTTTAGTGTGCTCGTATTGTGCTCGTAGAGTGTGCAGTTCGTTCCACGATAAAATGTCAAAATAAATAAAAGCATATGTATAACGAACATATATTGTGTAATCGTATGCCGGGCGACTTGAGTAGCGACAAAGATTCACCAATGTAATGCGTTCGACTTTAGATAGAAGAAATCTAAAAACTAAGATCAGTTGCCGTAAATGTGTATTTGTACATAAATATAATCTCGCCTCTGTAACTTGACCGCGACTCCTCTCAACCAATAGACTTAAACGTTTGCGAATAAGTTTGAAACGTTAATATAAAAGCCAACTTTCAGCTTTAGAGAACTTGGTTCCTGGAGGCATCAGACCTCACGGGAAAGTCATACTTTCCGGGTATTGAAGGTCACCCAGGAACGGGAAGGGGAGGCTAGTGAGACAGTGTCGAGCTCAGACGACTCCTGGTCCGGTGGGCGAGGGCCCGAGTGAGAGAAGAAGAAATAGTGGACGTGGGCGGTACCGAAGTGCTTAGAGTGGGCAAAGGCCCAATCATGCCGTTGAACCCGGAAAAGCGACAATCACAGAGTGAGAGGAGGAGGGGCTTCACCGGCTCGTAAAAGGTCCGCTGAACGGACGGATGGGCACTCTCCATTTTTCCGTCGCCAAGAGCAGGACGCATCTTGCCCTATATTATATTTTATTTAGTATATTATATTTCAATATTGTGTATAAAATCAATTATAAAAAAAAGGAATTAAATAAATCCAATAACTATTTCTGCCCAACCTCGCCCTTTACATATTGAAATAAGTACTTTCAATTAAATTTCTTGGATTGTTAATATATTTAGATAATTTTATTTATCTAAATTTGGCGAATAATAGTCAAAGTATAAGTAACTCTAAAAGAAAAAGAAACACTATAGGATATAATAAAAACATAAATATGAAAGTAAAAGGTAATCGTACCTCTCTATTAAAAATTGGTAATAAATCTTATAAATATCAGATGAGAAGAAAATTGTATTCATGTGACGCTCTTAAACAAGCAATTGATATGTATAATACCTTATATTCACTTTCATTAAAAAGTATTTCTAGGGTATATAATATTCCATTAGCAACGCTCGCAAGAAATATACGGAAGTTAACTTCACAAAATAAAAAGATTGATCCACCAAGTTTTAAACCTCCATGAGGAAAAAGAAATTGTTGATTGAATTGTACAAAAAGCTCGCATAGATTATCGCATTTCAAAAGATGAGCTACTGACTGCAGTGCAAAAATACCTTGTATTAAGGGGCGATCCTGTTGAGAAGTTTCAAAAAATCGATTATTTTGCATAAATATCTTCCTAAACCATCCAAGAATGTGCCCCTAAAATTTTAGAAGCATATTCGAAATATTTGCAGACTTTCAGAAAAAACGTGGAGCATGTGAACTCCACTCCTCGATTTAGTATGAGGAATACAAAGCAACTTGCGAGGAAAATTATGAAATATCTGCGGACAAAATGGAAGTGGCAAGTTGACAAGACAAAGTGGATTCTGTGCTCAAAATGTTTCAGCACTTGAAGGAGAAATATGCAGTAAAATACGTTAATTACATAGAAACGGCGATGAAAAAATTTTCAAGACCTTACTCCGAACAGAGATCTTATCGTGACAAAGAGCAAATGCATTGGACGCGTTCAAAAGAGAATGGGAAGTCGCCTTAGGATCGTGCAAAAACTGCACAGAATTGATAATAAAAATCAATAAAAAAAATTTGTTAAATTTATCAATATGCTGATCAAAAAATTAACAACATATTATAGCCTTGCAATGCGGCGTAATATCTATAAAATAGATGGCATGAAAAAAGATATCTTATCAACACATTTGTGATATAGAACCGCGACCCATGTCAAAGTCATCTGCAAACCTCAATATAAATTCGACAAGGCTGCAAAGAATTGCATATATCACTGAATGCGTTACGCGGAATACTATAATAAGAAAAACAACGTAAAAGTTCGTCATAAAACTAAATAAGTGCTACACAAAGGAAACAATCGTATCGCTCATTTTTAGTAATCGCCTCCATCTTACAGACAGAACTTCAGACCTGACGTTTATTTAACTATACATATGTCGATATTTGCAATGTCAATAATTACTCGGCATTAGTATCGATATTTGCTCGGCTGTTTTTGTGAGTATAGTGATACTAAAATTTCAAACCCGCCGTGAGAGTGTAAGAGTACATGTATGTCGTTTATAAGACAAACCGCGCACATGCCAGAACGAGCGAGAAGTAGTCGATTATTTCTGAATAATTTGACAGAGACTTTACAGATAGTCCTATCTTATGAGGGTAGATACCTGAGCCATTGAATACAAAGCTGATCATGGGGATGAACTGAGAGTACCCTGGAAAATATATAGCGACCGACAAGTGTGAGAGAGGGACGCACAATCGCATTGATGTAACAGGCGAATAGTCAATTTTTTAGAGAGTAGCGGAACGCTAGCCAAAAGTAATCCATTGTGGCGCAAGTGCAATGTACGCTGCGGCTACAAGTTCTTAACGTCAAAATACCAAAGGAAACTGTTCCACAGACTCAAGATGCATCCCTAGATCGTAATATTTTCCAAGTGATGGTTCACACCAAGGAAGTAAAAAACCTTCTGAAGAGGAACCCCGAGTGTTGAAGATCCGCAGAAAATTCCTTTGCTGAAACGGCTGACTCCTATAATTTTATAGCAATTAATATAGCGACTAGATAGTGAGTGAAAAGCGCGAAATGGCTGTGAAAAGTAATCAAAATATCTGCTTACTAATATAAAATATTGCATGCGATTAATAATGATAATAATAATATTGATATAATTGATATAACTGATAAATAGTATTAATAATCTCGATTAGAAAAAAATTAATAATTTTAAAATAAATACTTTGAACTTACCTTAATAGAAAAGGAGATGCGATGAGATTGCAGAAAGTGACTTGATAGAAAAGATTAAAAATAAACATGAAAAGAGATATGAAAAACTAGATGCTGATGTGAAGAGACGCGATGCAATTGAGACAGAAAGCATTTGCGGATTGATCGTTATATTGAAAGAACTTTTAACACCTTATTTGAAAATAAATTGAAAGAAAAAATTAAACGCAATACATTTGACTGCTTGTCTGGCAAATTGACTTGATTAAAAACAATAAAGTTGCTGTAAAAGAGTGAATACCCTGGCAAGAATATTGAAAAAGCTAATTGCAATTACTTTAATAGAAATGATTTGAGATAAATGCGAGGAAATAATATATATTATTTATATATACATATATTTCTATATAAATAATGTATATTTATAGCCGAATATGGTGCTCTGAAGAACCTATGTAATAATGAATTTATTTGTGAGAAACAAAATACGAATTTTCGAGACTAGGTTCAGTGTATAAATAGAAGGCCTGAAAGCGAATGCTTGCAAATAAGTTGTTAAGTAAATCCGATCATTGAACAGAAAATGCAAAAACTGTTTCGTGATATATCATGGGAAATAGGAAACCTAACGAGATGTTGCATGAAATGATTAAACCCGCAAACGGAACGATCCAATTTGATATGTTGACGAGTATTTTGCAATTGCGAAAGAGAGACAGAGAGAGTAAATCGAAATACAATAATTTTAATAATTATAGAATTACAATTTCATGTAATACGCCAGTAAATTCAAAAAATATTACTCGATTTAGTACACCTGCAAACTCAAGGTCGTTTCATCTATTTAATATGCCGAAGAATCCAGAAAATAAAAATGCATTGATACCACACAAGCCCAACATAATTACAAACACACCGATGTCGGAAATAATTTTGGAAGTAATTTCAGACCAAATTTTGATAATAACAGACAAAAATTATCAACCGACTCCTATATCGATAAGTGCCCAAAATATGAATAGATCAAATAATAATTTCGGGGGAAATATTAAACCGGCGACAGCAAATAATATACCATCAAGAGGCACTAACTTTTTTAAAAGTACCGGCTTACCCGACTTTTTGTTCAGAAAAATTATATAATCAAGAAGATTTACAAGAGTTTGAAGATTATGTAGAAGAATATTAAAATCAATAACAACTGCAAGACGAAGTAGCTTATCTCGAAAAACAATATTTACCAAACGAAAATTTTCAACAGGAGATCGAACCTACGAACGAGACGTAGTAAATTTGAATAATATCGGAAATTACCCCGAATTACCGTACATAATTGCAACAAATCCACCCTTAAAAATTCTTATACACTCTGAAGCCTAGCCTTCAATTATTAATCTAAACATAGATTATAAATTAATTTCAAAATATATAGTTTTGAGATAAAACCCGTGCATAATATAAGACAAGGTACACATTTACTCAACCTACCTTTAGTTCTTGTACGCGATACTTTCGACCAATTTCTCCCCGTTGAGAACGTGAAGCACCTAGTTATGATTAATAACTATCGCTATCTAACAGACAGCTTAGCGACAAAAGACCTTGCTTACTTGCTTTGAAATTGTAAATTGCATTAAAGTTTATATCAAACCTATCGCGGATTTTGTAAAAATCAACAGAGTGCTAAAGAAATTCAATTTTGACAATTGTGCGTACCTGGAAAAGGATACGCACATATCAACCCTTTTAACGGCCGTATTTTCATAGGAAAACATACATCAGGCATTTATTTTCACGTATTCTAAACCACAGGTATATCGATATACAGATATATCGATGGGTCACGGACAATCAAATCGCTCAGGCTAAGTTACAAACTGTACGCCGAGGATTCCATCTTAGCAATTATCACCAACGCTACACTCCCAGAAGAAATAATTATGAACGGACTTAGCATTCTGCCCAATTTTAACTTCGGCCTTTGCAACAATCTGAGTATGGTTAACTTGGACTACTACGCTGACATAAACGGATTGCTTACTAATTTAAGCATGAGAGGAGTATGCACCATAAGCATTGCAAATAGACTAGGTAAAAAGAAGACCCGCGCAATCAATTCACAATTCATCATACATGTCACGCTTTCAGCCGTCCTACAACGTAAGAACGAACAATTGTAAACTCCCACTCCCGTACCATGTACAAAATCAACTGAAGCGAGAGGGAGCAAACATTATAATAAATGAACAGTTTATAATTGTGTTCTGCGGCACTGATTATTAGCATAAGTAGTACTAATATTGAATATAACCACCATCCCACTTTTTTTTACTTAAAAAACGAAAAAGGGATTAATATAGGAACTAGCTCCCACGGTTAGCCTACAGATATACGAGCGTGCGCAGTCTGTGACCTGAGCACGCGAAATACGTGGATGACAAGTACCTAGCCTCACCGCCAAACAATGCCGCACCAGAAATACACTACAGTCCAGTATCTTCCTGTCAACGGTTACAGTCGAAATTTTAGTTTTAATAAATTTTGCACCGACTCACACTTCTACACGTGCCACAACTAAATTGGTCGAATTACGCTACGAAATGTTGCCTCATCCACCGTATTCTCGAGATTTGGTTCCGTGTGACTTTTTTGTTTCCGAACCTAAAAAATTTGCTCGCCGGGAAGAGATTCCACTCCAATAACGAAATAATGGTCGCCACGGAGTTCGATTTTGCAGATCAAGAGGAAACTTTTTTTTAATGGGTTTAAAAAAATTCGAACACCGCTGGACCAAATGTATTCAACTAAAAGGAGACTACATTGAATAATAAATTTTATTTTTCTGAAAAATTTAGTGTTTTCATTTATAGGTTAGATACTTATCAAATGTTCCACGTATATATATACGGCTCCTTCACACGCACATATAGTAAGCGGCGAGTACCGCAATCTGTCTGCGGCGGCTGCGCTCAAGGCACTTCCACTCTTGTACTGTCCTTCGTCTGAAGCTCACGGACTGAGTGAGTTCATACTAAGTCCACGTGTATAGTATTATTTTATATCCGCGTTATTATAATTGCAAAGTATTATCTAATAAATAATATTGAAGTATTAATTATTCATTTATTATCATTTACATCCATACCTGCCCTAAAAAATGCTGTGTGTGGGAGGTGCGTTCCGCACGAAACAAATTTAGTGTAGTCTACCATGCAAAAACCCTATAGCTGTTAAATTAATTAGCCCAGATAAACATAATGAAATGCATAAGTAGTTTCGAATGTGCATAATTATATAGCAACTGCATATGCTCAGTGAGGTAGAATCCAGTGTGTAATGTATGCTGAGAATTCTGTCTGAATATATGAATATGCGTGCTGGTGATTGGCCTCCTACAGCTGTTCTTTTCGCACCAGTCGTAATCTGTGCATCTTAAGGTTTAGACAGGTGACAAATGTAGCTTTATCAAATAAAAACTTTTGTGTGTATCGCATTTCCTGATATCTTTATTTCATATAACCTAACCACATTTTTAAATATCATATAATATTTAACAATATAAATATAAATAATAAAATAAAACCACATTTATAAAAAGTATCATAATTTTCTGTCGTAAATCAATTTTCAGAAAAAAGTATCTTAAAATAAAAGAAAGTAGTATTATGAATTTTAATAATCGGAATACTCATATAAACCCCAGTTGGAAACTAATATAAAAATACAATATACTAAATCGACTAATATCTATAATTTAGAAGCTAAAATTAATTAACCATAATGTTTGGATATGCCACTTGCTTGGAAGTAACAAGAGTCGTGCAAAACTTCTGAAGCTTGCAAGACCAATATCAGCAAATAAGAACGACTTATACAAGTTCAAAATGTCATATCATTATAAGTGTATGAATGTGTATTAATTCCAGCCGGATATAAACTAGTGACCTATAGATAGTATAATCCATATCACAGAGGAAGTGATTAACAATCGAAAAAAGTACCTAATTCATACCAAAAACGGCGTTTTGAAGGTCACAAACCATACGAAACAAAGAAACAGAAGCCAAGCTAAGTAAGCAACTTAAGAAAATGTTATACCACACACATATATATATATATATACGATAAGATGTCAGCGATGGACAGACTAGATGCACCAAACACCATGGAAGCAATAAATTTAACAGTTAAAAAACGAACGATTTATTTCTCCACCTAGATATTTTTGCTACTTTTTATAAATATAATAATGTTCCCGTCTATGGCAATATAAATCCATTATATAGAGGTGCTCTTGCTGTTTTTTAAGCTACGTACAAATAGTGCAACGAGATATAGGCTCGATATTAAATAACAAAAACGATTTCCAAACTCCCAAACAGAAATGATTGAAGATTAGACTCAAGCGATGAAATTATAGGTATAATGCCCAATCAATTTATCGCTATTACTAATGCTATCGGCAAAATTCAAATATATGGTTCCAACTACATCCCCAAGCTGGGAATTGATCATAATACTTGTTTGGAACTATACAATTTCGAGCGGAAAGGCGTAAATATTCTCTTGCCGACATATTTGTGTATATAGAAAGTAATCCACCGAAATCCTTAAAAAGTATAGCAGGCTAATTTTAAGTATAAACGTAAGCAAAAAAGGATAGGACACTTTCGCTCGAAGACGCGACGCATTCTTGATCGTGACGTAGACCTAAATGGGTCTAGTGGCGGCCAGATGGTTCAGCCGTGATCAAATGTCGCAGTCACGTACTGGGACACCTGGGGAACGTCTGGTAGATATCTGCGCCGCGGCAGAAACCGAGTGCTATAAATTAGCAAATGTATAGAGACGATTGGAAGGCGGGTCCTAGCCAAATTTCTATACTGCCGCTTGTAAGCCTCTACCCCCTCCCCCCATAAACAATACGGTCAGACATTTCGGCGGACGAGTATTCCGGCGAGATTCACTTCGCCTTCAGCGTTCCGTTCGGAAACTTCGATTTGTATTGTTCCCGTAAAATCTTCATCGAATACCCGCGTCGATTTGGCTCGTTCGCAAATAAGCTGTCCGCATATAAATCGTCCGCGCGTAGAGGACTACTGTCGCGTCGAAAGCTGCGTGTTTTGTATGTGGTTGTACGTGGAATGAGTTGATTGTTCGATTCAAATCGCGGTGCGGTGTATGTGTTGTGTGTTATCGAGTCCTACAGGAAGGAGCCCACTGTCAGTACTTCAACCGAGAAGTACCAGTCGACAAAATCGACACCATTAAAGGACGACTCACTGTACAATTTTCACAGGGGTCAAGGCACTTCATTAAGAGGAGATGTCAAAATATTGAACACTCTAATTTCACTCAGATCTGCGACGTAACATACCGCAAATTGATCGAGTATGCCCCTCGACTACGGAAAGAGATGCTGTATGTAGTTTTCCTACACGCGATGAATACAATATTACAAGCGTGGCTCATTGATACATCCCGAAATGTCAATCAAGAAGCACGATGGCAAGACGAAGACCAGCCGCTTGCTTGTATATCGCGTGAGACGATAATTCCGGCGCCTATCGCTGAGTACCTCGCGACGATAAATGTAAATGTTACACCGTCCGGAGATACTATCCGGATTAATATACCTGATGCTACCGTTCCAGGTATAGACATTGCTGCTGCGGAAGACCAGCGACCAACAATGGCCGGAACATTTGGTCCGATAATGCCAGCGAATCACAATGCGTATGAAGTGAACATATCGCCATACGTTACAATGAGGAACATACAGTCCGTGGCTGAGAATCGCCAGCTAGCGCCACTGCCTGATGGATATATCGCAACAGGAGCGGTACCGAACCGTAACTTGTTGGGGTACGTCCTTTTTATCAAAGCAGGCCAAGAAGCTCGATCTCTGTGCCAGGAGTAAACGTTTCAAGCAGGAACAGGAATCGGGTCGCGTCTCCGATTATGTCCTGCTCTAATGGAGGATGTTTCGAGTGCCCTCCACAGGATATCCGACAAATTTAAAATAGTTAAGATCCAGGATTTGTCACGAAAATCGAACCTCGCTTGTTCGGTATATAACAAATATGAAACGCGACGGGATGGATTGGCGAACACTGCCATCATTGGTGAACAGACACCAGTAATATCAGCCGTCTTTGAGTTTGGTACAACTACTGCGTCACAAGCTACCATCTTCGGATTGAAGAAGGAGCGTACAGAACAGGTTCGAGGATTCTGTTATACGCAGGCTAACGGATACGCACATCTCTGAGGAGCTTCTCAAGAGGCCTTTGAGCCCGGTGGCTGCCGTCCGTGACGAGGGCTGCTCCTGTGCCCGAGACGTCGGGGTCACGACGCAGCGTTGGAGGGAACGCAGAAGCTTCTCCCACCTTAGACCTCACCTCGGCATTACCACAAGAGGGGGATTTTGGTAAGAGAGCTCTCGCAAATCATAAGTGACCTTTTGCTCGTTCAAACGCTAGCTATTATTATAGAAAAGCTTGTTGTATTTTATGTCTGTATTTTATCTTGAATATTAGAATTCTGAATAAATCACGGGCTTTTTCCTCCACTAATTGAGTGGAGGTTTTTTATGCCATTAAAATATTTAATAAATTGCTTTAATCCAGAATCTATTATTATTCTTGTATTACTCACGTATTTCCCTTAAACACGCATTATCCTTATTCTTATTATAATTCTTAGTATTATACTTATTATCCTTACTGTTATTATTATTATTATTGTTGTTGTTGTTGTTGTTGTTGTTGTTGTTGTTGTTGTTGTTGTTGTTGTTGTTGTTGTTGTTGTTGTTGTTGTTGTTGTTGTTGATGATGATGTTGTTATTATTATTATTATTATTCTGGTTCGGTTTTATTAGTTTTCTTATTATACTTATTTCTATATCCTGATTATTATTTAATTATAACTTATTTAATGATGGTTTTCATGAACTTGTCATTTATGTAACAATACTCATACGGGAAATTTGATTCCCTAGTATGAGCAGGTATTTATCACCAATATGCTATGAGACTAGCGTTTTGTGAGAGCAATCCCATACCAAAAACATAATTAGTACCCCAGATTCGAATTCTACTGAAACTAGATAACCCAGATGAGATAATACCTCAGAAATGAACCATAATTAATTTTTAAGACGAAGCTGCTACTTAACAACTAAGATAAACTTTATCAACAAAATAGCCCAAACATACTTAAACTGTTTTGAACTCAAAGGGTCTAAGTCTATGTTAATCTGTAACCAACAAAATAGTATGCACTGCTCCGACCGTGGTCGAGATAAATCCTTGTTAGATTATTATTAACGAATGAAAGTTAAAGGAGACACCAACGAATATTAAAATTTAACTTCACTAATAATTTTCGACAAGCGAGAAGAAAACCTACGCTAGAAGAAATGTCATTCACAGATAATAGAGTTTCCTATATATTCCTAACGGAATGTATGTTGCTCTATAGAATTTAGTTACCTTCAACATACAACAGCAGAGACTCTACAGTATACCTGATACGTCTAAGCTACGGGATAATAGTCAGGTATATAAGTTAGATGACACCCATTTTAATGAACCGCCTAGCGTATATCATTCCCGGACATAAATAATACGAGGTTCGACAATTAAGTAATGCGACTGAGTTTATTTCTCGGCCTGTAGTAACACTGCGAACCTGTAACTCCGCCACCGTCATTGCAGATCCCTACTCTCTTGATTGAGACCTTGACGACCCTCATACAATCATTTCTTCGCCAGCTGTTTAGTGTTTTGTAATAACGTGCGAGTAGTGCATGTCACGAAAATGGAACAGAGAAATTTAAAGCAACGGTGCGCGATAAAATTTTGTGCGAAAATCTGTGGCATGCCGATTTTAAAAAAGGCCGTAAGAGCGTCAAAGACAAGGCACGGAGCCGAAGGTCAATTCAAGTGCGAACTGACGCGAATATGCAGTGCGTCCGCGCCCTCGTAGTCTTGTTGGATAACAAATGAGATTATTTAAACAAATATATGGAACAATGATTCCTGTGTCAAGGAAAAATTGTATCAAACAATAATTATCCGTGAAATAGACAACGTGACATACTGTGCTATACGACAAAGCCAACAGTGGCTGTCACCTAGAGCGCCAAGGCCAAAGAATGCGAGAATGAGCTAGTCCAAAGTGAAAACCATGTTCATTTGCTTCTTCGACAGCAAAGGGGTGGTTCACAAAGAGTTTATATCACCTGGAGAAACCGTAAATCAAGTATTCTACCGCAATGTACTCGAAAAATTACGAAAAAGGGTGTTCAGAGATCGTGAAAACTTGGGTTCTGCATCACGACAATGCTCCCTGTCACAGTGCGGTCAGTGTCTCTCAGTTTTTGGCGTCTAAAGGCATCGCAACGTTACTACAACCACCCTATTCACCGGACATGTCACCCTGCGATTTTTTCCTATTCCCCCATTTGAAAAAATTCGACAGAGGTCGACATTTTGACTCCATTGAAAACATCCAAGAATCTGTGACGAGGGTACTCGGAGAGGTACCACAAGAAGTGGTCCAGAATTGTTATGAAAACTGGAAAACTCGCTGAAATAAGTGTATAGATGCGGGAGGGGACTACTTTGAACGGGATCGCAGCGATGTACATTAATTTTTAAATATACTCGGTTTTTTAATTTTGTCGCATTACTTAATTATCTGACCTCGTAGATGGACCCTACGTCTGCTCAAAAAATAGATATGCATTTTCTTGCTTGGAAGTACAAAAGTCATGCAAGGCTTCTGAAACTTCTAAAACACATTAACAAGTAGGTGTGACTTATACAAGTCTAAAATGTGATACCGATATAAGCGTAAAGATATGTATTAATATGCAAGCTAAATAATTTCTTTAATAAATTGTGACTCAGCCCGGATGCATGCAATATAAATCTCAGTGTACAAAATTGATTACGGGTAGAAATCTAAAATAAGAAACCAGTCTTATTTCGTCGTCATAAAGTCTACATTAACATTTCTTAAATTATTTCAGTTAAGCAAAATTGACTTCCAACTTAAGAGCATACATCTATTTAAACTAGATTTTCTAATATAAGTGGTGTAACCAATATTTTTGTCTATCAGATCTCCTTCATTAAAAAAAAAAAAATGTTAAACTTGAAAATATAATATAAATTTTCAGATTTGATTAAGGAACATGGTACATTACTTAAATATTTTATAATAAATCACCTGCAACATCTTAATATATATAGCTTGGGAAATTTTAAAAAGTACAATTGAGAAAGTCTAATAAACTACAAACTTTTTTAATAAGAAAAACCATATACATATATAGATACATATGGTAGCAAATCCAAGATTTTATCTTCCGTAAGCATATTTATTTGAACAAAGCTAAATAGAATATCTACTGCTAATTTTAGTAAGTATATTATTAATTAGTAAGTATACAATTATTAACAAAAACAATTATCAAGCTGCTAAAAGCTGAGAAATAATATGAAATATTATTTTAGTAAAAAATATGAAGTCTTGATATAATGAGGTGAATTTTTTATTAGAATCTGCAGCAGCAACAAATAGAAATTATTGAAGGCATTGCAATCTTGGTGGACTCTTTGCACACATAACATTCACTGGCCAATTTAAAACTCAAACTATACAGATGGTAATGTATCTCAAGATTTTATACATGTGCTTTGACAGTGCTATAATTTTAATAAGTAACGTATAAAATTTATAAAAAACTTAAATAATAAAAACAGTTTACATTTCACTAGACATTTAATTCTATCGAATTTAACAAATGCAGCATATAAAACTTTTTTACATTTCATAATGAATATTATATAAATGTTTTATATATCTACTACTATTGATGAGAAGCTTACATTATGGCTGAAAACAAATATTTTATGTAATTTAAATATTGAACCTACAAAATAATCTCTTAGAAACAATAAAAAATAAGATTGAAAATCGATTTATAATATTATAAGTGACTCAGTGCTATCAGTTAATGTAAATCTTTACAGAACTTTGATTTTTAAAAAATCATTAAAAGATATCTTGACCTCTAGCATAACCATATATTAAAATATAAAATACTTCGCTCTGTCTATATACATGTTTAGAAAACAGTAGTTTCTATTTAATAAAACAAAAGCTTATGTTAAAGTAACCTTGAAAATCGACTACAAAAATAGAACAGTTTCTAAAAGCTTGCGATAAAGGACCGCTACTTACACATAACCCTGTTGATTCCAGATGTGTTTTCTTGCTGTTTTAATATTGTCCTTTGATCTTTATTTCGATTTTCTGCGTATATATATTTTTTTCTTGTAACTCATAGATGTACTATGATCATTAGTACTTTAGACCCTAAGTAAGGACCACTCCTACTCTTTAACTTAATTGGCACTTTTTAAATTTTTTTTATCTCTGATAAAACAGCTCTAAGTATCTGATCTTGCAGCTCAACAGATAAGTGGCGTACATCCATTAAAGTCCGTTGAAGTTCCTCTTTACTTGTAGCACGAATATCCTGAGCCATGCCTAACAAAACTCGAAGAATCGCATCTTGCGTATCTCGCGGCAGATGCTTTGTTTCCACTAAAAGTCTTCGTGCATCCTTTGCTGAAGGTATAGCTGTCATGACTGGTGGAACATCCCATCTCGTTTGCCTTGGTCGTGGAGCAGATGGGCGTTCTTCATCGTTACGAGATATTTCTTTTGGACTTTCCTGAAGTGTTCGCCTTTCTCCACCAAAGACTATTGGTAAACGCTCTGACTGAGGTACGTTCATCCTTTGGTCCCAACGAACCTCGTCCATCATATGCTCGTGATGATAATTTCGCCGTTTTAATGGAGATTGCCTATGTTGGTCAGCTATGGATGACTCGGATAGTTCATTTCGCCAATTACTTTTGTCAGTATACATAGAACCCAGATAACTGTCACGGTGGTTCATCCGTTGCCGGTAGATATCTCCACACCTAGGACAGTCATTAACAGGAGTGCCCCTTCGCCCACAGTTGTAGCAATATAATGTCGGTGGGTAAGGGCATTTTGCTTTGGAATGATCATTTTGCCAGCAATTGAAACAGGAGTAAAGAGGTGGATCGATATTTGGATTTGTAGGAATTGCTTTTAATCCTCCAAAAAACGCACCGCGTTCTTTCACTGGGAGACCTTGCCTCTTCAATTCTCTTTTATTTTCAAAAGAATTAGATATTGCTTCACATCCTGACATGGAACCTGTTAACATATAAGGAGAATCTATTGATGATTCATAATTTCCGATTTCGCGACGGTCAAAATTACACCATTGTCTTTGTCCATTTTCTCTTTGAACATAAGGTGTATCTTTTTGAACTAAATAATTAGTCGTGTCTACTGTAGGCATTTCAAAATCCCAGTCATGTTGCGGCGAACGCGTTGAAGACTCTATTGGCATTTGCTGGAAAGGAACATTTTGTCTAGCTAAACTTATTCTCGACAACCTCATAGATTCCAACATCTCCGACCTTACACGACTAGATTCCTCACGTTCAAATATCCTATCGACACCTGACTGTGTTTCCCAATTCTGTTTCATTTTATCTGTTTGAAAAACAGAGAATGAAAATCCCGCATTCGTCGGTAATTCCATGGAATGTCTTGAATGTCGAGGATATTCTTCGATTAACATTGGCCTTTCCTCCTGTTCTCTATGATTCCATTTTTCAATAGATCCAAATGGTTGTGTACGCATATCTTGAGCAAATGGTCTTTGTGTTAAAAACATCTTATCAACTGCCCGATGCGATTGATTACACTCTCCTAACCAACGACTTGTTCCATTTATTTGCTCTCCATCTTTTTGAAAAACTTGACATTCAGTTTCTCGTATCCGTTCATGATTCCATGATATTCCCTCACGTTGAATTTGTTCGAACTCTTGAACATTTAAACCTGGAGCAGGATTTGATGCACGAGGAGGCCTTGGAAGCTGTGAGACATCAGATACCATTGTTAAAGGAGAAGGTAAATATTGCTCATTGTGATATCCATGGGAAGTTGCAAAACTGTTGTAGAAGACTCTCGACATCTAGAACATTATAAAGTTAACATAATAACTACATAAACTAAAAAAAATATTACTTTATTAAAAGGCTATATTAATATTGGCTACAGTACAAGAACTCTATAAATTTAAACAAAGTTATCTATACATAAAAATAATTAAAATAAAAAGAAAGTAAATTTAGAAAGGCTAACTTATATATATATATATATATATATATATATATATATATATATATATATGCACACATGCACATACATAGACTATTCCTAAATTCAATTTTGGAAAACAGAGAATCACATTTAGTTATTATTATTTCAAATTATATTGATAAATAACTAGAATAGCTTCATTCCAAAAATTGATCATAGCTACATTTTTAAATTTACATTTTTCTTAATATTATGTATTATTGATAACAATTGAGAGCCATGCTTTTGTATTTTTTACATTGTCAAAGTTAAATATAATATGAAGTTCCTGTATTTATAAATCAGATGGAATAAAAATAATAAAAATTACTTCTTTCATTTATCTTTTTTATCAGTTCTTACGACATATTCTCAAAAACATTATTATTTATATATTATATTACAAAAGGAACTTTTTGAAATACGTTAAAAACCCGAATCTTAATTGACAACTCAATTCTATTACAAATTTATTTATTTCTTTATATAATTTAAATGGACAGAGAATTTTCTTAGGGAATACGGGCTTACAACCAATATAAGATAATACAAGCCCAGCGAATTTAACTCTATATCAGATTTACATACTAATAAAAATAAGTCGAAGCTATTAATAATTTATACTAAAACGTAGTAAAATTCAAACAGTTTGAAATGGTAAAATTAAACTATAGCATTTAAATAAAAATGTGTGTGTGTGTGTGTGTGTGTGTGTGTGTGTGTGTGTGTGTGTGTGTGTGTGTGTGTGTGTGTGTGTGTGTGTGTGTGTGTGTGTGTAATACTGATTACTAGAATATTATATAAAATAATACTGTTTATATAATTTAGATACAATCCCAGAGGACTTATATATATATATATATATATATATATATATATATATATATATATATATATATATTAAAACTCCAGCAATCATGTATCCCAATTAGCCACATTTTAACCAACAATCAAATATATACCCAAAACATATTACCAACATAATGAGTGAATACTGCATAAAAAACTTCATAAGAATTTATAAACACAATGATCAAAAATTTAAAATCACAAGTTTAAAATGCAATAAGTAGATAAACATTTATATAATTCTAATTGGAGATTCCTATTAACATTCTTGAGAAGCACTATACAAGTTTCATTTTTATAAATATGTATTCCCTCTATTATAAACTGTTTGTCACAAATATATTACTCTCTTACGCTTCATTTATTTTATTTTGTTTTCTTAGAATTTCAAAAATAGATAAATAATGAAAATTACATACGCACCATTCTTTGATACTTTTTTCTTTCAAATTCTTAAGATTAGTATTGTTCATGTTCATCTTCATCTTGAAAAATTAGGTAGCAATTTTGTGTTGATCTTTTATTTATTTTAAAGAATAATTCTTCATCTTGTATCTCAGAATAAGAAGGTCAAGCAAAATGGTCAATAAAAAGAGGTGTATTTTTATGCAAAGAAATATAAAACCAAATGAAATTCTACTTTTTAATTTTTATCTGCTTCAAAGGAGAATATTACTATATACTATTCATAAAATATAAATAACATAAATATATTTAAATATATTTAATATAATATAAATATATTTACATATTCATCACTTTGAATATAACATCAAAAGGTTTACACTTATTATATGTAATTTTTATTTTTCTATTGCTACAATATAAAATCGAAAATAACATAACTACAACAGAAATAATTAAAACAAAAATAAAATAAATTTCTCGATATAATTTCTTTTTATATGTACATTGCGTATACGTTATTAAGGATTATTGAAATTAGATTTCTATTGAAATTTATCCAAATTTGTAAAGGACATTGAAAAAAAAGTAATAAAAATCAACATTTTGCATTAATGTCACATTATCCATAATTAAAATAGACATGTAGCTTAGGTTAGCATTATAAATATTTGTAACTACAAAAAGATCAAGTAGCAATGGCTACTGTACATTTAGAATCTAAAGAATTAAACAATTTTTTTTCTTTTCTTCTCTTCTCTTTCAATTCAAGCATATGCGACATTGCGATTACGACGCATATATAACTGATACCGGCAAGATAACATTACTTCACTTGCCTTCACTCACCATAACAATTGTTTGTTGTTTCTTTCGAAGCGCGTTTTTCTTATCATTCCATATATCAAACTCTTTTCTTTCTCCAATAAATCCTGCTTGCAGGTTCTATTATTCTAATGCGTAATATTCCGCATCTCGGCACCTCACTATACACAATCCCAAAATTCTACTAATTGAAGAAAATTTAATTTCGTGACTCTAAGGTTTATTTACTTTACTTATCAAAAGTCAAAATCCGAATAATCTTGACCTTAGAAGCTTCAGTTATATGCATATTCATTTTCGTTGTTGTATACATATACTTTTCTCTCGCTCATAACCTTTTATACTTCTAAGTCCTAACCTATAACTCCTGGCAAATCAGCATCCGCCATCACACTTTTTTCAAAATGTATTGAATTATTGATGCCATTGCCTTACGGATGAGGATAGAGAAACAGATCCAACGCTTATACACACTCCCTTATATTATTGGCAACTTAGAAGAGTACTCTATACCTCTGACGGAAGTTAAAATCGATTGCAGCGCCTGATTTTTAATATATTGCGGAAGTTTATGGAACTCGAAGTGTACGAAAAATCCTGATCTGTTTTATCGATTGTTCCAGTATTAATCAGGGCCGTAGTAGCCCAAGTTATATATGTAAATTATAAATGATCCATACAAAATTTATATTTTATAATATTCTTATGAAAAAAGTAGTGGAGTAGCTGATCGTATATCACAAGAAGTTTATATATATATATATATACACTGTAACTTCATGTAAATTTTACGTTGAGTTTATATCAAAACTTGATTACCAATGATTTACACAATTTTATACGAAACTTTGGTTTATGGAATGTTACAAAAAAATGATAAAAAATTAAATGATATTAATTATTTCATTAATAAATAGAATGGGATTTCTTAATTACGAATATTGAAATAAGTATAACGATAACAACGAATAATATTTCCAAATTAATTTTTTTTGCGAAAATTTAGATACTAAATAATATCTGTTTAAGATAAACAATCGCAAAATTAATTATTATACTTAATTTTTAGGATGACAAAATCCAATACACAATAGACTTTATTATTTTATAATTCTTTAACGCTGTTAGTTTATGTATTATATTAAATTATTTTTTATTAAACAAATAACATATTAAATTATTATTCTATAAATACATATATTGACGTAGACTTTATTCAAACCACAATGGATTCCTTATTTCTTAATTTTTATTTATAACAGAACACACACACACACACACACACACACACACACACATATTTCTCAATATTCCTGTAAAATTCTACTTTTAATCTATTCTTGCGCAAAAAATTAGCCATTATAACTCCTTTTTTCTACACTTAAATTTTGAATTATATTTTAGTAACAGGAATGTAATCTAAGGCATTTTTCTTCTTCATTTTATAGAAAACCAAGTTGCCATTCTTTATACGTATAATTATTAGATATAAAGAAATTCAATATTTTCATTTCATTGGTTTTATGTATAAAATATTAGTTTTGTTATTGCAATGCTATAATATGTAAATAGTAAATAAAAATATTAAATTTTTATAGTTTTGCGTTTTATGTTCTCTGTAAACGTCATCTCGAGGCACTTGCACATTTTCTTTCTACCGCTCGAACTCGAAAGTACGATTTTCTCCATTGAAGCCGTATTTAATATGCATATATATATATATATATATATATATATATATATATATTCTATAAAATGGTCGGTAAAATATCAACTTTTTGAAGTGGAGGCTACATTGAAACAGTTTTTTATACAGATGCGACGATAGGTAAATTACAGTCAATTATTTATAGAAACATAGATTTTTATATATAGAGTACTTTTTACTTAGATATTATTGAATGATTTATGAAATCGGTTAAATTATTATCTCGGCCGAAGCCGACACAGGGGGTGCTAGTATATATATATGTGTCTTATGTAAAATCCCTTCTGAATTTTGAAACATAATACCATATAATGTTATCTGAAATTGAATCTATCCTTTTAGCAAAGATACCTGCACATTATCTAAATTTCGTCGAATGTTTCTGCTGTTTAGAGCATAATTTGTTTATATTTTATATTTGAATACTTTTCATATGTTTAATATTTTCTGGGCATAGTTTTATGTTTTACTGTTTAGTTAAATTTTTCTCTGTTATTTCTTTTTTACCTTTTAATTAAATTTGTTAACCATTTTTTTAAAAATTGGTTTTTAACATTTTTTTTATTTATTTATGCTTAATTATTTTTATTTTTTTTAATTATAGCTTAAATAAGATCTTTGGATTAATATTTTAAGAGTGGTAGCTGATTTTTCATTATCATTTTTTCTTACTTAGTTTTTACAATAAATATTGCAATTAAAATTTAAACCTGCAACAGTAAGAATGACCACAAATTCAATTACAATACGAAAATGATACTATAACTATAAAAGATAGAAATACTACGTTTAAAAACCAATTTGTATATTTACTTTATTTAAAATTAAATATGACATAGAACATTTTGTAAAAAGATACATTCTCTAACGAATTTAGGTTCTACGTGGCTTGGTGATAAAATCACGGCGAAGCCCCCATCTATGTTATGAAAATATGACTTTTCTAGGAACATAAATTTTAGATTCAGAAATTTGGACTAATAAATAATAAAAATTTATTCAATTTTTAAATACTTAAAAAATAAAACTACAAACTAAGTATACATTAATAATAAAATTTTTAAGAAAAGCAAAATAACTAAGAGTTTGATATGTTTTTAGAATATTAAGAACTTTAAAAAGAAATAACTATTATTGTAAAATTTAACTTGGTTCAAAAAAATTTGTCTTTAATGTTTGTATTTTTGTTTTTTTTTCTCTATCCATATGTTATTACAATATATTTCTATCGCATGTAGTGCCATTCTTTTTCGTATTAAAATAGTTGTGGCGTTGTTATATTTTTTTTACGCTGTATTATAGCTGTTTCTTTGGCTGCTTTGCTGGCTATACGATTTTCAGTGCTGATTGAATGAGCAGATGCCTTAAGACTTCTATTTTGATTTCTTTTCTTGATTTATTGAATTTTATGAGTTTATAATTCATTTCATTAACTATTTAATTATTGGCGCTAAGATTGTGCAGTGAATTTAGTACACATTTTGAATCCGCACATATATAAAGATGGAGCTATGTCGAGTAGATTGAGCATATCGGATACCAAGAAATATTTAGCATATCTGAAGCAAATGCTTCAGCTGAAAAGGTAAAGAATTCGACTGTAAATTGATAAAAAATTTTATCGGTCTTACAGTTTTTCTACAATAATATAATATACTAATATAATGAGAGTCGGACAGTCCTTATTTATAATCACCACCGTACAATCTGAAATAGAAATTACTACTAAAAAGTAAAATAAAAATTAAATGAAATAAAAAAAAAATAAAAAAGTTAGAATTAAGTAAATTTTATTAGAGTTTAGTCCTTGAACCGGAACTGCTCGAAACGTCGGAAATGAAAAGTAAATTTAAATTTAAGTTGGTAGGGAAAATCAGGTTTTCCTTTATTAACATAGAATATAGATTATTTTATATGTATTATTTTTAATTTTTAATTTAATTTATTTTTTATTTCATTTGTTATTAGTAATTTGTATTTTAAATTCTATGGGGGGGTTATTATAAACTAGGAGAGTCTGACTGCCATTATATTAGTATAATATTTTATTGTATAAAGCCTGTAAAACCGATAAAAATATTTCTTAATTTATTTCAGAACAGTCGACATAAGTACAATTTTTAATTCATGCATAATAACGCAAAACGTTTTTTTTTATTTTAACAATCATATTGATGTTCATATAAGTGTTTTCTTAATTTTCTATATATCTGACGAATATATATTTTTTACTCAACTAACTTTACACAAATAAATCAAAATTATTTACTATTTTCTTAATTATTAATGAAGAATGTATACCTTTTTGTCGCCACTCGTTTCCGCGATAATCGTTTTGCACTAAGTTTTAAATGACATTTTCTCATTCAAATAATTATTATATCGCTCACATCTTTGTCACTCAACTTAAAATTGTTTATCATTATGAACAATATATTATGAACAAAAAACAATAAATATAACATAAAATAATGAAAGAAAAAAATATCAAAAAAATTCAAAAATGTTTGAAAAAGGAAATTAATTTAAGAAATATATAAATAAACAAAGAATTAAAACAACAATGAACTAAATTTATCGACTAAATTATAAAATTAAGTAAGATATAATTTGCAGTGTATGTATGGTATTTATTAGGTTATTATCCTTAGATTTCAAGAGAAACAATTGAGATCATACCTTTAGTTTATATAAAATGTTTTGTATTAAATATGTGATAAAGAAGTGTAAACTATTGAAAAACAGAAAAAATGTTATGTCTAATGCCTGTAATTTTATATTAGTTCTAATGTAATAGTACATATACTTATTTAATATTTTCCTCCTTCTTTAATTATAATATTGTATTGTAAATCAATAATTGCAATTATCAATTCTTATTCACTGAAATATATCATATGATTTTAATATGTAACTCTTTTTTTCATATTAAAATTTCAATCAGGCTATGACTTCATTTTTTTCACGAATTTCAGACAAAAAATATTCGAGTAGACCACTCGGCAAGGCACGGTGGACACGGAGAGTGAAATAGTCACCTGAATTATAACAAAAATTAATAAATAATTGTAATTAATTTAAACAAATATTTAAGTATTAATTTCTTACTAGTTCATTCTCACATTATTCCAACATAATAATTTTTTAAATATATTATATTATAAAGGCTGTAAGACCGTTAAAGGTAGCACTCATGTGCCATATAGATAACCCCAAGTGGTCACGCCTCCTACCCACCGTACTCCTCGGATTAAGATCACGAGTCAGAGAAAGCTCAGGAGCAAGCCCATCCGAATACTTGTACGGCCACACCTGCGTATCCCTGGAGCTTTTTACACGCACAAAGACATTGAAGACAACGATGGTGTTTTCCTGAGAGAGCTCAAGGAACATATGCGCGAGGTTAGCCCGGTACCGGTATAACATAAGAATAAACCAAAGGCGTTTATCTTTAAGAATATGGATGAGTGTACCCTCGTCTTACAACATGGGGTTGAACACATTCCGCTACAACGCCCCTATACAGGACCCCATCGAGTAATAGACCGTAGCCACGATGGCAAGAAGTTAGTTATAGAAATCAACGGAACACATAGGACGGTTAGCATAAAACGCGTGAAGCCAGCGTTTTTTTGACGGAGAGTGATAACTCAGTCTAGAGCGAGAACCGCAATACCCCCGCACGCGACTTACGCGATCCTATCGAGAAAGAAATAAAGACGCAGGAAAGACGGCACTCGACGTCACCGTACGACATAGGGTTGTCGGAATTTGAGTCTTTCAATCTATTCCGGCGACATCGATAGAGAAAACTTCGACTCCGCAAGCGAACATTCGTGTTCATATTCGGTCAACACGGACGCCACGCGCCCGCCGACCACCCCGGTTTAGGCTTGGATAGCGAGTATGGCGATTCATCAATCTCGAAAATACCGCCATAAAACGTAGTTGTGAACGAACAGCCTACCACAAGACTCAAAGACGCACTAAGCACCGACCGAACATACTTAGGAAAAATACATTGAAGCAATCACGCAGCTTCGCAGCTTTACTGACAGGCTGGGCGGGTACTGAACCATGTCCGCAAAACACTAACATAGGATTTCATGTTTTGTTGAATAGGTGCGAGAACCTAGTCGTTTGTTAGCAGGCGGTCAGAGCCCCCCGGCCCAGCAAGAAATAACGCATAATATCGCTAACGGTAACAAAATCTAGTGAAATGTAGCACGCGAAAGAAGCGATCGAAGCTATTACATCCCGCGCCTTATAAAAAAGGGAGAATCGGCTCTCGAGCTCTTTATGTTTAACATTCGTATTAGAGTCACTCCACTTTGCGTCAGATAATTATTAGACTCACTCGGGTTTTCAAACATAGTCATTGTCGAGTCAAGCTGCAAGACCCCCTATACTACAGCAATTTTAAGAGCCCCGAACCTAGCCAGTTCAGCAGAGATTCAGGTCCATTCATCGCTCAAATTGTTATGTTTTACGCACACATTCGGAGCCACTTCCGCAATCCGGATCATCGCCCTCGCCTTTCGCGACGAGGTCGAAACCCCGACGAAAAGCTCCGAAGTCAGACTAGACCCTTGTTTCCTACACGCCCTGCATAACTGCAGCGTAGCAGAAATTTTCGTACGCGAGCTAAAGAGCGAACAATTTTAAAGCTTATTTGAGATTGCAGGACATCTTTCCTAGGTAGTAAAATTGTTTTCACGGTACGCGACTAATAAGAAGTTCGCACTAATGGGAATTGACGCGCGACGATTTTACTTTAAAAGTGTAGTAATCGAGAAGCCAGGCGAACTCCTAAATTCGGCAGTCGTCGCAAGCATTCTCTGCGCTCAAGCTGATAGATCATTCCGTAGGCCTTTGCAATTGACAAGGATCAACCGAACGAGAGTAAATATATTTTAGCTAGCTATCAGACATCTACAGAAATTAAACATAATTAGCTAATCAAACATATTTTAACTAGCTATCAGACATCTACAGCACGACAAAAATTGTCTCTCGGACAAACTCGCGATATTTCAGACCGCTTTCTACAAATAAAAGACTTGTTGAATCTAAATATCCGCGAACACAATTATTTCAGGGGAAGTTTCTTAGGAGCGTGCTACGCGGAATCCCTCACTACCTTGGAACTAGTAAATTGTAAGCGTTTAATGATTCGGTCGGTTTATCTTTTCATAGTTCAGAACCCCAAACTTAAACGGCTACATATAAAAGATTGCGCAAGCATTGACAGAGAGACGCACGTTAGCATCATGCTAGAAGCCGTTTTCTCCTGGCGAAATGTCCTCGCGAAAGCAGACTTCAGCTACTCCGAAAACCCCTAAGACGACGTAGTGTATTATACGTTTCCAGTGATCACGGGATTATCAAATTTATGCGAACTCATACTAGCGAACAATTGCTACGCTAATTACGCGATCTCGCGGATTCTTGCAAACCTCGCCAGGGATAACCCTCCTCGATATTTGTGGCACCAGCCCGCCGCAACAGGTCTCCCTACGGGAGCTCAGGAACGTCCAGGTCGCCATCAGCTACTATCGAGGGGTTAACAAGCTACTTCTCCACGATTCAACCTTGGGAATAACGGAGATTAACATCACTCAACGAAAGAAATAGATCACCGGGTGATCTACAATCTACTGCATCACAACGACAGATTATGTCTTAGCTTAGAAAATTGTAAATTGAACCTGTCCCCCTTTACTATTAGAAAAATAGAACCGAAAAACGCGTCGTAATAATGATCAACAAATGTATAATTATTCAACGCGAGACGAGTAGATTTTAAGTTGTTATATATATCACAGAGCATTGTAAATAAAGTACCATCCTCTTCTACATTTTTTTGTAAAAAGTTACAACGACAAAAAAATCCAAAAAGGGGGGAGTGAGTGGCGGTTAACCCACACATATACTACGTTAGTTATGTAAATCGCCACGAGAACGCATCGTAGCGTAGCGGGTCGTTGAAGCCGTCACATGTCGACGGCAGTTGAGTACAGCCTCTCTAGTCGTGCACACGCTTGGTGTACACTAACTGTACCAATAATAAAATTGTTACGTTTAGAAAACACAGTCTCTATTTAATTCCGCCCCCGTTACAGCGATTATCCGGGAACCTGATCGTGAGTTGTCGGCACGATCGCTACGCCGACGGAGTCCAGCATGGAGTTAGATTATATCCAACAAACATAGATATATCAAAAACAGACAGAATTATACAAATTTTTTTTAATTGTTTAAAATCAAAATTGAGGGAACGAAGAATTAAATTTACTTCCGTTCTGATAGTTTAGCGTGGCGCTGCGATCGAGGTATATAGCACTCTTAAACGGAAGCTCTGAAGTCCATATTGAAAGACAGAGATAGGCTTGGAGTCATGCTTTCTCTCCTTCTCCGGGGAAAGAGTAGGGAGGCAGTCCAACAATAATAATGGTACAGAGTATAGGAGAAACGTATATTTCTGCTGTGTATATTTCTACTGCTCCTGTTTCCCTACTTTCCTTTTCATCCCACTTCCTTGCTTGAAGAGTGAGACAACACGACTCTCTATATTGTTCTCTTACTCTAATTTAGGCTTCAACCAGCTTCAACTCTGTTCCCAAAGCGCGCGGTCTAATATATAAGTCTATGATATTATCATCAGTTATCAGTATCACTCGGCATTCTTCTCATCGCTGCTTAAGCCGAGCTAGTAAAGCAGACTAAAATATATGTTGAACCTAAACCACGACCTGATAAACTAATTACTATAAAATCGTAATATCGCAAAAGTGAAATGTGAAATCACAATAAACAATTACACATATTATAATCATATAATAATTAACTTAGCTTGTGGCACAATTTTTTACAACATAACCTATACAGTTGGAAATTTTCTAATTTTCAGAAAATATACAAAGTGACGATAAAAAAAGTTTAATTTAATTTTAAAAATATAAGAGTAAATTTTTAAAAAAAACTTAGCTACTAAATTAGTGATAATTTCAATATAATGTACAGCTTGCGTGTGTATACCAAATTTGTATCTCGACTTCAAACGTTACGAATTAATAATGAAGTGTGTAAGTGTTTAGTCTTTTACTTATTTATTGCTTATTATTTATAAAAATTATCTTTTTTATTATTGATTTAATGAATGTATGTACAAATTATGTATTAGAAAAAAATGCTTAAATTATTTTTAGTTTATAATCTTTTATTAAACAGTATTATTATTTAATTTATAATCTTTTATTATTGAAATTTCTTGATTTTAGCACAAAGGCATATCAGCAGATATATTGGACCAACTTTAAGAGAATTATCAAAACGTAAAAGAAAATTAGAAAAACAAATTGTGAATCCTCGAAGTAAATACATTGAGTGGAATAGAACAGCTGAATTATATGCATTTAATAACCGACTTTCAGAAAAATTTGATATGAATTTATTAGAACAAGCATTTACACATAGATCTTATATTATTCAAGAAGAAGAAGAACAAAAAAGAGTAGGAATTGAAAATCCTCAATTAGATATTACAGATAATCAGGAATTGATAAGTGAAGGAAAGAATATTGTATCAATAGTAGTGGACACATACTTAAAACAGGTTTTGCCTCTTGTGCCTGAAGAATGCATTTAGTATGTAATTGATAACCTGATTAATTTTGTTTAATTTCATAGTTTCATTACTTTTTTGTTTTCTAGTGCTATCAAAAATTATTTAATCTCAACACCAGTTCTAGCAAAAACATCTTCTAGTATTGGAACAACGGATTTAGTGTTATCAATGGTTTATTTTTTAAAAAATTTGATTAATTAATTTATGAATTAGATTTTCTAACTATATATTTCTGTTTTTAGGAATTTCCAGTTGAAGAAGAAACATTAGCAAATACATTTTATGCTTTAGTATCAGCTTTAAATCGAAGTATAAATTTAGAACATTCTAGTGTCTTTGTTCGTGATATTTTAATAGCAACTTTAGTTGACAAAGACTTACTAGAACTGTGGTGTCCAGAAAATCCATTAGAAATGTTAAATAATTTACTGCTCGATGAAAACAGAGAACTTGCTGAGTCAAGAATAATTGCACAAACAGGTGTAAATACGCTGATACCTGTTTATCATATTGGAATTTACTCAAACAAAGAATTTTTAGGTTCAGGTGAGTTTAAAAGTTGTAATAAATATAAAAAAGTTTAATCGGTTTATTATTATGTATATAAATTTTATATAAAGAAAAAAATATAATAAGTTAGCAGAATACTGCCGTCAACAAAAATCTTGATATCTTATTTTATTTTTTCTTTATACAAAAGATTGAAGATACTAATCACATAAATTTTATGAACTAAATTTTACATAAAATATTTCTACCAGGTTTTGGGGAAACTGTTGAAGAAGGTGAAAATCTGGCAGCACTAAATGCATTGCAAAAAATATTTGGATTACTTGATTCTTCTAAACCAATTAGATGTAATATAAAACTAGAGGAATCTAATCTTCAAAATTTGTTGCTTATCAAACAAAAAAGCGTAGGTTCTTAGAACAAATTTTAAGAAAAAAAGTTACATATAGGTATTGGGAAACTTAGTCTTAATAAATAAAAATATGCATGGATTCATCTGCATAGACAACTGAATATATTTTGAGATAGTAGAACAACCATTTGCTGTTATTTGTAATGAAAAGCTCTTTTAATTTTTCTCTTATGTCACTTGTCACAAAACAAAAAAAGTTATATGCAAATTAAAACTAAAAATACTGCCAAGTACATTATGTATTCTTTTTTTTTTTAATAATTTGTGATTTTTTTAATTTGGAAAAATAATTTTGACAAATATGAAATGATGCCAATATTCTGTATATGGTTAGGAAAAAAATTATTTTCCTTTTGTGTAAATAAATTATATTTATAAAATACTTTATAAAAAGATTGTATTTTAAAAAAAAAAAATCATTTATGATAAAAACAACTTACACGTTACTTTTTAATAGAATATAGTTTTAGATAATAATAGAACAAAAATAAAGCAATTAGAATTATTTATTGTAACACTATCAACGAATATTAATTATAGTGTGTGTGTGTGTGCGTGCGTGCGTGCGTGTGCGCGTGTGTGTGTGTGCGTGCGTGTGCGTGTGTGTAATTTCTTTTTGCAGAATTTATTAAGTGAATAATGAAATATGAAAAAAGATTTTTTTACAAAATGCCGGCTATAAAACCAACTTCTGAATTACTTTATAACAAGGGGACACATTTCTTGGAAACTATGAGATCTAAAATAAAAACAGAATATTATTAATCTATGTATTATTGGCTATAAAAGTACATAGTGATATTTTTTGAATCCAATTTTTTGTAGATTGTCCAATTGTGGCTACTAGAAAAAATCACGTCCTTTGATGTAATAATAGTGTAGAAATAATCTGTCCTTTCTAATTCTAATAATCCAACAGAAACGTTACATTTACGAACTATATTAAAAATTTTCTTAGCCAATTAAAATAAAATTAATTTTTCAAACATCGTACAGTAAAGTGATTCCTTAAAAAAAATTGTATTCTAATATTATTATAAAAGAATTATTTATTATGAATTAAAACAAATGTAGGCTGTAGGTGTTTAATGTCTTAACAATATATATAAAAAAAATATTAATTTTTAGTTGGGAATTGGAGTTTTTCAACTAATGAACTGATAATTACATAACTATAGATAATAGATTACATTTACAGATAATTTATAAAAAAATTATTTTTTATTATTTTTCTGTGTTATAATTCTTAAAATCTTTTGTGTAGTTTAAAAAGCTGTCAAAAACTTATAAAAAATTATTTTAGTTTGGCATTTTGCTTTAAGTAGATTTAGTTATTACATAAAGTAAACAAATATATTTTTAAAAATGAATATAAAAAAGAATAACTTCTATACGCGCCGTGATACTAACGCCACTAATGCTCTCGGTGTCAAGCTATGCAATTTTTCGTTTCTATTGAAGAATGACAGTTATCGGAATTACAGAAGAACGCGACAGCATTGGTTAGATTTGTAAAGTTTCCGAGTTCTTTAAAGATTTCTTTTTAAAAAACTGAAAATTACATCATATATAAAAAATATTTATATATTATGTTTGGTTTTTATAGAGAATTTCTTACGTTACCTTTCTTATAATGGAAACTTGTATAGGAAATACCCAGGGAGAGAGAGAGAGAGAGAGAGAGAGAGAGCAGTTTGTATTAATCCATATAAAGTATATCTAGGAGTAAGAAGAATTTTGTAACCTTTTCAAAAGCAATGGCCGATGCAGGGTCTCCCGTGGAACGGAGAGGCGATTACATGTCAAATAAAAATGTTGGGGGGAAAATGAATCGAATTCTTTTAGTAATTTTCTAGCGTGTTCGAATCAATTGTTTATATTTTTACCAATTTTTACTGTTAATAAAACATATTGATTTAACAGTATCATATTTCTATTGTAACATGTGGTCACGTGTACTTTTGCTCTCGATGCTTTCGGTACAACTACTGCATTACGAATTGAACCGATGAAGATTTTGCTGCAGCCAAATTTAGAATTTGTTTCTGGCATGGATGATAAACACTATTAACGCTTACTTTCTTTATTTCAGTTACAGCATCTCGAGACTCAGGAGGCTAATAATGTAAAATTCATATATATGACTATACTGTATTTAAGATTCCATTTAATTGTTTTAAAATTAGAAACTGTTAATTAACTGTTAGTTAATTAATCTCACCATTGCTTCAGTGTTAAATGATTTATATTTTTCTGAAAGTCTGAATTTGATAAAATCTTCCTGAAGTTTATTCACGTATACATATCATTCAATTTGAGTAATTTACGAAACATGTGAACTATATTGGTTTTTCGTCGAAAATAATACTGTAGAACTTTGCTGTCTAAACTCGATTAATATAACAACGGATAAATTTTTTTACCGCAACAATTAAGTACTGCATTATGCATAGTACGCACACATATATATATATATATATATATATATATATATATATATATATATATATATATTATGTTGCTCGTGACTGTTCTAAATGATTGCCTATTTAAACATCTAACGTGTAATTTTAGCGACATTAATTGGCCCAACGTCGCGATACCATCGAAAGGAAATATTCTGACGGCCAAGAAAAATTCTGCTATCACTATTAAGTGTTAATCTTAAATGATTTTCCTTTATTCTCTGCAGTCTGTAACTTTTCAACTTGACTGAGTATAACTCAGGATTCTCTTCCATTATTAAAAATAATTTTATTGCCATGATAACAAATTTTTGACAATCATAATTTGTATTATTTGGCAAAAAAAAACAAGTCGGGCATAATTATTCACATACCTTGTACCAGTATACGTTTTTGACTGGCTTTCCCTGATTATTATGTACAGAATACGAAGAAAATAGTCTCTTGACGGAGTCCAGTGATTTTGGATCAATCGATTTATTATTAAACTTACTTTTTAAAATCATTTACCACAGTTTCAAAGTGACTTTAAGAGAATTATGATTGTTATTCAAGTCAATATCAGAGCAACTATTTTTAATATTAACGTCATCTCTACTTTATTCATTATCTAAACTAAAAAATTATTCATTGACCATATTTTTGCTCCAATCGTTCTCACCAAATTTGCCTTAATTTGCCTAATCGGGACTTTTAAGGAACATTCCAATGTAATTAGCCTGAAATTATATTTTATGAACTATTTCCTAATGGTATTGACGTATATTCAACAATCAATGAAAATCATTTTAGTTCCGATCAACGCTGGTACTTACAAGCATGCAAGGTGATAAGACAAATCACGAGAGCTCGAATAGATGCTTCGCGCACTATTGATTCATGATGGAACTAAATCATATAGTATTATTGATGGATATGCCCACGTGATATAATAATATCAAATTATCGTTACTACCTAGAGTATAAATATTTACTCCAAAGTCAATGATTAATTAAATGTATAAGATACTATAGTCTAGAAAATGAATTCGTCAAATAATAAAGGTCAATTTGTTTTATTTTTCTTTTAGTTTAGGCAAAACGTAGAAAAAAAGGTTTAAATATTATGAATTTACATTTTAGGACAAAAAAGAAAGAATTAATCGGCCCTGTCTTGCTTTATGTTTATTACAATTATTTTCGCATCTTATAGTTTCGAGGGGGGGGGGGCTAAAGTTATTTAAATATATTTTTAACCTTTTTAATTACTGAATATAAATTTCGAGCACGGAATACTTAAAAAAAATGAGGTGGTTTAATCAGGACTATACTCATGAGCATGAAATTATGAACTCGTATAGGCATTAGTTTGATTTGGTAAGATCTAAAAATATTAAAGGGCCATAGGGATATTGCAAGGTTAAATATTAATACAGCAAGTAATTATATTATGCGCTCGCTTTTCACCTTGTGCAACTACCGTTTTCAAAATTTAAACAATTACATTCTCGATAAAAATTATTCCATTTTCTTGCCACTCCAAACATTATAGCGAAATTACTGTTCCGATGCATGGTCAAAATGCATTAAAGTTTAAAAAAAAATAAAATTGATAGATCGATCAAGTCGTTTTTTAATATACGAAGACCAAAACCCCGCCCGATGGCCTATAAATAAACGAAGGTCGGACGTTTATCGCTTAAATTGACATTCTTTTCATAAACAATAGTGAAAATTGATTTTTATCATGCATAAACTGCTGTATTAAGAAACAATGCTGATGTATAACTATATAGTTTGAACCTATCGATAGGAAATAAGCCCATCAAATCGCTTTTTAAACAAATAAAGAGTATATTATTTTTCACTAATTTTTTACGATTTAAAAAGATTCAACATCGTTTAAACGATATTTCAAGTAAATATTATAATAATAAGAATATCGATAGAGAACTCCTGAACTCTTTAAGCTTCATAATAAGATGTCTTTGATTTTTTTTTTTAAACGATAGTCAGTCGATAAACAGTACAGGCGCGAGACGTAATTTTACAATTTATTACGCGTGAATTCAATGATCATTGTTTCGAGTTCCAATAAATTCATAACTGATTTCTAGGGAACAATGTAAATAACGTACAGGACTTAATAGTTCTGTTCGCATAAATATGTTTTAGTTTCTACACTTCAGAAGTTAAATTTTATTAATAAAGGAAAAATACATAATATAATCTTGGTAGCCGTGTGAAACGGGCTAAAATACCTTTAGAAAACCTTAGAATGGGTTCATGCTTCTTTTTAAAAAAAGGTTTCGCATCGGCGAAACCTCCGTCTGGCTCTGACACTGTTATATATATATATATATATATATATATATATATATATATATATATATATATATATATGTATATATTAGAAAGAGATGTCGAAAAGTGTAATAACCTATCGCATATACATAATATCGTTCGCTAGCGCTCGGCAGAGTTAGATCGATTCTTCCGTAATATCTCGCATAATATATGTGTATACATAGGCACGTGCAGATAAGTCCCTTTTCGTCTCTATTATACGTGTGTGTATATATATATATATATATATATATATATATATATATATATATACACGCACACATCTTGCTCTCTCGTGTCGTACGTGGTGGAAAAACGAGCTCGCTGCGCGTATATTGATTATTTCACAGTCGGCTATATCCCCTTTAAGCTGGTTCAATCCTATCCCCTTCCTGGACTCCTTCCGCGCGGTCCTCCCCCGCTCGTCACCACCTCATCCTCCTCCATCTCCTCTTCCTCCTTCTTCGTCGCCTCCTAGCTCTTTCTCCCTCTATTGCGCACAACTGGCGAGCCTGGCTCACCTCGTCTTGTATCTCTTTCTATCGTTGCCAGACGGAGAGAGAGAGAGAGAGAGAGAGAGAGAGAGAGTGGGAGAGGGAGACAGAGAGAGGGAGAAGGGGAGGGAGAGAGAGAGAGAGAGAGTGAAAGAGGGAGAGAGGGAGAAAGCAGCGATAGCGCACACGCGAAGTTATTATATGTGGAAGATTCCATGTCAGATCGATTAAAGTTTTCGCCAAAATTGAGAAGTTTACTTATGGGAACTTTGCTTAACGTTTAGAGAATATTTTTCTTAAGAAAAAATTAAGAAAAAATTTGAAAATCTGATCATGTGACGCATACTATGCGGTGTATAAGTTTTAAGAAAATATAATGATTTATTTATAATCAACTTACTTAAGTGTATATATATATATATATATTATATATATATATATATATTTATATATATATATATATATATATTATATATATATATATATATATATTATATATATATATTCAGAAATGACCCATATCGCTCCAAATGATCTGGACGAAGGAGAGATGAGGCTCGGAAGCATTTATTATTATCATGAAGTTAAGTTTGAAACATTGAAAAAAGACAATATTCTTCCTCGTTATAGATATATCTTTCGGTGAAAATCGTATTTACATAAGTGCGAAAAGTTCTGCGATTAGATTATATTTTCATTAAATTAATCATTATTTTTCATAAACTTCTATGACGCATATATATATACCCACATACATAGTGGATGATCCGAACGGCTTTTCAATTTCTGCCGTATGACACTTTCAAATGCTTAGAAAAACGAACAATTCCTTCCCCCTATATAAATACTTTCAAATTATGACGAGTGCTTGGATAAAAAATCTGACGTGGAATGCTCGCTGTACAACATATATAGCTCTCCGGTTCTCTTTTTGCACTCGCTTCTGCACGACCGCGCGGCGTCGGGCTTTTGCGCGAACCTTTTCCACTGCTTTGAGAGTGTGGAGAAGAACGTGTGCATGTTTGAAAGAGAGAGAGAGAGAGAGAGAGAGAGACAGACAGACAGAGAGAGACAGCGAGAGAGAGAGAGAGAGAGAGAGAGAGAGAGAGAGAGAAAGCGCTATTCCTGCGTATAACGACTCAATGGCACTGCCACACCCTTTCGCCGTCGAGTAATCAGCGCTATTGTTGTTTTAACTCTTCCATCGCTCTGTGTGCATGCGTATATGTACGTGAGTGTAAATAAGCGTCCCAACAGTACGTCTAACTCTTTCTCTCTCTCTCTCTCTCTCTCTCTCTCTCTCTCCGTATATACACAAATATGTGTATTAGTCTAGTAAAAGTGTAAGAAAACTGCGACAGAGTGCTGTGCACGTAGTATACGTCGCCCCCACAACAGAGAGAAAGAAGGATATGGAGAGAGATAGAGAGAGAGAGAGAGAGAGAGAGAGAGAGAGAGAGAGAGAGAAGAATATCACAGAATCCCTTTTCTCTTTCACATTTCTCTCATGCCCCCTCCCTTTTTCACCCGTTCGAGCTTGCCATTTCCCCTCCCCACCAGCCTCTCTCTCACTCGCTCTCTCACTCTCTCTCTCTCTGTCTGTCTGTCTCTCTCTCTCTCACTCTCTACCGCTCTATCTCTTTATCTCTCTATTGGAGTCATTGGAGATAGCCGCGCACCCAAACTGGCTATATTCCGAGCTATATTCTGCAAGAGAATAAGGCAATTCAAACGGCAAGGGTAAAGAAAGACGATCTTATATGGGTTTACTAGTCAGTTATATATATATATATATATATATATATATATATATATATATATATATATATATATTGCAATCACACGCAGATATCTTAGAACAATCTTTGGCAAAAATGCCAGATATCTTTGATCTTTAATTACATCCCCAAGCGTTTAAGAAATACGTAAACTTCTATATTTAGTTTTTATTGAATAATCAACCAGGTCGTATACGTATAACGTAATTCCGACAGAATTCTAAGCTTATGCGTCAAATGTCCACGAAATAACTCGTGTTTCATTGCTGACGCCCGGCTTAAGTATCAGGGCTGGACCTTGAATTCTTTTTATTTTTTTCTTGACTTTCTCGCTCTTTAAGCCGTCTCCCTTGTATTTTTATTTTGTCGGACGAATCTGGTTCAAGCGCTCGATTGGAATTCCGCGCGAGAAAAGTTCAGGAAAGTCTTTGCATACACAATGAACTATACACAGTGTGCTATGTCCAAGAAGCTATATTGTCAAAAAAAAAAAAAAAACAACCCATATATTGTTATAGGTTCTTAACTAGTCAATATAAGGACCTTGGATTCATCTCTGATGAACATTTTTAAGGTTAGATTTTTTTAACTAAACAATATTTTTCGCGATTTTCTCTGGAAATGCTTTTCAAAGTCTTGGACTGTATTTTGGATTTTTCGTTATTTAATACGATTCATTCATTCTTCATTATTTAAAACCAATTATAAAGATATTGTTTTTTAAATGATAAAATTTAATTCTTTGAGATAATAATAGATTTGTAAAAGCTGATGAAAACTTTGTCGAAATTTATCAGATATAAATTGCAGCTATATATGTGTATGTATATATTACACAATTTCACTGCAAACTCGAAGAGAGAACAAACTATTTATGAAAACATATGAAATATCAATATAATAAATAATAAGAAGAATATATAATAAATGTGATTCCACTAATAATATTTTAAACCCGAAAGTTTATGTTTAATACAACTTATAATGCCCTCAAACAAAATTCTCGCAAACGATCTTTTATACATACTAAAAGAGAATAGTAAAACAACTTCTACCAACTAAGTGTATTGATCGATAGATCGCTTATCCATAAGTATAATTTCACAAAACATTTCAGCCTTGACTTGGATACGAATAAAAGAAATTTTTCTGAAATTTTAGCGGACTGAGACTTCACGTATGCCACGAGCGCGAGAAATAAAAACAGCTTTGTATATACGTGTACTGAGTTATATATTTCGGGCAACGATTAATTTTACGGATTTCGCAAGCAGGTGCGTTATAATGGCAGTTGCGCAATTTTATCGCATCATTGCGGCGCGGCGAAGAGAAATTATTTGGAAATGCTCGATATGAAGACACAGGAGAAGAGAAAATGATGACAATTCTCCGTGCACGTGACGTATGCAAGAAAAATACGAAAAATCTCAATAGGATAAAATATTTTTTCTTAAATCGTGCTCGAAACTTATCCGTCGCAATGTTTTTCATTCTTGAAACACCAGTTTTCAGCACCGTTGAAGAGCTCCAATACGTAAAGTAGATGCTTTGCACACAGTATTCGTTCACGTATGAGCATGATGCGAAAACCGCCTCATTATCCAGACCAACCCAATGCTTTGGAGCTTGAATGCTTGAATGCATTAATTTATTAATTTTACAGAGTTTTGCATAGTGATCCAATTAAGGCATAAATAAATAAATTCTGATTTATCATTTGTCACAAATGCTCGCTTCTCAGAGTAATTGCGTCGAAATATATTATTTACATCGATGTAAATTCCGAATATCCGCCTCATACATATCCTTCTCAATATGAAAGCTTGCTCCGGAAGTTTCATACGTGAGCAAACGAGCTTTCAGAAGTATTTTAAAAAAGTTTGCGCAACAAGCATTCAGTTACTCGAATACTTTTCTCTTTGCAATATTCCAGGAGCCCTGGATGGAAGCTTTCAATAAAAAGTCCACATCGATATTTAACGCAAATATTCATTGACGCCCTTCTGCAATGGTTTGCCATAATTTTTTAGTATTTATACATTGCCATAAGGAGCCGAACTTTGAATGCATTTACTGATTATCGTACACGATGCATCCGAGCCTAATCATTGAAAGCATAAACAACGATTCAGATATTCGCATTCAGTGGTATTATTTATGAAATCTTAGGCTGATATATACTAATAGAGATGATTTTTACACTCCGCGAAAGCGGTTAGAGTGCATTCAATGCAAGCTCTCGACGGATCAAAGTTGACGAGACATTACTGCAAGCTTTTTGCAAGGTCGATAAGTTATATTTAAAGAAAACGTGAGTTAGACGCGTGGCAAGGTTTCAGGGAACTTTTAAGAGAAATTATTTTGAAAGTTTGTAACAACCTTTACTGAAATGTTTCCCGAAGGATTGTAGTAATATATTTCTAAAACATTGGACTAGATATTCAGACAAGAGATTACGGACAACATCCAGGAAGAACATTTCTTCTATTTTGTAATATTGTGAGAAAACTTTTAGAAAATGTTTCCTGCAACTTAGCGTTCATTTGTCCTCTACAGTTTCCTTAGATAATATTTCAACGAAACGTTGTAGCGAGCTTCTACAACAAATTATCAATAAATCCTTCGTGATACCTTGCTCTTAGGTTCATTTCCTTCAATTCTTCAATAAAATATACTTCATGTTGCACGTAACTTGCTGAAAGAAATTTATCTGTACGAGAATTTCTCTCATTATCTTCTAAGGGAAAATATGGATTTTGGAATGTTTGATATAAAAATTGCAATTTTTTTTCTATAATCAGAGAACATCACTTCAAACTATATATCTAAAATTACGTTGACTATAATGTATATATCGTCTTTCCGCCACGTCGGCAAATTTTTCGTCTCGTCATCAGCTCCAAAGCTGTTCTTAGATCTCGAAAAATCCGAATCCCTCGTCTTTTGCTTTTCTAGAGCTGATATCGCAGCGCCTGTATATATATATATATATATATATATATATATATATATATATATATATATATGCGGAAGAACGAAGAATCAAACATTTACCGAAGGTCGTATAAGAATATATATATAATATACCAACAAAAGATTTTATTTATTTTTCATCCGGAATATATAATAGATTTATAATGAGAAAAGGCGGTGGAGAGGTACAACGACCAAACCTCTTTTTCGCACTGTGCTTGAATATATGCACTCGCACAGAAATACATATACACATTCGGTCCTGAGGGAAATTTCAAGGGACCACGTTGTTTACGTACATTTTGCTGCGCTTACATACTTATATATATATATATATATATATATATATATATATTCCTCGGAAAGTTTTCCATTCACTCGCATCATCGCGCTTGCAGCGTATCAAAGAGGTAAAATTACGCAGTATTGGCAAAATGCGCGCGCGCACACACACACACACACACACACACACACACACCACACACACACACACACACACACCACACACACACACACACACACAAAGCTCTCTTTTAAAACCCTAATGCGGGATTTGTATAATATTATAATATGAAACATGAGAAAATTTGACACGCTTAAGTTTTTAATATTTTTCTATCCTTGCTCTCACTTTCTCTCGCTCTCTCTCTCTCTCTCTCTTCTCTCTCTCTCTCTCTCTCACCCTCTCTCTCTCTCTCTCTCTCTCTCTCTTCTCTCTCTCGCCCTCTCGCGCGCGGCCTCGCTTGTCCTCTTTGAGCGGGACTTTATTGACGAACCGGTCGGGTGCGCGCCTTGTCCGTACCGAATCGTTCGAAGTTTTTTCCGCGATGTTTATCTCTCGAGCGTCGGAAAGGGAGGGATTGAGTTGCGTGAATTTTCTCAGATACACCCTACATATCTATATAATACGGGGTTACGAGAGGCATTGTGAAGGGAATCGCCGGGACTTGAAATAAATTCCGGACTCGCGCGTACTGTTTTGCAATGGAAGCTATTCGGTTTTCCCCGCCCGCGCGCGTTCGTTTTGTAAAGAGAAGGATGTATAATCTGAAAAGTTGAATAACGTATCGGCTCAGAAAATGAGATATAATATTAAATAATGGCAATGAATATTTTTATCGATGATTAGACATTTCTTATATATGATTGTCCTTCTGTTATGCTATTTTAACCTTCACGTCTTTTAGGTTACTATTATTATGACCTTTTTTAGAACTGCGCCCAATATAATTTTCATTATTATATTAAAAGCATCTTACTTTGTACGCCATTCGTTGGAATTATATTAATTAAATAGAACAATATAAAAATTTTGAAATTTCTTACATTGTATAAGATCATAAAGAAAATCAAAACAATAGAAAACTGAAAGGACTTCTGCAAAGAAAAAATCTGATTCTGTGAAAATGCTCTGAAGTGACTTATGTAAAAAGGATTCTCGTATATTATAATATATAAATAGAAAACGATAAATAAGATAAACTAAAATAATGTCTCTTTTTCTTTGGATCGTAACCTTGGAAGATTAATAGTATTATATTAAATTTTAGCAAATGTGTGGCGAATCATTAATTAATGGTATTTTTCAAAACTTTCAGCAATAACATGCTCAAAGAAACTTTTCTGGATTTTTTTTCTCGAAATAATCTCGTTCTATCGATTCTTCCCCTTCGACGAGTCTTTTCAAAAAATTTTCAAATTCATAGACAAAAATTTCCTCAAGCTTATAGTACTTTCTTTCGATGTCAAATTCAAGGGAGAAAAATCGCGAAAAAAGGCTTTGAACATTTGACACACGCATGACTAATAGATGAGTTCTTATGAAAACACTAATTAGCGTATAGTTAAAAGTAGATAAACATAAAAAAATGTCTCAAAGTCTAAGAAAAGAAGCGAGCAGTGGAAATGTATCGGTAAAATTGGTAAACCTACCACTTTTGAGGGACTATAGTTGCATTTTTCTCACACCTATAAGCAAACGTTTCAAATATTTTCCATTAAAGCATGCCAACGATTTTTAACAACCGATGTTCAACATTCAAATTCAGTTGAGCAATTGTTTGAGCAAGCTGTTTATCACGAAATTTTCCATTGGACATAGGTACATTACGTGCTTCCTTTTTGTCAAATACAGAAAGCACCGTAAAAATTACACGTTCATCTTAAAATAAGAAACTGAACGTAATTCGAATAAATTTACGGCGAAGCGAAAAATTCGTGTTTTTGTTTTCTTTACTTAGAATTTGATGAATAATCGTAGATCATTGTTCTGTATTTCACAATTTCCATTTTAATTTCTTTCAATAGGAATTTCAGGATCATGCTCGTTCGGTTCATTTTACGAATATCAACATTTGTTAAAATAGCAATCATATATAAAAGTTGCCTGACTTTCATTGGAAACCTCCTGAATTCCCTCTTTATCGAAATTTTTAAGGCCAAACAGCAGTTTCAACTTAAGATAATTTTACTCCTTTTAGCTTCATTACAACATGTCGATCTGTCCGACAGCGTAGTATAATATACGCCCATATACAATGATACATTGCTTTTAGGCTTTTTTACATTCTATGTATTTTATTTTATTTTCTACCTTATAATTATAAATAAATTTGCCTTTCTAATTCGTTTATACATACATACATACATACATACATATATATATATATATATATATATATATATATATATATATATATATATTTCGACAGACCTGACTCGACGCGACGAATACATATAATACTATTTTTAATTCAAATCACCCCTCTTGCGCGTCGGTGGCGTCAGTGTATACACTGACAGTATATATATATATGCACACTACGGGAGTGCGGACTCTCGCGCGGTTCTCCACGTGCGCGCCAGCGCGAGTTCCGCGACCGGCGCGCAGAGCAACATATGATGCATTATTTATTTGCCTCGTGCTGTCGTCTCATCCTCGCTCGATTTTAGTTTTCGTTCTTTTCTCTCTTTCTCTCCCACTACTTCTTACTCCTCTCTCTCTCTCTCTCTCTCTCTCTCTCTCTTTCTCCCTTAACTTCAATCGATCCTTGGCTCGGTATATTCTTTTTCGACCACCCACCCCATCCTACCGTCCCTCCTTTTTTATGGAAGCCAAGCCAATGTGTTTGATGTGTATATGTGTACGTGTATGTGTGCGAAAGAGAGAAAAAGAGAGACAGAGAGAAAACGCCCGCGTTTACGGCTCGCAAGAATTTGCACTTTCAATGCGAGCGTGTGAATATGTTACTTTCTTTCTCCCTTCTCCTCTCACCCCCGTCGCCACACCTTCTCTACCCTTTGCTTTTCTTTTATTGCTTAGGGGAAGGGAGATTAGTGAGGATTTCGCGAAATTTGAATTTAGTCGTTTCGTTTGAGAATTTGAATGAAAAAAAAATTGTAACATTGTTGCTATAGCTTTGTGTATTGTAAAATACTTTTACAATGACATGCAATAATTGAATGATTATTTAATACAGCAAATTTACACGAAAAATAAAAAAAACACTTCTTTCAACCCTATATATGAAAGTTGACAGAAAGCTGAAAGACTTGACAAAACGTTGTCAGAAACCCCAACATGAAAGTTTTTACAGACATTATTAATTTTGCAGTGAAAACACATAATATTCTTTGGACTTTCATCGTTATCTCTATGAACATGGACGGCTGCATATAGGTTAAAATAAATACATATACAATTCATTTCCGATTCTTTGTAGATTTAACTTTCTTATTCCAATTTGGTGGAAATCAACGATATTTACAATAATGCTACACGCGTTACCGGTCTTTTCCCGTCAGTATTCTCCATTTAACTTTATAAAATTAACGATGCTTCAATCGATCCACGGAACTTCTCTTTTTACAGTATAAAAAAACCAGTTTGTTGATTGATCCATTCCTGTGATAGTCCGCACGCCCATGCGACATTCTAGTAAAAGAAATTTTCGACGTTGAGTGATATATAAATTAAATTTTCCAATTCGTTTCATTTAGCTGGCGCTTCAATTTTGCCGCCTGACTTTGCTAAAGTTAAGCCTTCGACTGTATAGCTATAAAGTATAAAAATGGTTGTATATCTATATACATATGTAGGTGTGAATCTATAGTTTGCTCCTAAATTGAATCTTGAATTTTTATTTCGAGCTCGAACTTTAATTCATTTGCAGTATATTAGAGGCAGCAATTACTATATTTGTCGACAAACAAATAATAATTATATTCTTCATTTCCAAAGCGGTTATAAAAGTGTTTAATGTGTATAAGTTTTTCTAAAAGTTTTTCTTATTTGCGAATAAATCTATGGAAATGGAAATAAAGTGATGAACAGGGATGTATTGTAATCAAAAATTAAGAACAAAATAAAAAAAATTAATATTGAACTTTTTTCGTAGAAAAACATTGACTTGAGGACGAGAATTTAAAACATAAAATGTATAAGAGTTACCTAAATACGTTTATCAGTCACTAAGAGCATGTCTTTTATCGTTTCGTAATATACGCAATATTTTAAAATATCGAATATATTTTACAGAATATACTCGACTACACGACCATGAAACTATAAAAGATGCAAAGAACCAGAAAGCTAATATGAAATTTAGCAAAATCTCGAAGCCTTATTGAACAACATTAAAGCGAGAATATTCTTCATGAGGAACAAGATAATAATTCGCCGACTTTTAAAACATCCAAGGAACAATTTAAGAAACAAAAGCCAGAGTCTCTTAATCATGCAGATAAATAGCATCGAAAGACGGATGGAATAGAGAGAAGATATCGCCAGGTATCTACGCCTAGCACATTACCTGGTAAGGAATAGGTAGAGGTAGTGAAAAAAAAGATCAAAAATTCTTTACCTACGAAGATATCTAAAAATAAAATCAGGAACAGCCTGTGGTGATAAACCAAAGAACGCATTTTCTTCAGATGCAATAAAAAGAAAAGCAACTGAAAATGTCCTCTATGCTGATGACATTTGCTTTGGAATGGAATGCCTTAGTAAAGCGATCAATAGGAAAATGCAAAAACGAGGTGGGAAATTACAGGTAGAACTAATAAGTCTAACATAGAAACGGTAGAATTGAAAGAACAGATGTCATGCAGCTCGGAGGAATAGAAGGGATTTCACTAACTCATAAGTAATTGTTAACTATGTTAGGTATGAATGAGATCACTTCGATAAAGGTACTTAAAGTATCAATAACTGACTGACAGCGATAAGGAAACGAACTTCGACGGGGCCGGATGGCAGAAAGGTGTCAACGTCGTAGAATGCAGCAGCAGGAAGTCTGTAGACTTCCTAAATAGTGTCATCCGAGACTGCGGCGAACTCTGGTCGAAGGCCCAATTCGAGGTGATTATAAGGTCGCAGCTGCCACTCAGACAAATAATATCAGTCTGGGTGCCTCCTCTGGTAGTGAATAATAAGACTATAATGAAAATTATTGCAAAGTAGAATAGGGAGATAAATACTCAGAGCTGAAGAATTATTTCTTCAGCACATAGTAAGAGTGGAAACGGCGTAGTCCTGGTCATCGCCGTGGATGCCAAATCCCTTGTTTTGCTAAGACAGAATAAGAGAAGCATCAAGTTCGAGGTAAATACACTGAAGGCGAGAGTTCCCAATGAAAGGAAGCAGCAATGCGAAACCGGGACTGCGAGTGGTATAAATTAACTTGCACCACTGCGATACTGCCTCGGAGGACCTGATGTTGACCATGATAGAGAGGAATATAGATATTGCCCTTATACAGGAACCTTGGATCTTAGGAGACAAAATCCGAAGTTGAAGGACAAAAGACTATGAACTATTCCACTCCCGAATGACAGGAATGAAAAGAACGTGTATAGTATCAAAAAGAGTTTTAAAATTTAAGTTGCTTTCACAACACAGCACAAATGATATGACGGCAGCGGTAATCGAGCAGAGGGACAAAACTCCATTGATTCTCGCATCGTTATACATGCCGTACGAAGAAGAACCCCCACCGCAAGAATTCCAGAGCCTGTTGAAGGAAGTCACCGGCAAAGAAAATCAGCTGGTAATTGGATGCTATACTAATAGTCATCATGTCCAATGGGGGAAGTAATGACACCAATGAAAGAGGTGAGTCAATTATCGATTATATACTTTCTACAAATCTAATTATTTGCAATAAAGGCAACGTGCTGACGTTTGCGAATAGGGTTAGAAAGGAAGCCAGGAAAGAAGGCAAATAAGAGAGCTGGACTAAATATAAAGACAGCTTTAATGAATATAAAAGTAAATTAAGAAGGACTAAATGGAAATCCATAAAAAGTTTCAGTAAGTCGCTCACATGCGTAAATGAGGCATCTAGGTTTAGGAAGATACTCAAAAAGAAACCGATGTTTCAGAAGAGTATCAGCCGATCAGATGGCTCATGGACAGAAACGAGAATGGAAATTCTAGAGTTACTAATGGAGGTACACTTCCCTCGCTGACAGGCAGAGGAAGTAGAAAACGAACCACCGTTACGACAAGACCCAAATAACAGGGATAAACGACGAACGGTAGGGAAGATAGTGACAAGGCAAAAGCTATTATGGGTTATTAACTCATTAGACTCTTACAAATTGGCCGGACTAGATGTTATAATATCTATAATGTTGCATAGAACCGAAGAGACTATAATATATATCGCGATCAAAATTTTCTCGGACTGCCTAAACTTAAGCTATGTAGCAAAGAGATGGAGAGAGGTAAAAGTGGTTTTTGTACTCAAATCAGGGAAAACAAGTCATACAACGCCAAAAGATTTCAGACCAATCATCCTTTCATCGTTTCTTTTAAAAATATTAGAAAGACTGATTGATCTATACATAAAGGAAACTACTGATGTAGAAAAGATCTGCACAGCACAGCATGTCTACTTCAATGGCAAATCTGTAGAGAGTGCGCTACACGAGGTAGTAGGGATGATAGAGAAAAGGCTCTACGAAAAAAGTACACGCTAGAGCATTCCTTGATATAGAGGGAATTTTCAATACCGTTCGCACAGAATCAATAAAGAATGCATTGAAGGATATAGGAGCTGAATAACTGACCAAAGACTGGGTGATGGAAATACTGAGAAGCAGAACAATAAACTCAGAAGTGGGCGACAGCACTATAAGGAGAAGAACCACTAGGGGTACACCGCAGGGGGAAATCATTTTTCCCCTCCTATGCATCATAGTGATGAATAAGATCCCAAAAACCCTCGTAAACTGAAGAGTAAAAGTAATAGCCTATGTAGATGACGTGGTGATACTGAACACGGAAAATGACCCAACTACGATCAGAAACATCATGGAATCTGTCTTAAAAGAAATTTCTAAATGGGCAGGACAAAACGGACTGGCTGTAAACCCGGATAAAACGGAACTCGTCCTTTTCACAAGAAAATATAAGATCCCCGAGATGGAACCGCCGAGATTGACAGGACGAGCATTAACGTTCGCTAAAGAGGCAAAATACTTTGGAGTAATTCTAGACTCCAAACTATCCTGGAAAAGGAATGTAGAGGAAAGAATGAAAAAAGGTATAAATGCGTTCTATACTTGTAGAAAAATGTTTGAAAAAGATGGGGATTACAGCCATACACCATCCACTGGATGTACACGGCCATAGTGAGACTCGTAATTACTTATGAAGCCTCTGTATGGTGGGAAGACATGAATAAAGAGGTAAACAGAAAGATGCTACCAACAAAGGTACAAAGAATTGCGGCGCTTGGGATAACCTAACCCAGAAGAAGTGCACCACAAGCAGCTCTAGAAGTGATGTTAAACTTGCAACCTATAGATTTGCACATAAAAGGGCTGCCTGCAACAGGAACTCTGAGACTCAGAGAATCGAATTTGTGGTAACAGACCAGCTATGGGCATACAACGATTTTGCGCGAAATGGGAAAGCTGAACAGGGACCTGATAAAAGTGTTGAAACTACCTTCGGATTATATGGTTGCAAAACTAGACTTCCAGATGAATACAGAAATAGAGATACCGTCAAAGAGAGACTGAGTAAACAACTCCAAAATTAACGAGAATGAAATCTCAGTCTTCACAGATGGATCGAAAACGGAAAAAGCAACAGACATAGGAATCTACTCAGAACAAATGCGAGTTCAAAAGTCATATAGACTCAACGACAAATGCATTGTTCTGCAGGCAGAAATCTTAGCTATTGAAAAAGCGGCGAAGCTATTGAAGAACAAAAACCTGAAAGGAAAACTATTTATACAGATAGCCAAGCTGCTTTAAAAGCCCTAGAGCTAAAATCGATTAGATCAAAGTCGATGATGAGCTGCCGTGAGGCGCTGTCATGGATCCGGAACAGCGAAGTCAGACTCTGCTGGGTACCAAGACACTTTTGTGTTGAAAGTAATTCCGGAGCGGATGAACTAGCAAAGCTGGAAACGAAGAAAAACAGAGCCGAAGCAGACACTCATACATGACCACCGATCAATACGATTAAAATGAAGATAGATGAAATCATCAAAGCAAAACGTAATGAACAGATGGAGACAAAGAACGACTGTCTCGAATGTAGGAAACTATGGCCTGCTATTGATGAAACAAAAACCAGTGACCTATTAAGGCACAAAAAACAATCGTTGGCATAATCACACGAATAATCACGGGACACTGTACAACAGGCGTCAACCCAAAAGATGGGTAATGCGTCTGATATTTCATATAGAGAATGCCACACGTATGAGGAAACAATAACCCACTTACTATGCTGATGCCCAGCCCTAGTAAGCAAAAGACTTACATTGTTAAGACAAAGCTTCATGGAAGATCTGGATGAGGCATCAAGTGTGCATATTAGAGTATGAGCTAAATTTGCGAGAAACTGGAAATGTTTATCTGAAAAGAAATAGGTTATTGCTCCACCTTCGGGAAACATAGGGCATCACAATGAGCCTAAGGTCACCAAGTGTAAGTGCAATGTCCGAATAGGACAGAGCTGAAGCGCTCACAACCTAACCTAAACTAGCTGGAATTAGGATAGTACTATCACAGCGGTAGCTCGTGAACAGTGAACTGAATATATCTAGCACGATGCCAGTCTCCAGTCAGCTATCTTGACCTTCTTCGATCCTACGCTTATGGACGAAGATTATAAATGAAAAGTAAATGATTATTACAATGGCAGTAATCATTACGTCATAGAAAATCGGATCCAGTACAACAAAAACTGACGATAGGTGCTTGCTAGATACAATGAGGAGATGGTCAATATTAGTGCGGACTTTTCTCTAAGAAATAGAAAAATTAGGTTGGTCGGAGCAGCTAACGGAAAAGTTCTGGCTCTTTCACGTGCACCAATCGTTTATTAGTGGAATAAGGCCATTGGAACTGTGCGGAATGTTTATTTGCAGACTCGAATATATAGTATAGAATAGAGTTGTTATATGGTCCACAGAACCTAATTTTCAAAATCAGGTACGAATTCAAAAAATGGAAACTTAAAGCTCGACTATTAAATTATCTAAGAGACAGTATTCACAGATATTTATTGAAGAGATTGCTCATGATTCATAGCTAAAGATTACATAAAATAGTCATGCGTAAAATCCAGGAATCTTGAAACATCAACTGATCAAAGCATTCTCCAAAAATTTGTTTATTGATTGCCAGGTGATCAAAAAATACCTATTTATATACTGGAGCAGCCACAGCCAATGTAGCAAATGAGTCAATAAGTCATATGTAACTATAGATGAGATAAAAATCACTAATTCCAAGTGCGGAAATCATACAGCCTTGTTGGAATGCCTTGCTGGCTGTAAAAACGCATGTTCCATCCTCATACTGTCCTCCTTGTATCATGAGGAAAATATTTGATAGGATAATGTGTACCAGATTAGAGGCTGATGTAGATAGTGTAAATTGCTTTCAATAAACGACAGTCTTGAGAGCTTACTGTCAAAAAATTAGTTGAAATTTTAGATCAATACTAATGATAGGTGGTTGTTCGTGAAGAAAGAAAAGTTATATCCAACAAATGTTGAAATAAAGATTAAGTAAGAAGTTACTGTATTTATTATTTTTTATAACCTTTTACTCTTTTGTCATACAAAGACGAATGTTTTATTACTTTATTTTATTGTAGCATCCGAATATTTGAATAGACTTATATTCTTATGCCAATATATAAAATCTTAGTTGTTACATAGCTGAGACATGAAAACCTATTGAAGCATATGCTGTCAAGAAAAGGTATTTTATAAATACTAAGAACATGAGTAATTATTTAAAATATAAAATCCAAAATCAAAAAATGGAAAGTAATTCGGACATCTAATTTTTAAGTAATTCATGGTTGTAATGTAAATGATTGATTTAATTCCGCAGAAAATTATAACTTTGTAAAGCTTTATCAGGATTTTCACAAACATTGCGATACTTGACAAATCAGGATGCTTAACAAAGTCGGTTAACGTCTATTAGCATTTGTAAATAGAAGAATCCTGGAAGCATCTTAGGCAACGCCTGGCAATATGTGATAATATCAGACAATGACTGACAATATTAGACAATTTGGCAATTTTTTGGGCAATGCCTATCCAAATATAATTAAAGCTCCATTCTGCAGTATCTAGAGAAGGTTTTTTCAATTTCTTCCATATTTGCTGAGCTTTCAAACAATTTTTTCAAACAACTTTCAAAAAAAAAAAAAAAAAAAATATCATTCCTTATTAAATTGATTGGTTTTGGACAATTTGTGTAGAGGGGAAATTTATATTTAATTTACGAAATTTGGTGGTGGGGATGAGTATATATAGATTAGAATATAAGGTTTAGATTAGTCCCTGATGAGGAGCCGTAGCGAGCTCGAAACGTTGGACAAGTCTTCAATTAGGTAAGGGTGTTGGGGACAGTCAGACTGCACTTTACTAACAAAGAATTTTTTCAGCTAATATTTTATTTTCAGATTAGTCTACGGGGGTGAATGTAAACAAGGACAGTCTGACTGTCATTATCATTTTAATTTAATTTTTAATTTAATTTTTATTTTTAATTTTTATTTTTTATTTTTATTATTTTTTATTTTTATTTCTTATTTTTTATTTTTTATTATGATTTTTATTTTTTATTTTTATTTTTATTTTATTTTTATTTTTATTTTATTTTATTTTTGGTTGAAATTGATTGGACTGTAAGACCAATAAAAAATATTTATTAATTTGCTGAGCTTTATCTTACTTTGCTAGTATTATACGAATTTTATGGATCTTTACGGTTCCACACTTATCTAATTTTTTGCTAAACTTTTCGAAGTACCAAGATGTGACATCCTTAGTATGCATTATAATTAGAGCTAAGATTCTTGCTTGAATTTGAAACTGATCGAAAAACTTCGCAGTATTATCTATATGGATCTATTGCGCCACCGTCGTTGTCAAAATTTCCGCCCCTAGCGCCGCACTTCACAGCCATCCAACGGCCTCCCCAAAGTAAACTCGCAGGCAAATTTACAATAATAAACCCGTAAATAATTCACTGAGATGCATCGAGACGAGTTAATTTTACGGGAGTTTAATGGAGAGGTTTTGCAAGGCTCCGCAGAGGAAGGGGGAGCATGATATTAATTCATCTCGTAAGCGCACACATCCCCGCGAGGAATGCGAATGCATAAATACGCACCTGCGGGTCGTGTCTTTGTATCCCATACATGCAAGTGTAAATGCATTTCTCACTTTTTGCGAGTATATATAGGAGAGCTATTTGAAATTCAGCCGAGCGCTGCTGTACGTGTATATATAATAGCCTCGATGGCCGAGCGCTGACCCCCTCTCCTCCTCCCAATATCCCTTGTGCATGAATATAGAAGTATCATAAAGAGATTCATCGCATCAGGAAAGACGCTTTAGTTGTACAGATGCATTAATCCACCACACGAGGATGCAGACTGGTCTCTAGGGTGTTCTGAGGAAGACCGAAATCGAGCATAAACAGTCGCAGTGCGGTTGTGTACCCTTGTGATAAGGCGAGAAAGAGAGAGAAATATATATATATATATATATATATATATATATTTATTTATATTTATTGTAATGTTGTTTACAAAAAGAGAGAAAGAAAGGAAAAGAGATGGGTCTGCGCGAAAACAGGTTGAGGGATTTTCTTTTTTTATTCCTATATATTTTATTTCTTTCTGTCTTTCTTGATTGCTGCACGCGCTGTGTCACTACACTGGTTGCATCTCCCTTCCCTCTTTTTATTTTCTATTTTCGGTGTGAGAGAAGAGAGAGAGAGAGAGAGAGAGAGAGAGAGAGAGAGAGAGAGATAAAGAAAAGGAACAACGCGGCACAACTACAGGGCAGATGCTTTGGTTGCTAAAGGTAGGTCTCACCTTGTTTCGTTGATAGTATAAAGTCGCGATAATTTCTTCGACGAACGACGTGCACTGCGTGTATATATATGGTGCATTATAATATATATGCTTTAATACTTTGCGAGTGCAGAGCTCGCGTGAGCCGTAGGTGTGCGCGCGACGTTTTGCGATGCGGCGACCGACGCCTTATTTTCGAGCACCGTGCTTCGGAACGAGTTTTGGCACTTATTATATATGCAGATACATACGTGTGGCTAAACGCGTCGAGGGAAATCCTTTATTTATGAAATAAATGCATACGAACTTCTGTGTACTCGGAGTATTTGAAGTATTATGGGGATGGTACGGAGAAGAAAATAATTCGCGAATCGCCTCGGTTATTTCGGGAATGAGCTTTTTCTGGAGAATCAATAAGGATATATATATATATATATATATATATATATATATATATATATAATGAGAAGTACGCAACTACAATTTATAAAGGATTCTGAAGTTCTTGTTTTTTTAGGAGTCTTTAAAAAAGGAACATACGATTCCAATTTACGACGGAATCTTATATAATTTGGACGTAAATTAAAGGTATACGATGTATATACGTACAGTTATAATGAACCCTGGCATGCCCGTATTTGCATATTAACGCACTTTTTATTTAATGGTAGTTATGCTTTAAATAAGAAGTAAATTTAATGTAGCACATGTTCAAGCTTCTTACAGGTAATACTTGACAAAAATTGTTTCAAAAACCGGCAAGATTTATAAAGACACGGATAATAAAACGATATATATGTTTTTCATTAAAACGAGGACGAATTACGGCAGATATTGAAATATATCAAATTTAGCCATATATAAAGATTATGTTTCACGGAAAGAATTTCCCATTTCGAAATCCATTCACTATATTCCGTTCTACATTGCAGTGTGAAGGAATTCATCCGTCAAAGATCATATCGTTTATCCACATCTTCTTATAGGATGTCAAATCAGAATTTGTAAAAAGACATTCGTAGTTTCTCTTAATTTGTTATAAGCTGATAGATTAGCTTTGTGATTACGGTTATAACTTATTCCTCTCATCCATAGAGCACAAAAAACGCTTGAACAAATTTAATGATCCTTTATGACATATCATAAGGAAGAATTTCAAATATGATTAAAAATTTCTCAAATAGCATTCAGTCCAAGAATTCTGAAAGAAATGAATAGAGACTTTTTTGCAATCTGTTTTTATACTATTAATTCTAATCGATTTTTTGAAGTACAAATTTTTTTGTAAATTAATATTCATTGCAATAGGAAAATGGTCTGATCCTAGTGGATCGTCATTAACAGAGTATTCTATTTTATCAGCAAGATTGAGCGATGTTATAATTAAGTCTAAATTCGATTTTTTTGCGTGACTTGCATCAATATATGAGTATGTATCTATATTATGTATGAATAAATCAAACAAATGCTATTTTATAACTTTTCACCGTTCGAATCAGTTTTTTCACATATCCACAATTTATTGTGGGCATTAAAGTCGCCAACAATTACACAATACTCAGATTTTGAACAATTTTCAATAATTGTATCCCATTGTTGCTGATTTAAATTATTACCAGGTACTCTATAACAAACTAAGATATTGATTATTGGTGTAAAATTGGTAACTTTAATTCCTGCTAATTCTACAGAAGTATGTGGCGTAGCTAGATTAGTTAATTCAATATAGTCTACAGTTTTCCTGATGAGTAAAAGAATCCCCCCTCCTCTTCCGTGAAGGCGATCCTTGCGGTATGTAAGAAAGCCAGGAAATTTGAATTGTTCTGAGTCTACAGCATGATCTGTTAACCAGGTTTCAACGCTGATAAAAATATCTAAGTTCTTAAGAATATCTGGTAGTTCGTTTTTACGTTTACTTAGGCTTCTTGCATTCCAAAAAAGGCACTTCAGTTTGTTGTTAAAAGACATAATATACATATGTATATGTAATAGAATAGAATTAATATATTTAATAAATTTAGTCGGATTGTGTCGTATGAGAGCTATCAGATTCCATTTCCTGGTTTATATATTTTCATAACTTTTTTTTAATTCTTGTACACCTGACCTTTAGACTTTTATCCAATATAAATGAGTACGAAAAGTCTAACATCTTAATTAGCTCGTCGGTCTTATTTGTAAACTTAAGAGAAAGTTAAATTGTATTTGTGTTGCCATAGGACTGAGCGAGAAATTCGTGGAATCTGTCGAAGCTAAGTATGTGTATCGTGCTTGATTTTTCTAACTCTTCTCTTAATGGTAAAAGTCATTGCTCTAATTTATCCACACTAACTTGATCCAGTTTAACTTCTATTGTGCTTTCCTTGCGCCTTTTGACTACTTTTCTACTAGGTATTACGAAGTTATTTTCATTTTCAGCTGTTAGAGAATCATTTTCGATCTTTGTCTCCTTAATAATTAAATTTTCTTCTTTGCTCGAATTTTCTGTAGATGTAACTGAAGGAGGAGAGGGTCTTTTCAGTTTTTTATTAATAAAATCTTTAGGATTCACAATAGTTTTTTCTATTTCGTTTAGCCGTTTAACAGAATCCGACGGAATATCTTGAGAGAGTGAGAGAGAAGGGAATGCGTGATGAGTTATAATTTGTTTTCCATTTTCTAGACAAGGCGAGCTATATGACCACTTTGTTTACATAAATAACATTTGGTAGAATGGTAGTGAAGAAAATCTAGTATGGTGTGTCATCATGTAAAATTTGTACCGATTCGGGCACCAGATGTGTGTCTTCTTTGATATAGACTTGACGACGAAATGACAAAATATTTGCTCTACCAGGTTTTAATAGGCCAGCTCTAAGATATTGCATTGTCGAAACAGGAGTAATTGAATTTTTTTTTAGAAAATTCAGAAGGATTTCATGGGGGATAGTAGAATCGACATTCGAGATTACTAGTCTTTTATGAATTGCGATTAGTGGTCTAAATTTTAACTCATGCCCTTTAATGAATACAGATTTGTTAATAGTCTTCTCTACTAGTGTTTTTTCGGAAAGATAAATTTTAATTCTGTTACCTGGAACTTTAGAAATAAACCTTACGTGTTCGATTCCAATGGTTTCTTCTATAGTATCGATGTAGTCGTCATTTGTGAAACTTTCTATTGCATCTGCTATCACTGCAGGTTCTTTGGTTATAAAAGTAGAGCTGAGAAAGGCACTTGCGTATGTTTTACTAATAGAATCAGAAGAGCTTTGAATAACTTGAGTAAAATGATCCCTGGTATCAGAAGCCATTTTTGGAACACAGGAATTTTGCTTTAACATTTCGGGACTGCAAGAGCAGTCCGACATTTTAAACACGATAGATATACTATATAACTTTGATTAATTGCTGACACCTTAATATGTTTACTCGTTTCCACGGACTGCGGAGCAATTGTAAACACGTCTGCTCAGAGCGACTGTACAAACGAGACTCCGTATTATTATGTAATTGTAATGATTATAGTATTAAAGAGAAATAGAATGAGATTAAAAAATCATCTTTACCCTGTAAAACATTAATCATTCTTCTCCTTCAGAATTATATCTCAGTCGTTTATTATTGTTATATGCTTATATATATATATATATATATATATATATATATATATATATATCATTTAATTAAATCTCGTATCCATCTTTAACGCTCAATCCTAAGAAAACGTCGTTTGTCCAGCCCAACTGACCCTAACGATCCAACGCATTATAATACAGTTCATCATGCATTAAGAGGACACACGATATAATAACAGATCCGTATATATGTATATATATACATATATATATATATATATATATATATATATATATATATACACGGTCCGTCTCTGCACGGAACACGAACGCACCATGGGCGCACCTACAGCTCGAATCGATTAGAGCGTATAGAATTCGAGGAGCCGGTGTAAGCTCCGATATATAGTATGAATGATAATAGTTGTATATGTATGTATATATATATACCCAAATGCATTATGTGCACGTACGATAACCTTATATATACATATATTATATATATCCACCCTCGGTGATACAGTGATCCACGACCACGGTTATACGCTCGCCTGATGATATTCATCAATGCGCGTATATTATACACCGCAGGCATCTTTGACTAATCCAGCTTCAAAGGTCACCAAGAGCGGACTCATTCGACCCCGTTCGCCCTTCCTTCTCCTTTGACGCAGCTATTTAAGCAAAGGGATGATGATATATAGAAATTTCGAACAGATGATGATGCTCCTCGAGTCGAAGATTGATGATATGGAGCGAACCTGATGACCGATGATCCAGTGTTGCTGATGACGGGAACATGTTAGCAGACTGATATACTTTTTGTTCTTGCCTCTGTATACAAATTGCGGATAAACCGAGCATTTTCCACGACCATTGCTGAAAGAGATATTTCATTAACTGAACATATATATATATATATGATGATTCACTCTGCAATGCCTGAGTGTTTCGTATGTAACATCTCTTTAATTATTCTTACAAAATTTCATATACGAGATCGCGATTTTCCAGCTATGTCACAGAAATATTATTTAATAATTGAAACTATATGTCTAGAGCATAAAATTATAATTATCGATATCTAATAACGTATGACAAATAAATGCTTCTCATGCACGACTAAAAAATATTAACTCAGATTTTTATTATGATATTATGTAATACGATACATTATTTTGAATTCATTGTTTTTTTCCTTCTAAAATAATTAATCTCGTTACTTATGTACTATTTAAATAACAAAGATGGAAATCAAGATTTCCAATAAATCTTTTAATAAAGGGGACATCCATAAATTCACTAATTAAATGGTTTCTTATTCTGTTTTGACACTTCTCTTGCCCTATGAAATTTACCCTAAATTTTCTCCCATAATTTATTTCAAGTTTTCTCTCTAAATCTCAGCTTTGAAACACTATGAAATCCTGCATTAAATATATTACAAAATGAATACACCGAAAAAGGGTTTCTCGTTTTAATTGATACATACAGGAATGTTTGGAAAACTAAGCTCACGCAGTATGATTGATCACTACGATGCCGACGAGAAATCACTGCGATCAATAGTTTTGGCAGCGTCGTTGCTATGCTGGTAAAGCGTGAAAAATTTCCACATTAACATTATAGATATATTGCATGGCATTCGTAAATGCTGCAACGAAAACAGGTTCGAGTTATAAATAGTGTAAAAAATCGTGAATTGCGAATCAACCTTCGTTACACCATTTTTGCGCCTGAAACGCTTACGGCGTACTGATGATGAATATTTATGTGCACTTAGCTCGTCGCGAAAGAAAAATCACGCATGGCGTTGTTTTATACCTAAAATACTATGTCAAGCCTGTGCACTAATTGATGTAATGTTTTTTTTCACCAATGCGAATGGATGCTAACTCCAGATTGCATAACTCATCGCAGATACTTACTAGTAACGAAGCTTTACTAACGTGTATGACATATTTTAAGAAGTTTAGTAAACGTCACTTTTATGTCCAAAATAGAATTTACTTAGCAAAGACTCTGGTAAAGCACAATTTTAGATACAGGATCTTCGTGAGAACTTCTTAAGACCAATAATATATGTACCTGGAATCTCATTCAAAATATTTCTTAAGATAAAGTATATCTAATAAATATTGTTGATATTACTGAGTCCTCACAAAAGTTCTGGCCAACAATTGCATTAATTATTTTAATAGTCTTATCGATTTCCTGCCAGATTGATCTGGTGAGTTTTTTCTTACCCACTAAAAATTGTCCATACATCTGAAATTTAAAAGTAAACTTTTAAAAAAATTATCCACTATATCAGGAATTTATATGATATCGAATTTCAATTTGGCCATATCCTTTAAAAAATCTCATTCAGTATTATTTTGTTCGATCCACTAGATAATAAAAAAACATAAATTATTATTGCAAAAAGTTAACATATTGAGATCAATATTCAGTCAAAAAATGAAAATACATATAATGGGAGTGGAAGAATATTCGTATATATATATATATATATATATATATATATATATATATATATATATATATATATATGTTATGAAGAAATCAGAAACAATTGGTAAATCGAATACAAATATATAATAAGAAACAAAGTAAATTATTCGCATATTTGAGCAATTACTTTTTAAAAAATGTAAAAATAATTCATGAATAAAACTATAAGGTATTTCATAAATATGAACAAAAATCAAATTTCGCAGCATTTAGGTAATCTTCTTTTTGTTTAATGTAACAACCAAGGAACAATGCATTATATCACTCTGAGAAATACTTTGACGTTCGTTAACGAATCATTATCCAATAATATGAAATGATTATGAAATCATTTGAAATCGGTTATAAAATCAGTTTGGAAGAAGTTGAAAACCATATGGAGTCATAAGAAAACCTGAAATCATTACCTGAGCTAACCCTTAATGTTCTTTAGAGATGAACATATTTCGTAATTACAGTACGCAATCCCCTGGTATGTACATGATTAACAAGCAAAGTACAGTCCTCGCACGGCTCATCCGTCCAAAATTTCCAAGCCGAAATCTTATTACATTAGTATCATTCAAATTCATTATATATTGTTATGATTACTATTATTATTATCATTATCATCATTATTATAGTACGGAAAACAATTGCGAGCACGTACAAGCGCAATTGCCCCCGCTCATACAGACTTATTCAGCGTTGGATTAATCAGATTCCTTCTAATGCACTTTCACATTATATATATATATATATATATATATATATATATATATATATTTATATTTATATATAGCTACATGTACCTGTACAGTGTATACGTATTATTTGGACAGTCTGCGTGTGTAAGAAACAAAAGGTTGTAACAAAGGCGAGGAAGGCCCACCTGTACATTATAGCCCAGTGGAGCTCCAAGTCGATGGAAACTCTATTGTTTTGTATATTTATGCAGTGAGCAATATGTATGTGTACGTGAATCTTAAATTATTAGCGAATGAACGTTCGTAGTAAATGCTCGCCCCCGTCAGCTTAGCCTCGAACCTTTGGATGAAGATTTAACCTCGATCTAAATGAAAGATTTAGTAATGGATTTTGTGTGTAATGGATACCGCTATCATAATCGAGAAACACTACTTGCAATATAATTGAATATGGATGCTAATAATTGCTTAATATTTGATTTTTGGATAAAAATTTATATACTAATATTATTTTAATTATGTTATAGAATAACTGCATGGAAAATACAATAATTTGTATAACATATAGTCGAAAACTAGATGGATTTTGCTACGCCTTTTCAAAAACCGTTAGGTTTTTTGAAATTTAATTTGGCCTACTCAACGTGAATTTGAAGAATGAAATAAAAATACCTAATAAAATGATAGACCAATTGTTCTTAACAATTGAATTTTTTAAAAAGGTGAAGAAACAAGGCTGGAATATAACTTTAATTTAAATAGAGTAGATTTGTCATTGTATTAATTTTTAGGCCTTTGAATTAACAGGGCATGACTAATTATCGATTAATAAGTGTCCACCTTCTTGTTGTGGTTGATTTGATAAAATTAACATTATAATATCCGTCAAAATAATGGTCTTTTAATAGCAGTTTTTTTCAAAAGCATCATGACTTTTTCAAGGATAGATCTACTGTTACATACTTTATTTACAAAATTATACATATTCATCTATCGAATGGAAACGTCAGATGGATACAATTTACATGAAGCTACTTCACAAACTTTTGAATAGGAGGTACGTTGTATATCTTGTTGTTTCCCTACCTTACGAACAGAACATGATCTGTCCTTTGGCACATGTCACATACCAGTTTAATCTCATCAGGTATGTCATCAAAGTTTTACTTAGTTTCTGCGTTATTAATATTCTAAATAATTGATATTAGCCATTCCATCACATAGTCTAAAATTCTTTAATAGATAGTTGATGAAAGCAATTTATAAACTGTTCTCTTGATTTCTGAAACTCAGAATTGTAATTGATCTAAAGATAATGATAAGATAATTGTCCATTAATGTAAATCAATACCAATTTATTTTAACCATCACAGGTGACATACTGTTGATCTTTGTTATATGTCGCTCTCAAATCCTGGATAAATCTCTATAATTTGTGACCATATAATCGAGGTGACCATCTTAGTTGTGTGATTCATTTCGTGGTCATCAAAGTCATCAAAATCCCAAGATTTTTCGTTACCTTGTTTAATTTACCCATATTGCAATATCTCGTATACTTTTGAAAAATCTGGTCCTCTTATACGTATAAGATGTATCATAAATCTGACTTGGTTACTCATCGTTTGGGAAAGTTTAATTACAACCTTACATTACACAGATCACGTTTATCCGTTTATCATCGATAAATTTAAGTTATCTTTTACTTCTCGCATTCATCGTTTATCATGGCTTCTTATTTATGCTTAAAGTGTAATAAAATTCTTCATTTCTTCTTTTGACATTATTGCCTCGTTTTTCAATAGGATTATCCCATATTCGGTAAGAAGATGTATCGTTCTCGTGGGCAGTTCTGACTTTCTAGCATACTAACCTTATTTTAATGTATAAATAGTGCCCTTTGCACAGTATTATAGAAGACCTTCCACGGCCTTAAGACAAGAAATCGAGAAAAATAATATAATGTTTACGGCAGACTTTTATTATTCCACTCTCCAAATTTAGCAAAACGTTAATTCGTTTACATAATGCATGCATATTGTAAAAACTGTCGGGTAAACCTTGGGTCGGTTACTTCACTAATAAGGGTTAGAAACTTTTTCGGGGTTCTATAAATAAAGCTCCGTCAAATTCGTATTCCTAATTCCAAAATATGGTAACACCGTATATTATATTTAAAAACTGGCTGGCCCAAATAGGTGTAATCTAAGAATGCAGAATCTCGTTGATGTCGAGATTTCCAAAAGAACTGTTGCACTCCTAAGTATAAAGGTCAGCCGTATCGTGTACATAATAATATAAAATTTTGTTCATACTTTATAATATGTTTTTTGTTACGCGTTTTATAAGTCATTAGAATAGTTCATATTTCGTAGATTACTAGATCGGGAACTCCTGAATACCCCATATACCCATCCATAAGCGCAATCCTCGTATAGCTCGCTCGCACACAAGCATCGGTTTCTCTGGAGTTGACTGTACACTGTATACAGGTATATGGGCACATTTTATATTGATATATGCGTAATACGTGTATAATGCGAGATCGCGCCGCGCCGGGCTCGCAGCTTTTTCGGGAATACAAAGCAGCCGAGCAAGAGGAGTGCCTGATTATAGCCGCACGCGGAGAGAGAAAAAGAGAGAGAGAGAGAGAGAGAGAGAGAGAGAGAGAGAGAGAGAGAGAGAGAGAGAGAGAGAGAGAGAGAGAGAGAGAGAGAGAGTGAGAGAGAGAGAGTGAAAGGGAGTGGGGAGTGGGAGGGAGAAGAGTACATATATAAGAGCTACGGTAATGGTAAGAGCAGGTAAAAGAGCTCGTTTGATCGATGCCCCCCTCCCGCCCCGAAAATGCTGGTTGTTTCCGAGCGCGCGTGTATGTGTGTGAACGCGCACACCAATGCTCGCATTCATATACGTCGCATATATGCAAAAGGCAAGGGTGTGTATATAATCTCCGAATTGTGGAATGCTGTATATAGAATTGCAAAAAAGCTTGGGATATGATGGTAGAACTTTAATTGCTTCGAAATTTATGGCCATCTTGTCCTTATTTCTTACAGTTCTGGATAAGTTTATACATATTTCGCACACTTATTTATATATAATTGTTATCATTTCAATTAGATATCAGGTCGTATTAGCGCAACGTGACTTTCACGTCAGTCTGACGATTTTTTTTCTTTCGCGTTTGTTAAAAAACATTCTTATAACTTTATGGAAAGAACTCATTTTCTTGACACTCTAAATAAACACTTTAATACAAATAAAAGACGCCGATTAAGAAACGAACAAAATAAAGGAGGAAAAATAGTAGGACGGAAACTGGCAGACGATTTGGTCGAGCAATTACGTCAAAGATTAAATGTAATTGTCTTTCTTGAGCTCCGTACTCGCATGGTGTATGCCGATACAGATCTCTGATCCACACACACACACACATATATATATAGATATGCATACGCATATACACGCAGGGGTGACACGGAGTTACGAATTTTTGTAGTATTTTTGTAGAGAATACGAAAAGAGGGTTATTCCTATTATACGATTAACAAAAATTAGTAACGGCATGGTTTAATATGTATTCCCGTCTATTTTATTATATATTTGTGAATGAAAAATATATATGCTAAAAAGGTTGTGAATTTTACATTAAACAGAAAAAAATTGGGTTTAATTATAAAAATCTCATTTCTGCGGATTTTCCAAAAAAAAATACGGCGCCATTTTGAACAAAAAATTAAGATTTAATTGGGAACTTAATTGAGAGTGAAAATAGAAAAAATATCTGACTAATAACGGAATAGAATCTGATTATTTGTTTCATCAAAATTTAACGTCTAAACCACGTTTATTAAACTTGAGTGTAATTTAAAAATTTTTAATATAGATTTTTCGACGAATTTTGACTTCGAGTACAAGTTTATGTTTATACTTGAGGACGAGCGCGCGATTCGAGGAATGACGACTTTTAAAAAGGATATATTATAAACTAATAATACGGCTTTTATAAAATGCTAATTTTATTCTTGGATTATTTCTATGGAATTCTTAATGAAAACATAAAATATAAGTAACAAAAAATTAAACGAAATTATTGAATCTTCAGTAAACATCATTGTGTAATTACATTTTAATACCACGATTTTATGAAACTGGAAAGCGAAATTATTCAGGTCGAAAATCTTTGTTAAAAGATATTTTATTTTGTTCTTCCTTCCCCGCACCTTTTAATGCGTAGAAACGATTTGCAAAATATGGAAAACTGGAGGTGGCAATAGCCCGGTGGCTCGATCGTAGTTCTAAATAGAACCATCAAGAGCAAAAATCGCAGATATATACTAGATTTCGACCCTTAACCTTACCGACAAGGATACGACAATCCTTTCAAAAAATACTGACACCTTTCTTGAAGAACAGAATTCAACGGATCCTTTCGTAAATTTTCTATGAGAAATATTTTCGTATCGTTGTAAAGGAAATTTTCAGATAGAATATTCTGTAAAAATATTAAAAATCTTTCATATACCTTTCTTGAAATTTATGCAGAGATTAATTCTCGTTTCCTCCTGGTAAATTTTCTTCACAGAAAGAAGGATAAAACAATCTTTGTAAATACCTAGGTCCAGAGCCAAAAGTTTGTTTTACAAATCCTGTAACAATCCTTTTTTGGATTTATCATTCAAATATATTATATTATAAATAAATATTATATTATATTATAAATTATAGCTAATATATTATATTATAAAGACTGTAAGACCGATAAAAACATTTATTAATTTTTCATTTAAAATTTTATATATTATTTTTAAAAAATAACTCCAAGGCGAATAAATTTTGTTCTGGATTAAACTCTATATCATTAAATAAAATTGTATTCGAATAGTATAGAATATAATCGCATTTTGAATAAATATAGTGGAAATGCTTATGAAATTGTAAATGATTTTGATGGATTGCTGACCATACGATGACACTTCCATAGTCTTTCGTTGTACAATCTGGTATCTTGACAAATATAGCCTTATAATAAATACTTAGCATAGTGACGCAGTCTGCGATCCGTCCATGCTGGTTAGAAGTTGCGTTTTCAACCGTCAAATTTAAATCGATACCAATTGATGACGATCATATATAGATATCCATAATATACACATCAGACATCCACGCGATTGTATATATATTGCATATATATATATATATATATATATATATATATATATATATACACCATCTCTCCACATTGAAGCCTTATAAAGGGCGATATTTCGCCAGCTGGTGCTCCTCAGCGGGGGAGAGCGCCGACAGAGAAAGAGAGAGAGAGAGAGAGAGAGAGGGAGGGAGAAAGAAGGAGCTCGCCCGGGTCCGTTACGCCGGGCGGCAAGATTACGATCGTGCGCCCGCGTAATTAGAACCCTGGCGAGGAGGGGGGAGGAGAAGAGAAAGAGAGGAGAAGGCCCATTTCACCGGCGAGGGACGTGGGGGTGGCGGCGGCGAGAGCAGCCGAAAAAAGAGAAAGAAAACGGGACGGCAAGAAGAAGGGAGCGAGATAGAGGTAGAAAATAAGAAGCGAGAGCCTCCGGGGTCCCCTGATGCCCCCGTGTCTCACGCCCTCTCTCTCTCTCTCTCTCTCTCTCTCTCTCTCTTTCTCAGTGTCTCTCTGTCTCTCTCCCTCCCTCTCGCCCGCGCGCCGTAAAGGTTTACATTCGTGACGAACCCTTTCCCCCTTCGTTCTTTTCCTTTTGCCTTCTATATGGATGCGGGCACCAGTTCAGGAATATGTTTCCGTGTAGTGGTACGTATATGTGCGTGAATACGTGTATCCAAGGGCGGACATAGAAAGAGAGGTAGAACCTTTTGGAGACGGGAGACAAGTTTGGGTCATTGTAATGTCAGTATACGCCGATGCCGGGAACTTGTAGGGAAGTGGTGATTGTGTGCGTACGTGTGCGCGTGTGCGCGTGCGAGCACGCGCGCGCGTGTGTGTGTGGTATATTATTAATAGACGAATTACCGGATAATATTTTAAAGATTAATATGTTAACGCTTTCCTAGTGCGCATTTCTTTCTACTCGCGGAAAAAGCAAAGGCAAAGAAGAGATCCGATCAATTTTGCTACTACCAATAAGTACTGCTGATCATTACATGAACTTGTTTTGTTATATAGATAATTTTGTTATTATTCTTATTATTATTATGTATTATTATTATTATAATATTTATTTATATTATATACACTATGTAATAATTTCACCACAAACCTCATCGCGCGTTCATTTCTGATTAAGTAGTAACAGACGAGACGAAACACACATCTAAGTTTTTATATACATATATTGTCTGGCGCTTCTGGCCGAATTTCTAGTGCGATAATAGTATATATATACATACATATATATATATATATATATATATATATATATATATATATATATATATACACAATATCATTCCGGGTTGGGCTGTTTTCAAATCCCGACAAATTTAATTAAAATGATAAAATCTGATGAATTCGAAATTAATCAAAGTTATATATCGCATCGGTGGGCATACAACACAGAAATTCAATTTGTCAACGCGCCGTGTGCGCATATATACATATATATTCAATTACTGTTTTCCCGCGACAGAAATCCTCGTATTTTCGAATAATTATGTTCAATTTATTACTGTACAAAGTTCGAGATTATATTATATTTGAATTCGACGTGCCCGCCACCCCAGCCACAAAAATGTTATAAAATTTTTGACATTTTTCTATATACAGCGAGCCTATATATAAATATACAGTCCGTAAATGTATATAATTATGAATATGAATATATAGGCAGATGCTTAAAAAATTGGGTTACTTTGATCATTAGGATACTGTATAAGAGGAGTCTCTAACAATGTATGATAATCCAAGACGAAATAACAATAAAGAAGTATAAAGTTTTTTTATATATATATATATATATATATATATATATATATATATATATATATATATATATATATATCTGTATTTATGTATCAGTGTTTTAACGAAGAAAAGTTGAGAAGAAAGCAGATGAAACTTTGGTATCTTACGCGAAAATCCAACGTACTTCAGAATTTGATCTCCCTAGAAAATATAGCTTATTTTTATAAATGTCTTGTTTTGTGTGTTTGTTGTATTGTATGATTTTGTATGTTTCTACAAACAAATTGGGAAAATCCTATGAAGTTATAACACTAAGAATAAATTATTGTTAGTCTTGCTTTATTAATAAAATATCAAAATATAATATTATATAATATAATTATAATATAATTATAGTGTATGATAACAAAAATACACGCATGGAATCATAAACAGATTCTTTACTATTCTTCCCGACTTCAATTTCAGATTCAGCGTGACAAAATACGTAGGAATACGTAGATCTAGTTCTTTGAACTGACCATTGGTTCATAATTTTTGAAAAAAGAAAAGAATAAAATCAGTTTACTATCGCACAATTATAATATCGTCAGCTATACAGTCGCATAGAAGAATAACAAAGTATTGTGGATATCCTATATATATATATATATATATATATATATATATATATATAGATTGTCTATGCCAATACATTGGGTCATTCTTCTTATTGAATAATCAAATATTGTATGAAAATGTCAAAGGATTCCAATTTACCATATTACATGTATAAATATGGATATCTCTATAAAAATTGGCGAAGCAAAATTTCAAAAAATTCTTGAGAAATACGCTCCAAATGTACCATCGTCAAGCGCTATAAATGCAATTATATAACCCGTTCTTATATATATATATATATATATATATATATATATATATATATATATATATATATATATCATCAGCACTGCATCAAGATAGGAATAAAGAGAAAGAAAAAGCGAGAGAAAGAGAGAAGGGAGAAGAGAGAAAGATAGAGACCGAGAGAATATGAGCATCGGCGGATCTACTGCAGACTGCAGGGTACATAGTTCCCGAGGAGCTCCCAAGCTACAGCAGCGTGGCCGGCAAATGGCGACACACATACACATGCGCGCGCGTATATATTATATGCATATATAGACATATAATATATACACATACAAACAATACGACATAAGAGCTAGAGTGGGGAGAGCATTCGAAAGATGCATATACACCATGTATGTGTATGTGCATGCATATACGTGCATAAATCGTTGACTCTCCTACATCTCCCTTCCTTTGCATGCTGCGAGAGGTAATGCATATACGTATATAAACATACATACACACATACGTATATATATAGGGAGAGAGACAGTGACTTTGCTCATGGATAGTAAAGGAGCGAAAAAGATCAAGGGAAAAAAAGGGAGGGGGAAATATACAGTGTGTGTGTGTGTGTGTGTGTGTGTGTGTGTGTGTGTGTGTGTGTGTGTGTGTGTGTGTGTGTGTTGTGTATATATATAGCTGTTCCTGGCCTGCCACTGATGATGATGGAAAAGCGGATGCTCGCTTGCGGAGAAGCCTCTTCTCTCTCTCTCTCTCTCTCTCTCTCTCTCTCTCTCTCTCTCTCTCGCTCTTCTCGCCCGCAAGACTCGTCGACAAAACGGGATTCTTTACTGCGGCTGGTCTGACCGGCTCTGACCACACTCTCCTTCCTCTCTTTCGCTTTTGCTCATACAGAGCTTCGTGCGCATTATGTATATATATATATATATATATATATATATATATATATATATATATATATATATATATATATAAGCAAATATACACGTGCCGGTCTGCGGTCGATTGCTCAGCACATTCGTGAGATAGAGCGAGAGAGAGTGAGAGGGGGGGAGAGACAGAGAGACTGAGAGGTGGAATGAGGGTGAGAGGGAGTGTGAGAGGGGTGCGGAGAGAGAATAAAGGACAAGGAAGGCGAACGAGCGGGAGCGCTGTTGCCAAGTGCCGTTTCGAGATTCTAACTGGGCGATGTTGCCGTCGGTTTCCCTCGCGCTCTTTTCTCCGACGAGCCCGCGTGCGCGCGCCCGCGATTGATGATGCAGGGCAACACACGGGGCTACTCCCCACGCCTGGATCAAGGGAGGGGGGGTGCCAGAGGGAGCTTAGAATCTCAGAACTTCCTCTATGGCAATGGCCCGTTTTCCAAGAGGTTCTCTGCATTATTTTTTTACGGAAAAAAGGCCTTGATACATTTTTAAACTGTTCAAATTTTAGCCATTCGTGGGATGAGTGAATTAATAATAAGAGTTCGAGTCAAGAAGTTTAAATGAAAATTTTGTCCGAGAGATTTAGATTATCAAATGCTCGACAATTATCAACAAATTCTTTCTCTCTCTCTCTCTCTCTCTCTCTCTCTCTCTCTCTCTCTCTCTCTCTCTATATATATATATATATATATATATATATATATATATATATGTATATAATTTTTTATAAAGTGAAAACGAATAAACCGACTGTTTCCTCAAACAGTTCTTCAACCTAGATACTTGTCTACTGTTTTATTTCTACATACATACATACATACATACATACATACATACATATATATATATATATATATATACAGAAATTATTGTAATAAATTTACTAGTCTTTCCTTTGTAATGAAATAAAAAACAAGTAAATAATCCAATATATATATAATGATCGACTACATGAAATAGTGACTATATTATTCTATCGTCTTTACAACTCTAACATAATCTATACAGAAAAAGATTTATTATTGAAATCAATAGATTCCAATGAGTTCAATGAACAATATTTGTTCACAATGAACAACATGAATTAATTTTTGTCAATAGTACAGGATCACCAGCTTTTTGTTACACTCAAGCTAAATCTCTCCATTATTTGTTATACTATAGATCGACATCGTACGTAGACGAGGTATATTGTGATCTATATATATCAAGTTAATAGATAAAAATGTTTCTGTTAATTTTATAAACAATTATGTATAGGAAATGTTTGAAACGAACACAACAACAATTTCCTATAAAAGACTCCAGCCTATAGATACAATTCCGGGTCTGGGGATATCTCGAGGCGGTCCTGACGTGGTTCATCGTCTTTCTCTATCTGTCTGTCTGTGTATGTCTCTCTCCTCTCTCTCTCTCTCTCTCTCTCTCTCTCTCTCTCCGCACCATCCGCGCCGGGACGCGCGGGCATCGGCGAATCGCGCGCCGCACACGCGCGGGGTCGGTTGGTCGGTCGGTCGGTCGGAGACGGAGCAGCGCGCTGAGGCAGCGGCTTATATAGCCACCCAACAGCGCCGTGCCCCGAGCTCCGTTCTTCTCCTCCTCCTTCTGCTTCTCCTGCTCCTCCTCCCCCTCGACTACGACCGCCTCCTCCGAGCCCCTCGTGCGTCGTTTTCTCGAGACTTTTTCTTCCTCTTTCTTTCTCCTCCTCTCGCCCCCTCACTCTTTCGCGCGCTCGCTGCCTCCTCTTTCTCCTCTTCGCGTCTTTTTCGCGCGCGCGAGTTTCTCTCCCCGCCGACGACGCGTTTGCTGATGCGCCTCTCCGGTGCCCCCCCCCTCTCACAGCCTTCGCCACTCTTAGAATTCGGCTTCGTCTCTGGCGGCCACACGGCAGTACCGTATCTATGTGTGCAGAGAAACAGTGTATTCGTAGAGATAGATCCACGCATACTTTAAAACTGTTCAACATGGTTCGATCGCTTTTGCATTTTACGCGGCTGATGAAATTATATATATATATATATATATATATATATATATATATATATATATATATATATATGTATGTATATATATGAGAGAGAGAGAGAGAGAGAGAGGGAGAGAAAGAGAGAGTGAGAGAGAGCGAGAGGGAGAGAAAGAGAGAGCGAGAGAGAGCGAGAGGGAGAGAAAGAGAGAGCGAGAGAGAGCGAGAGGGAGAGAAAGAGAGAGCGAGAGAGAGCGAGAGAGAGCGAGAGGAAGAGAAAGAGAGAGAGAGAGAGAGAGAGAGAGAGAGACGCTTGTAATATATCTGTCATCGTTCCTACATAGTACTGCAGTCTTGTCAATATTCTACCTCGATGTGTATGAGAGTGTGTAAACGCTCGTCAGACACTATTGCATATACGAACGCACATATTATGCGCTGGGCATTATAACGTGCGGGTGTCAGAGCCGTGCACACACACACACACACACACACACACACACACACAGAGCAGAGACGCAGCCAGGCGTCTCGAAAAGCGATCCGCGAAGAAGCCGAGAGTTCGCGCGGCAGTGGCGTGTGAGAAAACGCACGGGACGATGGCATATGAAAGAGGGGCAAGGCGTCTCTGCGAGCGGTAGTATATATGGTACAAGAGGAGAACGCGAGGGAATATATAGGGTGAGGAGGGAGGGAGAGAGCGAGCGTTTGTGTCTATATGGATATTGATATATATATATATATATATATATATATATATATATATATATAATATGCGCATGAATATAACGTTTGCGATGTTGATAAGAGAGTACGCGTGCGCGCGTGCGAGCGTATATGCGTGTGCGCATGTGCGTGGGTGTGCCTGAGTTGAGCCTTTGTTTGCCCCCACGGCGCGCCCGCGTGGTTATCCATTTCGGCGGTGTGACCTTGGACGGGCAAAAATCTAATTTTATCAGGAATATCTCTCCCGACTCGTGCATGTATGTATGTATGATGTATATCTATATATACACTCCCCCCTCACACACGAAACAAGCGTTCAGACAAAGAGAGAGAGAGAGAGAGAGAGAGAGAGAGAGAGAGAGAGAGAGAGTGAGAGTCAAATTATAATACTCGTGGCGCAGACGTCTCTCTCTGTCTCTCTCTATGCTTTTGTGTGTGTATGTGCGTGGTGTGGCGTGTGTGAGACTCTGCCGCCTCGCGAGTGTCTGTATACGTCATTATGACCCCCGCGTTATATATATATATATATATATATATATATATATATATATATATATATATTGCCGGACAGCGCTGCCTCATACGCCTGCGGAAGGAGATATTAATGCTATGAATACTTACTATACATATCTGGCAGCGCAATATTTGTATAATCATTGAAGACAAATCCTTGCTAGGAACTTAGTACTCTATCAGATATATATTGCAATAATTCTACTATTATAATAGCGTTATATATATATATATATATATATATATATATATATATATATATATATATATAAACGTTTTAAAAAAAAGATAAAATGCAAAAGTCTATTGATGGGAGGAGCAAGATACTGTTATATGTTTACCATATAAATTCGATCATTTGAAATTGCATTTTCAGTGCAGGTCCTTGCAGTACTGTATCTAAAGCAGCGATGGGCGAATTGAAGAGACTCTCTTCTCTGCCCCCCGCCTCGCCGAACTTAAAGCTAATTTTAGCAATAATACATACATAATAAAAGTCATACGAAATTGTAGATTAAAAAAACATATAAACATTTTATATAATATTATATATAATATATAATATCAACTTTGAAATCTATCGTGTATTTAGTAACTTTATAGATTCATGAAACTAATTTTTTCTTTATATACAAATAGTTGTTCACTGCTTTTAATGATCTGAAATACAGTCTTATATCTGTAAGAATTTGAAGAATAACGTTTTACAATTAATTTTTCGTCGAAGTTGAGTCTTCTCGGATGTAATTAAAAAAAAAAATTTCATTGCTGCATTTTCATCGTCCTGTAGAAATGGTCGTATTATTTTCCTTGCATTCCCTATGTATTTTCATATATGTATATATATATATATATATATATATATATATATATATATATATATATAGAGAGAGAGAGAGAGAGAGAGAGAGAGAGGAGAGAGAGAGAGAGAGAGAGAGAGAGCGAGAGATATTGATACAAATAATATAAGCAATTGATCTAGCTATGGATGACACAGAACTTAATTAGGTCAAAGATAAATGAAAAAAAAAATGTTTTTTTACGCTATTCAACGATGTAGTTTAATGCCTGCCTATTTTTGTACTTGAGAATAATGAGCACATTAATTCACGATAATTCAATTAATGGCAATATATGTCCACGTTTGAAATTGATATATATTACATGAATATATAGGTGTGTATGTATGTATACTATATATATATATATATATATATATATATATATATATATATATATATATAGTGTTGACAGTCGATGAATCTACTAAAAATATATTACGTATTAAATTAACGGAACTATCAAAAGACTCAAATTACAATTTAAAACCAGTGAAAACTTTACAGTTCCATATATAAGTTTACGTTTCCTTTGTTTTCTTCTTTCTTTCTTAGTCTTACACATTAATGTTACCAATTCTGATAACAGGTAAAAAAGTATAATTAACTCGGTACATTTATTCTTTCATAGATATACGAAATGCGTAATTTACTCTGAATTAGAAGATTTTTTTTCTCTTCAAGCTTCAATTCATATTTATATATCCAAAAGAAGACTGCAAAAAACGAAAAATAATTATTTTTATGTATTATCGACAAAAACATTCTCAAAGAAGATACGAGCATGACTGGGGCAAAAATTGGAGATGCGTGTGTGTGTGTGTGTGTGTGTGTGTAGCGAATTGAAATTAGCGAATCGTCTTATGTGGAAAACACAGTCTGACTATATACACGTTCATACACCCCGTCTATATACACAAAACATCAGTTTTGTTATAACCCACATATGTATATATATAAAATATATAGCATGACAAGCACTTTGAGAACAGCAGAACATGTGCAAAAATGGTATCTATCTATATATATATATATATATATATATATATATATATATATATATATATATATATATGCATACTTATAAGAACTTGACATTCGTATAACAAATGTATTACCAGTTGTTTTTAAACATACTTTATGAGACAGATATAGATCAAAGGTGGAAACAGCTTGAATATATTAAAATTAGATATAACACACACACGCGCGCGCGCACAAACGAGGCCGATGCTATTCTTTTATTTATATTAGGTAAATGCGTCTATAAAATTTTGATATAGTGTTAATTTCGATTTTTGTTTTATTGTCCTAATATGTAAGTAGTCTAATGAATGCATAGTATTACATTATTCAAAATAACTCCTTTTATCGCACTCATATCGGATTGATTACATATAAGGAGAATTAAAACGGAGAAATATAAATAAATAAATAATATATATATATATATATATATATATATATATATATATATATATATACTGAAAAAAGCTTTGAGATAAATTTTCGCACAATTCGATCGTTAATCTGACTATTTATGTAATGGCTAAGACTTCAGTGACGTTTATACTATCTATATAGGGCTCATAAATTATATGAAATACCACTATTCTTCAGTGGAGCGTTATATATTTATATATAATATTTCCAGTATGCGAATCAGAAAGAAGCAAAAGTCAGCATAATATAAAGCTGGCAGGTGTTTTATGATTCGCGGAATAATTGCAATTTTCTACTTATGCAATATTCCCTGCGTAACGTGTGTCTGTGTGTGCTTGCCTATAGGTATATAAAGTTAACGCTTACGTATATATCTCTTCAAATTATATTTCATACTTTTAAGGTTCGTAATAGTAATTGTCAGTCGTCCATTAGGCTATATGAAATTGGTAAAAGTTCAGGGCAATTTTTTTACTTTTCAGTCCAATGAATTCTTTGATAACAGTGGATATATATATATATATATATATATATATATATATATATATATATATACCGCTCTACTGAAGAATAATAGTATTTCATATAATTTATGACCTCTATATTGATGTATATATATAGAACTATACAAGTTTAACTATCCTGTAAAGACTTGGTAAAAATTATATACCGGAATGAGCAATTTGCAAATCAGGCTATATTCAAGATTTATTGCGAATTTCATTTTTTTTAACCGGCGAATTATATAGAGATAATAAAAATCCAAAAATTTCACAGAATCCGTAGACTTTACTGCGACTTCGAAATTTAGTAGAAAATGTCGGATTGATGGAAAAAGAAACAATTTTTTTTACCCCAATTATAACAAATCGTCTAGAAGCTTGCTTTTAGTCGTTCAAATAAAACCTCCTACAATTAAACTCGACGCTAAGAATTGAGACGACGAATTTCCCTAGATTCCATACGCAGTATTACCAATAAATACATTTAAAAAGTTTTTTATTATGCATCGCTAAGGAGACAAAAATATTTCTAAAACACACTTTTGTTCATAGCGAAATATTGCTACGCAAGCCTTGCAAGGATATTTTATAAATATAATTAAGTAGAAATATCTAAATATCCTATATATTGACAATATTTCGAATAAAATTCTATTGGCACAATATTTTGAAAAAATGTAATCAATATCTTGTATTGTCACTTCTATCAAAGAATTGTTTGAAATGTTCTGGAAGCAGTTTGTGAAATATAAAATGTAAAAAAAACACGTTTTATTGCTTTTAAAATGATTTTTGTAAAATAGACCATAATTTTGTAAACAAAAATCGCGTTCGTTACTTTCGTGCCTGCGAAGCTCTCAACGAACATGTAGAATACTAGACTTAACTATACATAAAAACTTTCTTGACTTATTCTCTAAAATGAATTAGGATTGCATACTTTTTATAAATATTTTAACAAATATATACCTTATTTTATTTAAATATATATAATATGAGTAACAATATTGATTATGTCGTATTATTAATAAAAAAAGATATATTAATTAGAAGTCTATGAATTAACATATTAACATTTTATATTGATATATAGAAAATAATACAGAAATAATAAATTTTTACCATACTTTTTTGATGTAATATTTTTTTTCAAGTAAGTAAACGACGAAACTGACTTATCATTATAATGAAAGAATTTATTCTCAATTCAGTTTCTTACAGAATTATACTATACTTTCTGCCCGACATTAACAATCCCTTTGTTTTTTTTTTATTTTTCCTCAACATTTCTCTCCCCCGAATAAACGTACTGCACACTCCGAGCATGTAGTGCCAACGTGAAAGATTGCTCCCGTTTCTAAATTATAAAATCCTGAATGTTCATTCACAAATTTATATGTTCAATTTTTTTTACTCTCTTCGAAGAGAAAAGAATCACGATGATTATGTCAAGAAAAAAAGGAACGAGTCATTTTTCTAAATAATCGATTATATTATAGAAGCGTAGCCAAGTATGCGTGTGTACATATACGTACATACATATATACATACATACATACATACATACATACATATATATAAATTCGACTGTAATCAAATACACGCGTTCACGTATGTGCGCGCGCGCGTGTGTGTGTGTGTGCTTATTCTATACACGTTTGCGAATATATATAGGCGATGGGACTGAATGTGACATTCACTTATATATTCACGTCCGTCGCATGTATTCAACACTATCATGCACATATATATATATATATATATTGCGCGTTGGCGAGCGCGCGTGCGCAAGTCCGTTGAACCGTGGGAGCAAGACAGGCGAGGTGTGCGTGGTGTATATATAGGCAACGATCGAAGAGTAAAAAGCCCTCCCGAGCCAACATACGATTATATCCCCTTTAAGGCGTACGACGAGCGAGCCGTGGCCTGCGTGGCGCGACGATGCGCAGGCGAGAATCGCCCGACCAACTTCTCTTTCCCGTTCTCTCGGCCTCTCTCTCTCTCTCTCTCTCTCTCTCTCTCTCTCTCTCCCTCCCTCCCTCGCTCCCTCTCTGTCTTTCTCTCTCCATCTGTATTCGCAATGTGTATACACGAAGGTGCGCAGTACTGTATTAACGCATGGGCCGTGCTGGGCGCGCGCACACACACACACACACAAAACGAATTTAAAATATGAAAAAATTAAATTTTTATATATAAATATTATTATTTTTATATATATGCTGAGCACTAAATGAAACGTCTGACGACGAGGGTTTATAAACTTAAAGTAAATCGATCTTTTTTTGCAGATTGAGAGGAATTGAATATTAGGATTATTAATAATTAATCATTCGAAATTTGCTGTCTCAAAATAGTTCAATTATTGTTTAAAGAAATAATACTTATTGTAATAGAATGACTTAGCTGTTATAAGTTTGAGCACTTAGAAAGTAATAGATTTAAAAGGAATAATTGGATTTTTTTATATTTACAAACTTATATATACATTTTAATGGGCAGAATGTTTGAAAAAAATCTTATATCAATACATATAGCTCCAAAAACATCTCATTTTCACGACAGACGCAGCTTCATCCTAAGGTAATGCGTATTATGCTCGCTTTCTAATGTAAGCTCCAGAGCGTCTGAATCATTGATTATATTATATTCTCGGTAGAAAGAACGAATTGAAGAGATAAGTTCTCCGTTTAAATTGAATAAACTCTCTCCCTCTCTCCCTCCGTATGTTTGTGTGTGTACGTGTGCACAAAGATTATCGATTATATCAATGCCGCATTGTAGGCTGCAGGATGCATGCATGTATAAAAATTCCTGGCATCTCGATCCAATCACAGATATAAAAGTCTGACAGATGTTGATTGTTCAATTGTGTGCTGGTTTATTAAAACGCGCGCGTCTGTGCGTATAGACTTTTAATTGTCCATTTAATTGTGTTTAAGGAAGAACGAGCAAATCGAAAAAATGACGTATTGCCCTTTTACAGAGCTTCTCTAAAACGGTCATGTTATCAGTAGTGCATGCCTCGGTACGCCAGACGCCGTTCCGAGCTCGCTCCTGAGACTCCAGTTGATGTTGTTTCTATCCTTCGTCTGCAATCTCTATATAACGCCCTCTATGTCACATAATCTTCTCTTGTGAGATATTAAAATATTTATATTTGTTATGTGAAGCGCGGTGCGACTTGATGATACTAGAACGTGCCTGATTTGCGACAGCGTCCAGTCGTATAAAAGTGCAAATGCATCGGAACGAGTAAAACGAAGGACGATTCGCTGAATCTATTTACATTATATATATATATATATATATATATATATATATATATATGCGCGAATTAACACTGGAAAATTGTTTGCACGCGCGCGTGCGTGTGTGTGCGACTGTGACTATGTAAGTGCAGAGAAAGAGAGCGAGAGAATGAGTGAGAGAGAGAGAGTTTTTATGAAATGCGTCTGTTTAGGATTTTTCTTGCTGTTTTTATGCTATATATATATATATATATTGTGCTCTGGATAATTCTAAACAATCATTCGGTAGTGACGAAGTGAAAAATTCGAATTTGAGATTTTAAGATTTGAATCGCGACCGTATAAAGCATCGTCAGAGTACACAAAAAAGACAAATACATCTAACTCTGCCTGGATTCTTGCCAAAAATTTTATATATATATATATATATATATATATATATTCGGGCGTCTCATGAATAAACACCATAATATCGCTCGCTACTCTACATTGTAAACCTGGTGCATGCACTCATCGCTTACTCACTTACGTATTCCAGCCTGTACTTAGAACTTTATGTAAAGGTGTGTGCGAGTGTATGCATATACATACATACATACATACGTGTATATGTATATATATATATATATATATATATATATATATATATATATACAGGTGTATAATGGTACAATATATCTATGTGTTGCCATGCTTCTCTCTCTCTCTCTCTCTTTATCACACTGCCTTGCTCTTATCAGTCCAAGCGTGCATGTTGGTTGATTGCGCGCGTATTTCTGTCTCCAATACATCATCTGCACCTGTGTTTTCGTCTCCGTTTCTAAAGGGTGTATCGTCGTACCCATACTCTCTCTCTCTCTCTCTCTCTCTCTCTCTCTCTCTCTCTCTCACTAAATAGGCTCATCATCCTAACGCCAAATTCTGTCATATATATATATATATATATATATATATATATATATATATATATATGAGTGTGCGCGGTGCATTTGTGGATCTGTACGTGTATGTGTACGTGTACGCGTCAGCTCGTCGCTCTTTTGCAGCCGCGCGACCGACCTGCCGTCGTCATATCGCGCGCTGCTGGCTAGGCTGGGCTACTACTACTACTACTACTACTACTACACTATACACTACTGCTCTGCTGCTATTGCTGCTACTACTACTACTACTACTACTACTACTTGGCACGGCTATACGGCGCACCGCACGGCCGGGCTGACGATCATGATGGAGGAGGCCGTGCGCGGCAGCGTAGGCATCGGCCTCTGCAGGGGTTGCTGGCTGGCTCCGCAGGCTACTGGCCGCTCCACGAGCCGCTTTGTAAATAGTTCCGCAAGCGCGCTGGCTGGAGCTGAGCTCTGGCCGCGCCGGGGAGAGATGGAGAAAAAGAGAGGGGGGAAGAGGGAGAGAAGCATGCTCGATGCGCCTGTGCCATTACCTTAGCAGTGTGAACGCGCGTGTGTGTGCGCGTGGAGTACGGAATACACGCGTGCACACGGACGCGTATGAAGAAATCTTTTCACACACATGCATTTGCACGTATATAAATACACGCACACATGCGCGCGTGTATGCGTATAAATATGTGCATATGTGTGTAGACGGTGCGACAGCCACCGGATGATTCTCTCGCCATGTGCATTTGATTTAATAAACTATCGTATCCCACCCCCCCCCTATCATGACGAATAAATGTAAAGGAGAAAATGCATAGAATCTATCTGTATATGTATTTATGCATGCAGATACGTACTTAAATAATAATTAGGCATTTATATATATACACACACATATATATAAGTTCGTACATTTTTATCTTCGCAAATGTTCATTAGTTGCTCACCAGCTAATTTTTTTCTCGTATTTGTAAATCGTTTGTATAATATGCAAGCGTTATAAATGTATATTAATGTAGTTGGTGAGAATTGTAACCTCGCGACAATCGCAACGATAATTACGCCTCTGCAAACGCACTATACGCATAAATAACACGATTTTCGAAGGTGGGAAAAGCAAGACGGGCTTCATCGCTCGCCTCGTGCTCCCCCGATTCATCATCCACGTGTGAAAAATTTGGTGACATAACATAATAATCGTTGGTGTTAAATTTTGGCTCATTTCTTCTGTCGACTTCACATAACCTAAACTTCAGCTAAAAAATTACAAAATATATATGCAAGAACATTTTTCATTCTATTCGCTTTTTCTTGTGGTGTGAAAGAGAGAGAGAGAGAGAGAGAGAGAGAGAGAGAGAGAGAGAGAGAGAGAGAAAGAAACGAAGAGAACAAGAGAGAGGACATAAAAATAAAATAGAAAGAGACGCGTTAACACGACGCCCAACATTCACATAGACTTTATCCTATTGTATATCTGTGCGCTTCTGTTCAACATTCAGGCGAGATTTTTTTTTGCAAAAGCACCAGTTATTCTAAGAAGAATGAGTGACAGAGAGAGGGTCGAAGAGAAAGAAATAAAATCTCTAAAAGGAACTAGCGAAAAAGATGTGCCAGAGCGTTTTACGAAGTATTACTGGCAGAGGTTCTAGTCGTGTCGTGCGCGTGTGTGCGTGTTGCACCCCTCATTCTCTCTTTCTCTTTCTATTTCTCTCTCATTTAAACGTGCGTGCACCGCAATTAGCGAGTGCGAGAATACCGAGCTTATAGCGCCTTCGTATATCTCTTTTCTCACGTATTAAAGTAACTCCGTATATATTGAAGTCAGCGTCATCGTATAAGTTAGAAGAATATACCATCTGTTTAATTTCTTTCTCTTAATATCATTGAGGGAGAAAAAATGAAAAAAATGTGATTTATCCGTGTAAGCATGTCAACAAGTTACTTATTATATATATATATATATATATATATATATATATATATATATATATATATATATATTAGGATTCGATCTACAGCTGCAATAGTTCGACTTCGGGTCGTATAAATGTGCGCTATGGGTTTTGATGTGTATATGTGTCGGTGTGCGTGCGTCCGTGCCTGCGTGCGTGCGCTGCGTGCCAGCGTGCATAGGTGTGTGGGTACAGTATATGTACAACTACGATACCGCGAAGTATCTGCATACGATCTGGATTTTGCGGGAGAGTGTTCAAGGTTCCGAAATAGCCAGAAGTTATTTATATATTAGGGCGAAAAACGGACGATGCGCGTGCATGTGTGTGCACATGTGTGTACGTACGCTATTCTAAATAGGAGCAAAATTTTCGGAGAAAAGAAAATTTCTGTTGGTTTCCCTCCTTCTCGCAATCCCCTATTCTCACACTCACTTTCTCTTCTCATTCTTTACATATTGGTTCGCCTCGATAGAATATTTAGAAAAGCAAAAGAAGCAGAGATCGAATAGTCGCCTCCAAGAATTATATATATATATATATATATATATATATATATATATATATATATATATATATGCTTCATTACGAAGTGAGAAAATTTAATTGTTTTTGCATCCGACCTCATGACGACAATAAGATAATTACATTTAAAATCCGAATAATACGTGGAAGAATAGAACATCGATGCAGAATGAGCCTGCCTTTTCTCATTTACTTCGTAAACATATTGCGAAATGCATCTGTCTGTCTTTGTTGTATTGGCGAGCGCTCGAGATTATAATACCCTTTATATTATATATATATACACCGAATGCATACACGTATTGAGTGATTTACCGTTATTCCCATTAAATTCACTTAAAAAAGCTGCCTTACCATGCGAGGATATGCAATTTCTTTTGTCTGTGTAATAGATTGCATCTATTATATTATTTTAAAAAAGAGCCATTATGGGAAAACGCATAGGACGAACGTGAATTTCTATATATACTATGTTAGGAATGAAGACCTCTCCTCTCTCTCTCTCTCTGTCTCTCGCTCGTTCGTGCCAAAAATCTATGACAGCATTAGTCATTTTTCGTCTTCACCAACAAAGTTCGTGCAAATGCGCCTGGTTCATCTATTTTTACGATATATATATATATATATATATATATATATATATATATATATATCCATAGTAATACACAATAGTAATATTTTTTCTCCTTATGCAAGTGATAGTGTATACGCATCAGTCCCGTTTTGGTTGACCGCACATTAGCTGTATGGAGGAAGAACAGTAATTTAATTTTTTCGTAAGTTTAGTCTCGCAAGTTTTCTCGTCAGTCCACGTATTATATATATATATATATATATATATATATATATATATATATATATATATATATACACTGCTGATGAATTATCGCCGTTTTCTATTCATATGTATTGTACATGGATTTCTCATTCTCTCTGTCTTTCTCTCTCTCTCTCTCTCTCTCGCTCGCTCTCTCTCTCTCTCTCTCTCTCTCTCTCTCTCTCTCTCTCTCTCTCTCTATCTATTTTTTCACACATGTCTTCTCTTCTTTCGTAAAATGAAGAGAATATCTATATATATATATAGAGTCTTGGCAATTATAGCTCTCCAAAACAGTGAAACGAGGAGAGCAATGGCCGCGCGAGATTGCGAAAACACTCGGACAAGTTAGATATACAGGTATACTTATACTTATACTTATACGCGTTTCTTTCACAAGAGGGAGGGAGAGAGAGAGAGAGAGAGAGAAAGAAAGAGATAGAGAGACGCTTCTACACGCCACACTTTTACGGCATCTAGGAAATCCGCTTCTCGGTAAGGACAACTTCTAATATGGGGATCTCGCGTACTATATATATATATATATATATATATATATATATATATATATATATATATATATATATATATATATATATATAACAACATGGTGGAGCGGAGGTATTAACGTGAATGCGAAAGTGCCGCTATATACGTATAACGTGCGTAAGTATACTATACAGTACCACACTGCTTCCCGGACCATTTGCTATTTCGAATAAATTGTGTACGTGATGAGTGTCTGTATCGAGTGAGGGGCGGGGGAGAGGAACACTTTTTATCTTTTCTATGCGTGCAAGTTCGTTAGTCGAGGTGAGACGACTTGTGTGCGCGTGTGTCAATGTGCCGACCCGTGTATTATACGTTATGGACGTTGACGAAGTTTTGGCACGTATATAATGTGCACTATAGCTCGAACGCGCGAGCATATATATATATATATATATATATATATATATATATATATTATTTCATCATTTATCGAGCATTGCCATAAATGTGACAATCGTAAAATAAAACTGTTTTTCTTCATAAATGATCTTTACTTGTACAACAATAACGTAATATACCTGTGTTCTGCATATTAAATGTCTTGCTCCCGAATTTTTAATTGGGAAATTTCGTCAGTTTCGATGCCCAGTCCAAATATATATTTTTATACTGAAGAAAATCTATATACTTTCAAATGAAAAACTTTGGATATACGATAGAATTTGCAACGACGATGGAACCTATCGTGTGTTTTTTTCTCCCATGGTCCTCGCCGCTAACGCAACTGACCGGAACGCTTATTGAAACCTCGTAGCGTCGTTTTATGCTTTATCTTTTGCTTCGTTTTTGTTTTTTTTTTCTCTTCGACCGTAGCGGCATTTTCATGACGAAGATAGGTTTTAGAACAAAAATTTAAAGTATACAATTACTGATGTAAGTCGATGTACGTACTATATTGGAGAGCAAATCCCGCTTGGCAATCACCGCCTCCGAAACGGGATTTTGACGCGCCGACGGATGTGATTATCGACTAATTGACCCCCCCCCCTTCACGTTGGCTACGATTTATAATAAGAAATTAGATATTTAAAAATCCACGGCACCTATGACGAGCTTGATTGTGGTTTTATCTAGCCTGATTGAACTGTTACAACAAACTGTAATCTTATTATATATACATTTAGATATGAATACGAAATAAATTATTTGAAAACTTAAAGTACATAGTGCGCATCTTGTTAAAATAATATATCTTGGAGATTGACTGTTTCAGAAATTTTCTTCAACTTTCAGAAAACCATTTCGCTGGGACAATGCCGTTCGACTGTTAAGTGGACGCTTGTTTTTTTTTTTTTTTTTTTTTTTTTTTTTTGATGACGCGAGAAAATACACAAATATAAAAAGCAAAACTACTAATGCCTAAGCATGGGTCAGTGCACGGCCCTATGCGCGTGAAGCGCAAGTTAGTCGAACGAACCGCGTGTTTGCAAGAGCAATACGGATGCATTTTAATCCTTATATTTCATCCTCCTATCACCTTATGTATATAAAACAATTGGATTATCAGATTTGCATATCCCCCGAGCTAGCTGCTGAAGAAAATTTGCAGAATTTCGTGTGTTTTCTAGAAAGCCTTGTCTATGGATAATTCTGTCGAAAACTCTAAAATTCTTTGCACAAGTAAGTCAAAACAATTACAAATTCAAGACTGCGCGCCCGACGATCCCCTCGAGGTCGTCGAGGGAATAAAAAGATCGCCACCCTCGCCGCGCCCTGTACAGTTTCGATTCCTTGGCCGGAAAAATCGTCTTTATCCAATGATATATAGGGCACAACAACTCGTGCGCGTACGTGCGCGCGCGAGCGCGTCGTACGTGTGTGTGTGTGTGCGTGGTACGTGTCTGTACATATACGTGTGCGCGCGCGCAAAAAGCACGGGACTCGCTAAATCAGGGCGTGAAAAAAGGAACTTTTTTTTTTCAATTTTTTTTTTCATTTCACACAGACCCTCTACGATCGCCCCCTCCTCGCACCGGTCTACGTATACCGATGCTTTTTATATCGTCTAATCGACGCGCGTGACTCCCCCCTCCCTCGATAATGACTCTGCGAAGAGAGGCGGCGCTCTTTCCCGCCCAGGGGGGGTTTCGATGAAAAATGGAACTGATACGGGCAGAGCTTGTCGTATTGGCGTGGCCATGAGAAAAGGGAGAAAAAAAAAAAAAAAAAAAAAAAAAGAAAAAAACAAAAATGATGGAAACGAGCTCAACTATGATGAAGTATTATTTTCATTTCAATCGTTCTCCCAAATTGTGTCTATAGATAAGTGAAATTTTTTAACTTTTGATTTATAACTTATGCACGAATCAATCCAAAACTTCTGTATGTAACTGTATAAGTAAATGTTCAGCTTTACTATATGAAAGCATATGAAAGCCACTCGACAACTTTGAGCGAATTAGTCGATTTCTCTCTCTCTCTCTCTCTCTCTATATATATATATATATATATATATATATATATATATATATATGTGTGTGTGTGTATGTATCTCAATAATTTGAGCACTCTCTGACAGTTCGACAATTGACCGCTGGCTGGCGATTCCTATATTTTGTCGAATATAATCTCGAAATTATCATGCCCAAGTATTGTTAGAATCGGGTACCGAACCGATACATCCCATCAAAATCTTATAGATTCGAGTTAAGATTTTTCAAAAGCGTGTTTTCAACTGCTACTCGTTGGATGTCGCTGTATGGATTCTTCTTTATTCTACGGATGATATATCATTAACATCGCATTTCTATAATACTGTAACGTGCCTTTTTTAAACAATTTCATTCTTTTCGCTTGATAATGAAATTTTCAGCTCTATTACTTATAATTTTTAACTTATTATCACTGTATTATATCACATACATCGCACAACTTATATCAGACAATAAGTGAATTTGATTAATTATGGGATAAACAAATTTATATTTTATTAGAATTTTACAGAACGTTCTCACAATTATTAATTACATGTTGCGAGAGAGACGGATATATAACAGAGCTATGCAATATGCCTCATTCAGTGCTCTTTCTCTCACTCTCGCTCCATCTACCTGACTATCCCCCACACTCCGACAGGCGCGATGATTGAAATACTTTTTTTCTAATGTGCGAGCAGTGCTCGGTAATCATTCTTGCATTTAAATCATTTTAAAGCGGTATAGGTGAATGAATCAAGCATATACGCGTGTACTATATAAAGAGTCCTTATTGCATATACGTATAATTTTTTCCTGCGTGTATATACATATATATATACATAATATGAAAGAAAATACGTCATCAGCAGTCAAAGTCCCTGATTGAAGAGGAAAGAGCTCAAACGAATCTTTAATAGCCGGTGTTTCCTTCTCTAAAAATATAACTTTTATCTATATATACGAACAGAGTGCAAATGCAATCTTTCACCCGTCACTCAGGCTGCAAATGAAAATATGTATACATACATACATATATATATATATATATATATATATATATATATATATATATATATCGGGCACTGCGAAAACACGTCAAAGTTAACCAAAATCATAACACAATACACACTTTTGATTCATTCTCCCGCATCTGCGCCCGTCCTTCAACGTGTCATATAAACGAACGAAATTCTACAATCAGCTCTCAAAGCCTATATATGCGCGAATTGTTTTGCTCTTCTGAGAGTTTTAAAGGTTATTTCATTCCAACCGTATAAATATTATGAAATTTTTTTTGTTGCCTTCCATTTATTTGTACAAAATCCGTCGAAATTCTAATAATTTTTCGTTTCTATAACGTAACTCTTCCATGAAACGGTTGGAGACCAATTTTGCGCTTACCATAATATTACTCGGAATTTTCACGAGAATAATCGAATAGCCGAATGCAAAAAAAATATACATATTGTACAAATTGCAGATAATTTTAAAAGATGTTTTTTACTTAATATCGTTTGTTTATCTAGAATTCATTGTTTGAATTCTAAAATAAAATTCAGATGTACTAGCATGCCCATCGCCATGAATGAATAATCTACTCGCTCCGCGCCCATTTTCCGTAATAGAGATAGACTAACTATAGATTAGCGCGTGCGCGTCTGTGTGGTGTGTGTGTGTGTGTGTGTGTGTGTGTGTTTGTGCGCGTAAGCAACCGTTACTCGTTAAAGAATCTCTTACGTAAGGCTGATAATCCCGTAATATAAACACATCGCTTGCAAAAAATCTCTCGTGCAGACACTGTATACCGTACCGGTATACTATTAATTAGTACCACAACTATAATGTTTACTTAATGGTATTTTACGCATTGTATGCATTTACGTATAATTTATATTATGGCAAAATTTATCGATGATTGCACAAAAATAGATCATTTAATATTTCACACGCGCGCGCGCGTGCACACACACACAGACGCACATGATATTTGTTGATTGAGAACGAGTTATATGTTTCATGATTTTTTATTAATAATTTTTATTCACGTGACACAGTTTCATATAATCGGCAATGCAGCTATATGAAGAATATTTGAGAGGGAATGCGCGGCGGTATCAGTAGGATTTTAGAAATTGTCTGCCGAACAGCTTCAGGTTTTTTTCGATTTGATACTTGGATGGATTGACAATAACGATGCAATTCAAGAATTCAATAATATTATGAATAATTCTCACGCTAAGTACGATATAATTGAGATTATGGTTGAATATAGTGGGTCTTTATCTTAGCGCACATAGGCCTGGAGTGAATTTGCAGAATGGACAAGCGGAGGACAGCTTCTATTGTACAAGAGAGATACAGAATGGCTTATCTCTTTTGGACAGAAGCAGTGATTAATTGTTTAATTCGCGTAAAAATACAAAGCCAATCACAGTTATTTTTAAAGAGAGTTCGGAAACCTTTTTAAAGGTAAAAATACTTTTCGTATTGTCTTGTATAACAATAAAATTTTCCTCAACTTTTGGATGCAGTATGTAAGTCCAGGTCTATATGTTCTAACATCTCTATTGAAAGGACGTAAAAATTCCTTATCGTAATTTTCATGGATTACGATTATAATTAATTGTACGGTGCTTCTTAAGCTGTGACTGGTCGACAACTAAAATTTGGTCAGCAAAAAAAGTACTTCATAAATACTCAAAACAGATCAGCTTAGAGTTTGTCTTGGCAATCAAATTTTAGTCTACTTGTCTTATGCTGCCTCTAGTGTCGGTGCGGTATTGGAGAAGAATCTACCATCAAAACATAATATTGATTTATCAACAAAGAATTAAACAAGATATTGTATATATCTCAATTCTGGTATCGATGCTTATGTTTCTCGTTATGAGATCTCTCAGATCGCTAAGCATTAATTTTAGGATATAATATCTTCTACCCATTATTATATAAGATCACGCGTATGCATCTGCTTGAATATCTGAAACTTTTCTTCTCGATTTGCATTCATAGTCGTTCTATATAAAGGAAGATAAAAGAACTTGTACCTCTTGGGAACTTCACCAAAATTGATAAGCGATTCTCCTAAGTTCAGAGTGCGTACTTTTGGAATTCGCTCCCTTCTGAAATTCGAAAAACTCCGAACTTAGCAGGTTCACTACAGCGATAAACAGATATCCACTTTGAACTCGAGTTTCCAATCCAGTTTTATCTTATGCTAATTTATTATCATATACTGTCCAGTATAAATGATAATGGGAAATGGGATGAACTGAATGATTGGTAAATATAACCAGTGCATGGATTTCATCGACTTATAGATTCGAATGAAATTTTAGATATTTAGAAAGACATTATAGTCATTTCTTCTTACGCTTTGTATTATTGATTTTATTTATATTCTTCGCGACTGTTGTCATAAATATTCTGTGACATTAGTTTTAAAGACTGACGTATTACAACCTTACTTCAGTATATTTCATTTTAATAATTTACGATAGATAATATCGTTCATTATCATTAAAAAGAATCTGTAGTATCTCTTTCATTACACTACTATTATTACTGACGTTTTCTAAATTATACATTTTACTTCTGTATTATATAAGAATTATTATTGTATTCATCTTCTGTACATAACGATAATAATAAAATTACACCTAATTATTTATGTCTCTCTCTCTCTCTCTCTCTCTCTCTCTGTATCTGTCTCTTCCACCTTTGTCTATTCACCCCTTCCTCTATTCCACTCTATCGCTCTCTTATCCACGGCGCAAAGATCGTAACTTTTTTTTCTAACAACAGAAGAATTCGCAAATTGATTAATATCTCGCGTACTCGCTGGGAGACGAGGTGGAGGAAAGTCGATAATATAATATATTAAATATATCTACGTCGGTTGCGCAATTCCGGGAGACACTTCGCACTGGAGGCTTATCAGAGGCGAGGCTCTCGGGTTGTTATAATATACTTTAGATTGAGGAAAATAACGAGGCTCTCCGCGTGCCATGTCTGCGTTTTGCTATGTACAGTATAATGTATATATACATAGCCGGGAAGTGATGGTCGTGCACATGTCACACCGACATACGCAAACACACACGCATACACAATAAAGCGCGAGCCGAATGGTTGACTGAGTTTCTGATGTTGCTGCCGTTGGTGCAATGCGCATATTTATGTCTCAACGCTTTTTTTTCCTCAAGTGCGTACATGACTGATAAGGCATGCGATAAGGAAGCTCGCGCGCGAGCCTCGCGACACGTACATAAATATATATATATATATATATATATATATATATATATATATATATATATATATATATATGTATATATATATCGACAGAGAAAGAGGGAGAGAGAGAGAGGTACGCTCCTTTTTTTCTGTTTCCCGGATCTCCGATGCCACATAGGATTTTTAAGCTTGGATGGGGGGAAAGTTTAGTACCATCGTTGAGCTTTCAGAGGTCGAGAGCGAATTATTTTACAAGCTGGTCATTATTTAGGGTGATTGTATATGGTTGATTTAATCGTTAAGCATTGCGTGCGCTTGATAATTTGATAATTTTTCGATAATAAAGTTAATCGCCGACCGTAAGATATACGTACATTTAACGCTGAAAGTTCTTTATTTTTAAAATCTATTGAGAAACATTCGACATCTATATATATAAACATATATATGTAGGAAGTGTCTTCAAAGATGCCTACAATGCTGAAATGTCACGATTTTAGAGAGTTCAGTTCTTAAATTTGTTTTTATTATGTTGGTATACATGCCCGTAAAGCACAATAAAATTAACTGCTCAAAAAAATACGTCGTACATTAACGACTGGCACTTGAAAAATCATCAATAAAAATAGCCAAAATGTTTATTGTAGTTCCAGGAGAGGTATATCAACATAAGAAAAAAATTGTGAATTGGGTACTTCAAACCCGCGAAAGTTAAGCATTGCGGTTAATTTTTGAACGTACAACGTATATACCAGATATTGTTGTTCCGACTGGACATATTATCATACCTGTACCAATCAGGAGGTTTGAAATATCTTTGTAAAAAAAGTATAGGTAAATTGTATTAATTTTTGCGATATTTGCCAATGATGAACAGCCAATTTGAAGTGCAGGATTCGGATTTTTGTTGGAGAGAATGAAGTTGAAAAAACAAGCGGAAACTTTAGCTAATCTCCAAAGAAAGGGGAGGAAACAGTGTAAAATTGTACAATCTTAGGTTTTTTTAACACACTTGGTGTATGTGCGATAGGAGAAGATATAATTTTTGTTTATTTAATTTCGTTAGGAAAGTAGATATTTCATTGTCGTATTTCGAGCAGTATAGCCATAAGATATAGTCTAAGTCTTCATGTTCATATCCGCACGAACATTCAGAGCTTTCTTTTCTTCCAATCTTGGCAAGGGAAGCGTGAAGATTATAGTGGTCTGATCTACATCTGTTAATTATCGTAACTATTTCCCGTGGCAGATCAGTATAAGCAAACCAAGCTTTTCTAATATTACTGGAAAAATTTTCAAAATATGTAGTTCCTTTATTGACTCCTTTAGGATATATAAATTCCATAGTTTAATCGAATGCATTTTTTTTTTGCTTAAATTAATAAGTATATAGTATTTGCATTTCTATATCAGTTGCGTTATTTATAGCAGCTTACTTGGCTTCCCGATCAGCTAAGTCATTTCCTTCAATACCGACATGGGATGGTATCCAGAAAAATTTTATATTGGATTTCTTTAACATATGTTTGGAAAATGGATGTGCTTGTTCTCGTATCATAAGTATATATGGAGGTTGTTTTGCACATTGATATTATTAGTCTTAAAGGATATTAACTCGCTTAGTGAGTCTGAAAATATAATATTACGTTTATTTTTATAATCGACAGCTCAATTGACAGCATCAAATAAAGGCGATGCATTCTGCAGTAAATATCTATGCTGTGGCGTTGATACTTTTAGTGACAGCAGTATTCTAATGAGTATTTATGCAGGCCGTGTCCATTAAGCGAGGTTCTTTTGATTCGCTTCCATTCGTAAAAAAGACATAAATAAGCATTTTCTTCTTCCGTTAACTGATTAACTTCAAGATTTGCATTATTACAATTTTTCAACCTCTTGCCGAAATCGGTGTTTACAATAACGGGTTCTATATAATGTGGATTTCGTAGATATATAGCACCAATAAATTCTTTCTTGGAAATTAATTTGAATCGACTCTGGTAATAAGTTCTGTTCTTCTTCTTTGATGTAATACTGTCTGAACATAAATATTTTTATAATGCTTCCAAAATGATGTGTTGTTGGATATCTGGACTTATATTGGAGATAACCACTATTTTATTACTATTAATCAGATTTCTAATATCCAGTACGGAGCCTTTATTTGTATTGTCTTGATGTTTAAGTTATTGTGCATTATTTTTCTTGCTCAGATATATTCACATGGACCTCCTGAAATTTTGGAGACATATCGTATATTATTGATATCTATTATCTGTTCGAAGTCATCAACGTAATCATCATTGATGAGACCATCCACGGAGTCTATAACAATTGCTTGTTTTTTTTGGCAGTGTAGTAATAACAGAAATACTTCAGTAACTTGCTTTTTGGATCACAGTTCCTGGCATATTTGAATTAGAATCCAGAGTTTTTTGGAAACATTATTTAACTATTAGACGTCATTCTTTTATTTTAGCTCACGAAAATTTCAGTTGATATACAGAACTTTAATTTCTTTGAATTATTTTCTTAGAACTACTCATTTATTAAGACTGCGATCACAATCATTACGGTTCAAAATGGAGAGATCAGAGTAATTACTACTGATACTTATGTTTCATCATCGACAGAATAAATTTATAATTAATTTTCGATATTTACAATGTTTTATTGTTAATGTATAGTACATACATACATGTATATAATTAACTATATTAATATCTGTGTAATAATGAAACAAAATCAGTACGTAAAATTAATTTTATTTTTATAACTGTTTTATATTTAAATAATATTTGACAGATTTGCAATTATTTTTGATAATATTACGTATAATTATGTCTCTAAATTTTTTCACACATATAAATATATTTAATAATTTTACATATAAATTTCTCATTTTGTTCAAAGCTAACCTAATCTCATGGTTTACTCATATAACTAATCGGCAGTCAGTTGGATATATAACGCATAATTATGGGCACATGTACAGACGAAAACGCCCTTGCCACGTCTATTTGCTACTTGAATCAAATGGGTAGGAAATATTATAGTTTGACTATAGGCGCGTACGTGAGCAACTCCCTTAATTTTCAGCACCTCTCACGTATGCGCGTCGCGCGGCCGAGCTCGTAATAGGCTCGAGATGGCGACCGGAAGCAATATTTTTTTCATAAACGTTTACGTTTTACCAGAGAAAAAAAAAGAAGAAAACTTAAAAGTTAATTTATTACATAGAAGTTCGTTTTCTTAAGATAGCCACGCTTTACGACATTGAAAAGCGCCACTTCCGCTGGATTTATATACTGTCTTACATACGAGATCCTCGCCGTAAGAGATGTGTCGAGGAGCTTGAATTTAAATAATATTTTTCACGAATATTTCTCCGAAAATCATAAATTCATAGGAAATTTTTTCCACACGTTCGTTTAGGTATTTGTTGATGTAGAATCCTGAAATTTCCAAGCTCTACGCACAAATCTCTGATTTTGAATCGGAATCCTTCTTAAAATTATGGGAGGGTAAGGAGGCAGCGTTCGTGGGATAGATTAGGCGATGATAACGCGTAAAATTTATAAAAAATTTTCCGCAGTATTCACGGCGGTTTGATTATAAAAAATAATAAATCAAATACGCGACTCGCACGGGCTCGTTCGGTCGACGTTAGTTTCTTTAGGCTCGATCGGTAGCGGTAATGTGTCCGGTGAATTCGGGAACAGCCGCTATACGCTCCACCCCGCTCCTTTACAGTTCAGTGAATTTTCACACTAAATATATCTACGTCTGTATGTCTGTATGTATGTATGTATGTATGTATGTATGTATGTATGTATGTATGTATGTATGTATGTATGTATGTATGTATGTGTGTGTGTATGTATGTACGTATATACGTATATACGCCGTTGCAGCCGCTGCATGCCCGGCGGAAAGGGCATAACGATCGGGCGGCGATCGTTTAAAGATTTAACGGCGCTTGAATGTTTAAAAGGCCGCGGCCTCGCGGATGCTGCGATATCTATCCGCGTGTCCCGCGGACGCATAATAAAGCGCGGCGATGCCTCCAAAGGTCCCTGAATGTTTCATTAATGTGGGGAAAAAGGACGGGCGGCGGACGGACGGGCGCATCAGAAATTTATTGTATTATAGGAGCCGTGTATATGCGCGAAGGAAATCGAATCGCTGCGCATCGATCGCCGGCTCTCTCGTATAATTTCGTATATATATATATATATATATATATATATATATATATATATATATATATATATATAACAAAGCGACTGATCGATCGTCCGCGCAGCTCTTGTATTAATGCGCAAAATTGCATTGTATTGCGCCGCGCGTCGGCTTGCATGCAAGAACGATATTCTGAACTTTCTAAGACTGAAGAAAAAAATTTACGTTATCAGGTAAACATTTTCTTGATTTGTATACCAAGTCAATGTATGTGCTTAAATTGAAAAAGTTATCTTCTTAAATGAAGGAAGTTTTTAAACTTGATGCCAGAGGATTTCACTTAAAGCAAACCTCATCGTCTTAAATCTCGTAAATATTCCCGTAAATATTTAATTTAAGGAAATGATTTACTTGGTACAAAACAAGTAAATATAAATACTTATTATTAAAAAATTTTTGTTTCATGTCATGATGCTCTACCATATTTTTGATTATATATGTATATATATATATATATATATATATATATATATATATATATATACAATTGAAATAATACATAAACCGTTTAATACGCCAGCAATCAACTACGTTTCTTTGTTGCAGATTTTTGTTCCGGGTGCGTATGCAAAGCGATGAAAATTTGCGCGAGACCGGCAGAAAGCTGACAGCTCAGATGGCGAGTAAATTTTATAAGGACGATAATACATGAAGACTGCACGCCGTGCCCGACGCCTCCCCTCCCTCTCTCTCGTCCCCGCACACCGCTCCCTCCTGCGCCATATTATACAATAGCCGCAGCGGCAATAACGACTACGACGGAGACTTATATATATAATACAGCGGCTTCCACTTTCATCGGAATGCCGCAAAAGTGCAACGGAAAGAATAACACGACATCAGCACAGTCACGGCAGAAGATTCATGTGGGAGAGGGAGAGGGATAGAGAGGGAGAGAGAGAGAGAGAGTAGAGATAGCACGAGAGGTGCAGAACTTGCGCGCTCAAATTTTCACACAATAGAATAATAATCGTTTCTTCATGGCTATGCTAATTGCGCACCTTCCCTCCTTTGCATATCCACATGTGCGTGCACCTCTTGGATTGTACGTGCTCAGAGAGGACAGAGAGAGAGAGAGAGAGAGAGAGAGAGAAAGAGACAGACAGACAGAGAGACAGGTAGAGAAGGTAGAGAAACAGACGAGAATACAGGAGAATGGCTTGGTAAAAGTACAAACTCGAATTCACACTCAATTATCAAGTCTCATTAATTTTAGCATTGCGACACTGCATGTGGATTTTCTCTACTCCATCCGTCTCTCTCTCTCTCTCTCTCTCTCTCTCTCTCTCTCTCTCTCTCTCTCGCTCTCTTTCTCTCTCTGTCTGCCTGTCTGGCCGTCTCTCTGTCTCACTTTGCATAAAAAATTCACCATAAATTCTTTATCTTATATAATCTTTGTTTTCTATATCGAAATATATTATTATTTTTATATTTTTTTAGATGAACTCTGATTTTCAAACACATAACGTAATGTTAACTTATTAATATTATATTTACTTTTAATTTATTTATCGATTGTATTCGGTAAAAACCTTTAGCTAGTATCAATGAAAATAAAGCGAATCAAATTTCTCTCTCTCTCTCTCTCTCTCTCTCCCTTACACACATACACTAGCATTTTTTGGTTTACGATTACGATCAATAGCATCACTATTTTTTTTCCCTTTTCATTATTATTCTAGCATCCAAAATCAGTATAAAGATGGAGACGAATCGTCGTCAATTATATATTTTACATATAAGTAAATGTACACAATCACGTTCAATGTATCAAAAAATCGATATATCCGAAATTACGTTATTTCACTATTGTTTCTCTTTGTTTTCCTCCTGTCCACCCCACTACCCCCTCTTCCTTTGTCTTCTTTCGCTAGAATCAACATATAGGTGCGCCACCTTGCCTTATATATATATATATATATATATATATATATATATATATATACACACGCCCATACACATACACACACAGCAAGCAGGTGAAAGGTGAAAAATACCATCCGGAGCTGCCGAACAGCTGCGAATACAACATATATATTTTTAGTTCGTAATGTGCACACACACACACACACACACGCGCGCGCGCGCGCGCGCGCAAAACCATCGTCCCTCTTTATCTCCGATTCTCTCCCGACCTTAAACTAATAAATAGACTCGAGTCATTTGCGCACGATATGTATAATAGTTCAGCCCGGCGCGGCGAGACATTTGAAAATTTATAAGGAAAGCATCCAGAAGCAACGTTCACCCCATCGCGCGGCCACGATATAGCAGATTCTACTATATATATATATATATATATATATATATATATATATATATATATATATATATACTATATAGTCACGTGGAACTCTCGTCGATTTATTATTACACATTGTATATACACAGTAATATGCGCGCGTAGATGTACGACTGCTCTTTTGTTCCTATAAATAATGTACAAGCCGGCACGTCTTATGTATTTTTAGAAAGTTTTTTTTTCATATATATATATATATACATATATGTACCCGTTTTGGCAATCTGTTGTATATTTCACTTCGTGCTCCCCCTCTTCTAATTTCGGCGGAAGTAGCTTGAGTTGAATTGCGTGCGAGCTTGAAGCAGGTGCCCCTCCCGAATGGTTCAGGTCGATTCGGGTAGACTTTTAGAGAATTTAACGTGAAACGTGGTAAAAAAATTTTTAATTAACTAACAGTGAAAAAAGGAACGAAAATATAGTAATTTTTTATATACATTGTATATATCTATATATAGAAAACTTTATCTACCAGAACCTCCCATATTTCCCTGATTATAACCAAAAACATTTTCGATGAAACTAAATTACTTGTTCCTTCTATTTTTTCCAACATCTCTCCTTTATATTTGAATATATTTGTTTTGCATTTAAAAAAAATTTATAGCTTGGGCTCCCTGTAAGTTAGGTATTTTTTACCACGTATTTTTTATCTCATGTGCACATCATTATTTGGAAGACAAAGATATACGTTATTACCAGTCGCGATTGCCGGAATAAGAAAAAGTTTTGCATATATGTTTATAATAATCTATAGATCATGGATCATTGATAAATGTAAATAAGAATGAAAAAAATCTGAAACAGTTCAAATTTTCGAATGAATCAAATTGTGTGTATAAGTTATTGATTTATACAGAAGATGTGACTTTTAAATAATAATTTCATTGATATACCTAAAATCTATCAGGTATAGAAGTTCTGTATGAATAGTTTATGTAGGTACTTGTTTTTCAATTATTTACTCTTAATTTTTAAAATAAAACACTGCGTTCGAAATATACCAGATATTTCTAGCTTTTTCCACTTTTTCCAAAAACAGTACAAAAAAAGTAATGTAAAAGGTCTTAGTTGTACTGTTTTTTTTAAATATTAACTCTTATTGCTATGTTTATTTTATAAATATACCAACTCGTTTACCTACTGCTATTTTACTAAATGCATTGCTCTTTGTGCGAAGAAAGGTCAATTTTTGTGTCTCATTAATATTTTATACGGCAAACGAGAAACTTGAGAATTGAAAAAACTCTATAAGTCTTAAAATGAGCTCGCAGGTGTGCGCGTGAGCCACGACGACGTTAGCAAAGTTTTGCGTTTGAAAAAAAAAACAATATATATATATATATATGTATATATATATATTAATATATACATATATATATATATATATATATATATATATATATATATATAAACAACTTTATGAACTAATTTCCAATATTCCCACAGCATTAGTGTAAACGTATTATTGGCAAATCTTACATATATATACTTCAAATGCAACTAATAAAAAATACTATCAAAGTTCTTTTATAATCGTACAGTGGCAACCACCGGTATGTATATATATATATATATATATATATATATATACTTTAATAATATAACTTGCATTCTTCCGTATAATTTTTTTTCGAAAAATCACACGCCACTGAGTATAGAGTAATATTTTCAAGTTTCTCCCTCCCTTTCTCGCTCTCTCTACTTTTCTGTCTCTCGCTTTCTTTTGTTAAAAAAATGCATCCTACCTACACATATGCAGAAATACCGCTTTCGCAGCCTTCTTTCTTTTTCCAAGTGAGTTGAGGAATGCGTTAATTTAAGGGTCATGTGCAGTGTGTGCGTGCGTGTGCGTGTGCGTGTGCGTGTGCGTGTGCGGGTGCGTGTGCGAGCGCGAAAACCTTTGTAACTTAGCTAGAAACGTATATTTATATATGTAAAACTGCAAGAGAATATATAAAGGTACAATGTGAGAGCAGGGGGAGAATAACGAATCGCGAATGAATGAGCGGCGCGGTCCGGCAAAACTAATTTTTCCCATTCCAACGCCCATTTTTCCCCGTGGATTATGCCGCTTCGTCGAGCAGCTCCGCGCCCTCCCAACGAGGATTAAAAAAAGAAAAGGAACAATAGCGTGTATATATATATATATATATATATATATATATATATATATATATATATTATTCATTTTATATAGGCGATTCCGCCAGCATATCTCGCGAAGAAACTGATATGCGCTCGAGCGCTCGCGAAGTTTAATTTACTTTATTTATTTTCTTTCACTTATTCTGTTCATATTTCCGCGGAAAATTTTTTGATGCATTTTTCCACGTTGGTTCGTTAAGTGGTAAAAATTCTTAAAGGTGCGGTATCAATTAAGCTTGAAATATGAGAGTTTGATAAGTTCTGTCTATACAAACAAAATTAACATATAATTAATGCGAAAATGAGATGATTGTACGAGAGATTGAAAAAAATCTCAACGCTCGCGTGTAAAATATCGAGTCGCTTCGACACCGTCGCCGTAATCGAAATTGAAGGCCTTACCCCCGCACCTCAAACCCCTTCTCCCGAGCAAAAATTGAGCCAATCAGCGCATTCGTCTCCGTTTTGACCAATTACTCCTGCTACGTCAAATATATATATAATATTATATTATAGAACGCGTTTCCTTTTTTTTATGTATATACGTATATAATATATATATATATGATCGGGATATCGAAGTAAAACCTGACCGTCGTGATAATTGTAAAATTACGACTGTAAGTTGCGAGATTGGGCTTGACAAGGACAAAAGAGACGATCTTATCTTCTGTCGCCGTCAAAAGTTCTGTCATGTAAAGTGGCGTTACGACGGTAATTTTTTTACTCCGATATACCCATACATGTCGAGTGTGATTTACAATGAGCCTAACATAGGATGGCGTACAGGTATATGGTACGAACGACAAAAAAAATCTCAGGACATATTTCGGCAAATCGTATTTCGTTGAAGTTAGGATTTTTTCCTGGCTATTCTATCGAATTGTGCGCTGGTATGCCATTATCGTTTGATCATATGGGCATTATTGGAGCCAAGATGATTTATTGCATTATCGACCCCCTTCCTTTTCGATCAGGAAGTATAAAGCGTAAAAAAATATATTCGTCCGGATATGATCTTGACAATTTCAAAAATTCCAATATGTCGGAAAAATTACGATGGCGGACAAAAATTTAAAAAAATTGTATTGATTTTAAAACCAGCTATTTGTTAATTAAGGGATGGATCTACGTATTTTTGTATATTTTCAAATCATTATATATTTGTAACAAGTAAATTTTTTTCTTAAATTGAGAAACTATCTACTTAAATGAAGGAAGGTTTTAAACTTGATGCAAGAAGAGTCCACTTAAATCAAACCTCATCGTCTTAAACCTAGTGAATATTTTTTTAATTGAAGAAATCTATTTACTTGGTACAAAACAAGTGAATGTATGTACTTGATTTAAGAAAATTTTATTTGTCAGCGTAAATTTGACAAATAAATACATAAATAAAACAAATGTATTATATATATATATATATATATATATATATATATATATATATATATAATAATGCGATTTTTTAGGGTCTTCTGTATATATTTCTACCGACCTGATGAACAAGCGAGAGACTCGAAGAAAAACGTTTCGCTTTGTTAGATTATATATATATATATATATATATATATATATATATATATATATATATATGACACATCGGGATGAGGGCGGTGTTCAACCTGGTGCTCAGCGTGGCGTGGCGCTTGGCCCCGTTCCTATATAATGTGTGTGTGCCCCCCCTGCCCCTGTTGGTCTGCATTCGTCCTCTGCGCCGCCCTCTCGCTCTCCGTATGTATACGTATACAAACAGCCACGAGCGCGGGGTGTGCATTGTATTATATACTGTGCATCAGTTCGCGTCCGTTATATATATATATATATATATATATATATATATATATATATATATGTGCCCACCGGAAATAAAAAGCCCGCGCTGATTTCTTTCTAGTCCCGCGGCGCATCACGTGGATCGCATCGTACTTTAGTGCGCGTGGCACATTTTATACCTATGTACATATATATATATATATATATATATATATATATATATATATATATATATATATAGATAAAAATGCGTCCATTCTGCACTCGCTCGAGGCGCGAAGCGTTTTGCACGAGTATACGCCTATATACATGCATATATATGCATGGAAACGCAGTCGCGCATACCGTGCAAGTTGCCGTAGTTTGCTCGTCGTGCACGTTTTTTGTTTGTGCGCGCGTCTTCGCAATTGTTTATTCACATTTTTTTCTTATTCAGAAATGTATAAAAAAAATTAAAAATTAATTAATTAAAATAGAAAACAAAGAAAATAACGACGAGAAGAATTTCTCAATGACTAGTCACCCATTTTCTTGAAATTATAGAAGTAGGAGACCAGTTTTGCATAAGAAAAAAAAAGTATATATATATATATATATATATGAGTATGTAGACTTATTATAGAATTTTTAGATTATGCTCTAAATTTCTTCCGAGATATATATATATATATATATATATATATATATATATATATATATATACACACACACACACACAAATCGATCCATTTTTCTCTTTTTCGAATGATCTATCGTTTTATTTAGCCTATAATTCCGATAAATATACATTTGATTCAGATAGAGATACATATACATTTCATATTAATAAAACAGTCGACAAATAACAAGATTGTTCAAGAGAATATTTGCAAGTTTATTGTAGAATTATAGTGAACTCAGCAATTGAGAATACACCATTTGCTGAAATAAAAGATCGTCTGTGTCTACATTAAATTTTTGTTGAATCGACAAAATATTAGTGAAATTTTATTTATAAAATGATTTAGGTGATTTCAAAAATGTTTCGTTGATGTAACGGAATATTTCGTTGTCTCGACGAAATATTACTCAAACCAACAAATAAACCTATTTATAGTAGTTCAGCGCAGTCTAACGTTAATTATACAGTTATAACGTTAAATGGTATTTTAAATTCTATTCTTGTTATCAATATCCATTAGATCATTTAATTCACCAAATGTATTTCAATTAAACGAATACAAGTCGCAAGTGTGCGTCTGCGGTTGAATATAAAAATTGATTAGCGTAGTTGATAATGATTTTGGGAAATTACGAATGTCTTTTATATATATATATATATATATATATATATATATATATATATATGCATGAACAAAGTAAATTTTGAGCGTTATCGGATGAGCTATATATAATACTCTATTTAGAAGAATCGTTGTTTTAATTCAAGGTTTAATTCATATTGATTTTAACAACAGAAAATCTGTGATTGACCAGTGAGGCAATCGCCTTGCGAAAAAAATTTTCATTACATAACTCGTATCTTGTATGCCTAATGTATAGATATATACAACGTAAAGACTATAAAAAAATATTTATTAATTTGTATATGGGCAGTCGACAGAAGTACAATTCAATTGTTTTAAAATACAACGTAAAGACATTATATATAATTAAAAGGATGAAGTATGTGTCTCTTACAGCGTATATGTGAAACTTTTCCGATGTTTTCTCCCGTTGCTTTTACTTCTCGTTTCTTGGACTTATCACGTATTGGAGTTTATCAGTATATATATATATGTATATATATATATATATATATATATATATATAGATAGATAAATAGATAGATCAATAGATAGATAGATACGAGCAAAGCTCCGGCCATGATACGGAGAGTGTTTGGCGAGCATCCACCGCGTAAACGCGATTCGCCCCATTGGCGCGACGCGGACCGATCGATGAGCATCATAGTGAACGATATATGCATATGGACACGTTATATATATATATATATATATATATATATATATATATATATATATCCATAGAGGCACAATGATCTTTAATTTTGTGTGTAAATGATATATATAAAAAAAACCTTAAAAAAATTCGGATCTTATATAGGCAACCCTGAAAAAACGTTCGGCTCAGAATTGTCCGCGGCTTTTTCGATAACTATCATCGGGTACTTTGCGTCGATCGATTCTATTCTTTCTCTGTCTCTTTCTCCTTCTTCCTTCCATGCGTAAAGAATAAGTAAAAGTCTTCCTCTTTATCTCTCCCTACCTCTCTCTCTCTCTCTCTCTCTCTCTCTCTCTCTCTCTCTCTCTCTCTCTATCTCTCTGTCTCTCTGTCTCCGTCTCCCTCTCTCCCTCTCACTCTCTTTCTCTGTTTTTGTTTTTGTTGTTGCTGTTGTCAGTGAGTAATGGGTCTCGTCTGGGCGTGTGTTTGAGAGCTCACGTTCTAAACGTCGATTCTCAAGGGGACAAAAAAATTTGATAGATATATAACCTGCGGATTACGCCTGGGTAATTGTAACATATATATATATATATATATATATATATATATATATATATATATATATATATATATAATCGAGTATACATGCAATTTTAACTATTGGAAATGAAGAGTTGTCTTAAATTTAACTGATCAGTTAATCCATGTATATTCTCCTAGTGGTGAGTAATTTTTAAAATTTAGCGTATAAGAAAACGGATAAACCATACCCTCTGAAAGATTGACTGAATGCTTCGTTTGGCCTCTCTATTGAGAAAAAATTTCTATCAATAATTACAATATTACTCAGTAATGAAGTAACGAACTATCAAAGTTCGAGAGAAAAAAAATTACCGCAGTTTCAACTGTCGTCAAACCGCTGGACGGTATTGCACTTTTTACAAGGAACATTTTCCCCGCGTACGCCGATAATTTCAGTAGTCCCAGTCGGTTTGATTGTCAAACCATAGAGGTGGCACCCTGCAATTTTCCGACTATTGCCACGAAAATAGCCATGATGAATGAGCGACGACGGGCGCTTATTTCATTCGATACGCCCATTCCAGTTTTCGAATTATAATTAATCTTTTAAAAGTCTTACGAGATGAACAAATGTAATATACTTATGTCGTGCGTAAAGAAATCAAAACTCCTCCAATAAGTGTACGCGAACATTAAAATAAATACATATCTTCAGTTATATTTCACTTCTGAGATGAACATGTAAAATGTACAGCTCTATATATCTATGTATAAAATGGAAGCAAATACTCTCTACTTTTAGATCGTATTTTACGATGTAATTACAATCCGCCACTACGAATTTATGCCGGACTAATTTAATTTATTAATTCTGCACGTATAAAGTTTCTTTTATAGAGAAAAAAACGAAGTGCAATTACATTACCTTTTTCCTGTCCCCATACGCATCAATGCGTACAGCTCAACAGCTGTGTATATACATATATACGCACATACATACATACATATGCATTGTTCAAACGCTTCGTGCACACGCGTGCAGTCGGTGGTGTGTGTGTGAGCGCGCGTGTGTGTGTGTTATGACGTTCTATGGAAAATCCGCAGGGTGCGCACCCACCCTTCCGAAGTGCACGAGATACGGGGGGAGAGGGGATTTTATTCGCTCCTCAAACTTCTCACTCCGGCCTCCGCCGGAACGCCACATCCGATTCTCTCTTTTATGATAGAGGCAGATGCTGGCTATTATATTATTCGCCTTCCATATGTGTGTGTGTGTGTGTGTGTGTGTGTGTGTGTGTGTGTGTGTGTGTGTGTGTGTGTGTGTGTGTGTGTGTGTGTGTGTGTGTGTGTGTGTGTGTGTGTGTGTGTGTGTGTGTGTGTGTGTACATATGCTTCGGAAATATTAAACGCGACGTATGCAGCAGCTCGTCTCTCTCTCTCTCTCTCTCTCTCTCTCTCTCTCTCTCTCTCTCTCTCTCTTTCTCTCGTTTTCTCAATCTCAATCTCTCCATTGGACTTTCTTGCAGATGCTCTCATACATATATATTTCGTATAGATAACCGTGTATTCTATGTACTACGTAAAATTTTACGTAATTTAACCATCATTCTATAGGTTTTGTTTTGTTTTATTTCTCTCGTTGTCAACTGATAAAAAAAAATCCCCGCCCAAGCATAATTTTTATTCCATTCGAAAACCGCGCCCGAAACGAGATATTCGACAAGGATGGCATACAGTAGAGGATTCGCAAGTTTGTTATGTCTGCGGCAACTGATTGTCGAATAAAATAATGCACACCCGAAGGACCGTGGCATCGTTAGCCGAATATATATTGCTACAATTTTCGTCGTCTTCTCCAATATTTTGCAAAAGTTATTTATATATATATTATTGAACGAAAACGTAGGCTTGTGCTTTTTGGATGTGACTTAATTATTCGGTATAATATCTCGATAAAATCTTATAATGTTTTGATGACACTTTTCTTATTATTGGTGCCAAAACACGAATTTGCTGAAAGGGCAATTTAAGCTTATTACTATATATATATTATACATACATACATACATACATACATACATACATACATACATACCTACGTACATACATACAGACACAAATATAATTAAATAAGTTTTAACTGTACGAAAATAGATATAGTCATGATATTTTGTTGTCAACTTAATTTTTTTTTTCAAATTTACATTTACGCTGATAAAATGTGTATACATATATAAACTATTATATAACGTACGTACTCAGTTATATATATACGATATATATGCAATGTTGAAAAATTCGTTGAATTTTCTCCCCGTCCTTTTACTTTAATATTCTGAATAACTTTATAATGGTATGCATATACGTATATACATGCTATATATATACATATATATATATATATATATATATATATATATATATATATAGTTGGGTAAACTTCGCAAGTCCACAAAGTTACTTGGGAAACCGGATGAATAAAGTTCCTGCGGTCGTGGCGGGGCATCGCGATCGCTGAACAAAGTTGCCCATCGCGGATTCTTCAGGCTGGGGAGGGAATCCAACAGGTATTCCATACGCAGATTGTTTAATCATTCCAAGTATATACTTTATTTTATGTATTTCTGCTTAAGGCAGGACTTCTGGCGTTCGTCTAAAATAAAATTATCTATATAGACGCGAAGAACGGATATACCGAGTTAACGTTCCGAGCTCTGTTTATTATAAAGCGCAAGTTCGCGTTGCACGATAATTGAAACTATGCACGTATTTTTATCCGTCTTGTCGGCTGAGTATAAAATCTTTAAATTATAACGACACGTTATGACAGTCGGATGATGATTATGTACTTATGACTGTCGAATGTCATTATGACAGTCTGACTGTCGTTCAAGGAATATTTGTCAATCTAGTTTGCGACCATCGGCAGAAGTTTGAGTTTAGTTTCGAATGAAAATTTTATTATCGTTTGAAATTAAGGCATTGCGCATGGAAAATGATTGTACTATAAATGCATGCTGTTGAAAAGAAAGCTCAAAGGAATATCGGGATTGGTCATGGTTTGGTCGTCATGGTGCGAACAACAAGACCTATCTATATAGGACTGGAGAATAATCGACTACAAGATATAACATATTTCGGATGCTCGTAAATTTTTCGTTTTTCTTTTTTGTTTCTTTTTTTTCGAATAAATTGATAAGTTTCATAGAAAAAAAAAGCAGATAATTCCATCGACGAATTTTACTTATTTGCAGTGCTTTTTTTTGCCTTGAGCTGCATTGAATGAATTTGCCGCTGCAACTGTTATGTAGCTGCGTTGGCGAGTACCTGTAAGAGGCCGTGAGTTAATATTGTACAGCGCACGATTGCTTTGAGTTCAATGGGCTCTGCGCGACGACGGCGTGGGCTGGTCTATGCACGAAAGCGGAGATTGAAAAATCTCGATAATCGCGCGAGATCTCGAAATTGACGGATGCTCAATATATGGAAGGTGTATATGGTTATTAGGTAATAAAAATAGACTCTAATATCATGGAAATATCAAGACGACGGGCGAGTATCTTAGAATACAAAATTTTAAGTAACATTAAGAGCGAGGCACAACCTCGTATGAGGTCGGTAAGTGTCAATTGTATTTCGAATGAATAAGTTTTAATTGACACCG